>CAMZMU010000020.1:66864288-67206771 GCA_947311845.1 Poa pratensis
TAGTCATGGAGGTAGTGGCCAAGGTCACATCCACTCTCCGGTAGCATGGTATTTTTGTTTATCCCTAGTGAGGCAACAAAGTAAGGTAGAAAACCCAAGTGGATCGCAGAACTATCTGTCACGTTCACTGCACTAGCCACCCCCCGTTACTCCAACTAATGCACACGTTCCCCCTCACATGCTCTCATAAACATGCTTGATCATGACAAGTAAATAAGAACGGGGTACATAATATGCATCTACTTTCATAACTGAAACAAAACCATTGCAATCTCAAACATGTATTAACTCATAATAAAGATCCACCACAAAGGAATTACATAGATGACCGTAATCATGTTCAGCAGCTCATACGGTACTAATTAGTGAAGCTCATAGAGAGGAGAGATACATAAGTTACTTCCACAAACCCATAGTCCAGGGGTGGACTACTCCCTCTTCATCATGGTGTCGGTGGAGATGTTGTTGGAGGGGAAGGAGACCACACCGGCAGCGCCCCGCCGGAGTTTTCCCCCTCCAATCTTCAGCTCCAGGTCTCTGTTTCGTGGTTTCTGTGTTTCGGCGGCGCTCCCTTTCGCGAAAGCCCTGGGGGGTCTATATATAGTCGTTTTTAGGTCAAGACGAAGCTTCGGGAAGAAAGATCGACGGCAGCGGAGGCCCGAGGGCCATTTGGTGGGTCCCACGCGGTCAGGGAATCTGGCCGCGTGGGCCCACCCCTTTCGGCCTTCTGGTCTCCGTTTCTTCGATTCCTTTGCGCCTACGTTTCGTTCCTTCCAAAAAAGTGATCCCCGTTTTCTCATTTGACGTCGTTTGGTCCCTGAAACATAAAAATATAGAAAAAGGGGTTTTCTGACAGTGCAGGGTTAATTCCAGAAAAATGGGAAGTTGTTAATTATCCCCAAAACTCAATATAAATCATGAATATAACCCTTATATGATGCAAATAACATGGAATAACATGTAATAAAATGTAAAGTTCATGTATGCATTTTACATGCATCAACATCCCCAAGCTTAACCCATGCTCGTCCCGAGTATGAAGGTGATAAAACTAACATGGACTTTGCATTTTAATACTATCAATGGATATCAAAGGTGATTACTATTGCTACATAAGTCAAATGATTCATTCTTCAAAGGAATAACAATATGCAAGATAAATTATGAAGTGATATCAAATACTCAATGTAAAGATGTTCAATGATAAATTCACAAAGTGTAATATAGAAGAAAGTACTATGGACCAAATGTATGCATAATGAAAAGTAAAAACATCCTATGGTGGTCATAGAGTACTTCTTATGAAAACTGAATATAAAAGGTGGACACTTTGGATAGATAAATAAGTAGAGGTAAAGCATGAATAAGTTTCATCTAACTTCCAAACACTTCTACTTAAGTTAATGCTTGCAATGTGGTAGTCATTGGTGTGGAGCTCTCATTACCCCTATCATAGCATCTTGAATGATTAATGTTTAAAGTGAAAGCAAATATGAGTGGTGTGCTTGACAATGTATTGGTTGAATGTCTCATGTCCCTTGAATACAAGTACCTACACCATGTGTTACTCACTTTGGTCCACAAAGTAAATTCAAATAAAGGTCATTGCAAGTAATAATAGTATCATCAAGAACTGCACTGGGGTACCTCTTGCCCCTTGACATGAACAAGCCCATGTCAAAACAACAAGACAAACAGACAATGAACAATCTCAGCACTCTTTTATTTACTATGGGTATAGCTTTTTATTATGAGGTGCATCACTGAATGAACATTATGGTTATGCTGTAAATTTCCACCATGAATGATGCATGGCTTAGATTAGCGGCCCAGGCATTTCTCTAACCATTTATACAAACTCTTTGAACTTACTAAGTATCCACATTCATTTCACCCATGATAGGCATCCATAAACAAAAGTACATGACATCAACTAAATATAAATAAGTGCAATGTTGAAAGCTTGCCATGTGACAGCACATATGGGCTAACTCCCAACCAAAACTATTGTCAAGCCCACAACTTCATAATTTTAATCACAATGGTTCATGCTTATTAAATGCAATAAAAGTAAATTGTGCATCAAGTTCGTGAGAGCTTTTAACCAATTTTTCCCATGACAATCAATAACATAAGCATTTAAATTCAGAAATGTAGATAACACAATATAACATGATAAACATACTTGGAATAGCATAAAGCTAATAGGTAGATATGGTGGACTCACTGGAAAAACTTTGGTTGAAGGTGTTGGGAAACAAGCTTTTTACTTGTTGTAATTTTTGGGCTAGCAATAGGGAGAAAGTTGACCATCTAAATGCATGCATAAGTGTCCATAGAACTAATCAATCCATGTTAAACCAAGTAAAGTTAAAATTCAACATCTAAACATGGTAAAAGATAGCTCTTGACAACACACTTGCAAATTAACATTCATTCAAAGCACATGAATTATGCAACTATATGTATCTTTTAAAATCAACTCAAACATCCCTATCCCAATATATTTAATAGCATCCAACATAATTCAACCCAAACTTCCAGTAGCTCTCTCATATATAAATGATAGTGGTGGTCTTAAGAAAATAAAAATCAAACCGAAATAACAAAAGCAAAAAAAGACGCTCCAAGTTTATACGATAAAGTGCTTTGATCGAAAAACAGAAGTTAGACGTGTGCAAACCGAGAGTGTGTTGGTCTAGTGGGGTTGTCTTGACATCCCCAAGCTTATGGTCTTCACCATCCTTGGATAGCTCTTGGTGCAGCTCCTCTAATCCCTGTGAAAAAACTTCAAAACACCGTTTCTCCCATTTCTTTTCTGTGGGGTGATATTAGTAGTGATAAACAAATAGGTTCCTTGCTGCATAAAATCCTTAGGAAAAATTCATATGAATGTCCAGAGAGTATATAATGTTGTATGCCTACTCATAAACTCAATTGAATCAAAAAGATTCAAGCAAAAAGCTCAAAGAATGCATCAAACAATATCAAGACAGAATCTGTCCAGAAAAACAGCAGCAGCAAAACGCATTTTTCTACCCTACTTAAACTCGTCAGAAAAATCTCAAAAATCACGTGTGCAGAGGATGAAAAGTTGAAGCTACTGTTCAAATTACAGCTCAATCGGAGTTACAGATAAAAAATGAAAAATCAAACCGTGCACAGACTTCGTGCAGGCAGAAAACTCTCCGAAAATGAATAGCAACTTTTCAAACCCAAAATAGGTAAAACTTGGTTCTTTATTAAAAATCCAGAAACAAAACTAACAAACTACTCTCTTGTTACAGCAAGAGGACTCAAAGAAAATCTCAAAAAAAACAACCGGGTTGCCTCCCGTAAAGCGCTTTCTTTATAGCCATATAGCTAGGCTTACTTACTTGATAATCAAAGGGGACGTAGCTCATGAGGGAGCTTGAACCTTGGTGTGTCCCTCTTCCTTGGGAAGTGTTCCATGCTCTTCTTGTGTGGAAACTGAAACTTCACATTCCCTTCCTTTGAATCAATAATGGCACCTGTAGTACGAAGAAAAGGTCTTCCCAAAATAATAGGACTAGAGGTTTTATTCCCCATGTCCATGATTAGAAAATCAACAGGCACAAAAGTCATGTGTAACTCTACCATAACATCACTTACTTTTCCTAGAGCATGTCTAATGGAATCATCAGCAAGTGCAAGTTCAATAGAGCATTTCTCAATATTTTTAAGTTCAAGGACTTCATATAGTTCTTTAGATAATATAGAGACACTAGATCCTAGATCTAAAATGGCATGGTGTGTCTCTTTTCCAATGGTTACTAGTACCTTAGGGATCCAGATATCCCCAAGCTTAGGTGGTATCATAGCTTCTTGATTGTACCTAGCAATCTTTTCTTTTAAGACATGATTAGCAATATAGGAACCAAAACCAGCCTGGTTAATATTAACAGAAGGATCACTTGCAAATTTTTGTAAGATAGAAATTAATTCATGCAAGCTACACTTCTCTAAATCAACAAATGGTTCCTTAACTTCACTAAGCATTTTAACTTCCTCAACTTTTTATCTCTATTATATAGATTAAATAATTCATAACGGTCATCAAACACATCTTCAGGTACTTGAGCTTTTTCTAAACTTTCTTTAATTTTTACTTCCAACATCAAGCCATCAAGTAGAATGTAAGCATCAGCAATAGTAGTATTTATGAAAGAACCCTTACATTCATTGTCTAAAAAGAGTTTAGAAGTTTCAGACAATCCTTTATAAAATATGTGCATGAGCATCCAATCTCTAATACCATGTTCCATTCCATAAGCTATACCTCTAAACCTTTCCCAAGTTTTAACCAAGGTTTCTTCCTTATTTTGTTTAAAGGTGATAACTATTTCTCTCATATTATAAACCATGGCTGAAAAACAAAACCTCTCAATGAATGCAGCTTTCAAATTAAACCAATTGCTAAAATTCCCAGGTGGCCATTTTAATATCCAATCTAGAGCTTTTCCAGCCAAGGAATAAGGAAAAAGCTTTACTTTGATCACATTAGCATTGGCATGAATCAGGTTTAATTCTTTGCATCTTTCATTAAATTTACTAAGATGTTGAAGAGCATCTTCTTTCGGTTTCCCAGAAAAACGATTTTCAAAAATCAATTTAGTGACATTAGGATCTATCTCAAATTCTTTAACAGGGAAATTCCTATCTTGAGGAAAATTCTTAACACTAAATGGCCAAAAAGTTCTTTTCTCCATTGAGCAAGTTTTTATATGTTTTTAATTTTTTTATGCAAAACTGAAAGTAAAATGACACTAATGCAACTCGAAATAACAAATGCAACACAAAAATGCAAAACTGAATATAAATATGCAAACCGAAATATAAAGATGATATGCAAGACAAGAACAAAACAAAATAAAATGATTGTAGGTAAAGATGGATAAGATGATGCTCACGTAGGTGCAACCTCCCCAAGCTTAGGTTGTTACACAAGTTGGTGATGAAGTTGACTTGATGTGAGTGATCCTTGGATAAACCTTTCAGCTATGGTTCCCCGGCAACGCGCCAGAAAACGGTCTTGATGGCCCTTAACGTAGTTACCTGCGTTAAAAGAAAATGGGTTAGGTTGAGACTCCAAGTGCAGAGTGTATGTAGTAGTGGAAGACAGTTTTCCCCACGAGGGGTGACTCGAGGGTTTAATATCGAACTCTCGGGGAACCAGTATTTCAGGTGTTATCTCCTTATCCTTCTCTTGAGAACCTGCAACAAAATAAATTGTTTTGTGCCCTCAACCTCACCAAGTGGTTGTCAAGCACAAGGTGTGAGAATGATAATAAAATAAATATGCAAACAGTAGTAAATATGCAATGATGGTAAATAAATATGCAATGATGGTGGAAACAATGGTAAATGATATTTTTGGGTTTTTTATAATGAATGCAAGATGTAAAAGTGTTTTTGTATTTTCGGATTTAAAATGGCAGCAAACAAAAGTGGTGATAAAAGTGTTGGAAAGGTGTTTCTTATGATTAAAAATGGACCGGGGTTCATGGTTTCACAAATGCACTCTCTCTTGATAACGTGGTAGACAATGGAACACTAAAATTAACATGAAAGATGGCAAACATGGTTTGACAAGTTATTAATAATATGGGCATCACGTCCTAACATAGAGATCTCAAGTATAAGTTGTTCTCTCTCTTATGCTCCACCAAGATGCGAACTAAATCATAACACCTTAGTAATTAAGATAAATCAGAGCATAGCAATAAGTTCAATGACATGAAGTTAAAATAAGAACATGCTAGATCTAGTCATGGAGGTAGTGGCCAAGGTCACATCCACTCTCCGGTAGCATGGTATTTTTGTTTATCCCTAGTGAGGCAACAAAGTAAGGTAGAAAACCCAAGTGGATCGCAGAACTATCTGTCACGTTCACTGCACTAGCCACCCCCCGTTACTCCAACTAATGCACACGTTCCCCCTCACATGCTCTCATAAACATGCTTGATCATGACAAGTAAATAAGAACGGGGTACATAATATGCATCTACTTTCATAACTGAAACAAAACCATTGCAATCTCAAACATGTATTAACTCATAATAAAGATCCACCACAAAGGAATTACATAGATGACCGTAATCATGTTCAGCAGCTCATACGGTACTAATTAGTGAAGCTCATAGAGAGGAGAGATACATAAGTTACTTCCACAAACCCATAGTCCAGGGGTGGACTACTCCCTCTTCATCATGGTGTCGGTGGAGATGTTGTTGGAGGGAAGGAGACCACACCGGCAGCGCCCCGCCGGAGTTTTCCCCCTCCAATCTTCAGCTCCAGGTCTCTGTTTCGTGGTTTCTGTGTTTCGGCGGCGCTCCCTTTCGCGAAAGCCCTGGGGGGTCTATATATAGTCGTTTTTAGGTCAAGACGAAGCTTCGGGAAGAAAGATCGACGGCAGCGGAGGCCCGAGGGCCAATTTGGTGGGTCCCACGCGGTCAGGGAATCTGGCCGCGTGGGCCCACCCCTTTCGGCCTTCTGGTCTCCGTTTTTCGTTTCCTTTGCGCCTACGTTTCGTTCCTTCCAAAAAAGTGATCCCCGTAAAATCTCAGGTCATTATGACGTGATTTGGTCGCCTGAAACGTAAAAATATAGAAAAAGGGGTTTTCTGACAGTGCAGGGTTAATTCCAGAAAAATGGGGAAGTTGTTAATTATCCCCAAAACTCAATATAAATCATGAATATAACCCTTATATGATGCAAATAACATGGAATAACATGTAATAAAATGTAAAGTTCATGTATGCATTTTACATGCATCACCTGCGTGAAAAGTAAATGGGTTAGGTTGAGACTCCAAGTGCAGAGTGTGTAGTAAGTGGAAGACGTGTTTTCCCACGAGGGGTGACTCGAGGGTTTAATATCGAACTCTCGGGGAATCAGTAGTGAAGATTTATCTTTCCTATCCTTCTTTTGGTTACCTACAAAACAAAGTAAATGTTTTGGTCCTCAACCTCACCTAGTGGTTGTCAAGCACAAGGTGTGAGAATGATATCAAGATAATATGCAATGCAAACAAGAAATAAATATGCAATGGTGGTAAATAAATATGCAAGGATGGTGGTAGCAATGATAAATGATATTTTTGGGTTTTATATGATGAATGCAAGATGTAAAAGTGTTTTTGTATTTTCGGATTTTTAAATGGCAGAAAATGGAAAAGTGGTAAAAGTGGTTGGAAAGGTGTTTCTTATGATTAAAAATGGACCGGGGTTCATGGTTTCACAAATGCACTCTCTCTTTAATAAAGTGGTAGACAATGGAACACTAGAGTTGACATATGAGATTGCAACACAACAGTTTAATGACAAGTTATAATTATATGGGCATCACGTCCTAACATAGAGACCTTTTGGTTATTAGTCTCTCTTATACTCCACCAAGATGCGAACTAAATCATAACACCTCAGTAATTAAGATAACTCAGAGTATAGCAATAAGTATCATGACATGAAGTTAAAATAAGAACATGCTAGATCTAGTCATGGAGTAGTGGCAATGGTCACACCCACATCTCCGGTAGCATGGTATTTCTTTTTATCCCTAGTGAGGCAACAAAGTAAGGTAAAACACCCAAGTGGATCGCAGAACTTTCTCTCACGTTCACTGCACTAGCCACCCCCCGTTACTCCAACTAATGCACACGTTCCCCCTCACACGCTCTCATAAACATGCTTGATCATGACAAGTAAATAAGAACGGGGTACATAATATGCATCTACTTTCATAACTGAAACAAAACCATTGCAATCTCAAACATATATTAACTCATAAAAAGATCCACCACAAAGGTATTACATAGATGACCGTAATCATGTTCAGCAGCTCATACGGTACTAATTAGTGAAGCTCGAGAGAGAGAGATACATAAGTTACTTCCACAAACCCATAGTCCAGAGGTGGACTACTCCCTCTTCATCATGGAGACGGTGGAGAAGTCGTTGGAGAAGATGGAGACCACGCCGGCAGCGCCCCGCCGGAGTTTTCCCCCTCCAATCTGCAGCTCCAGGTCTCTGTTTCGGTGTTTCTGTGTTTCTGCGGCGCTCCTTCCAGAGAACGTCGGGGGACTATTTTTATAGGCGGTTTTAGGTCAAAACGGAGTCGGTGGAGGAAAGATCGACGGCAACGGAGCTCCGAGGCCAAAGGGGGGTCCCACGCGGCCAGGTACATGGCCGCGTGGGCCCACTCATCTTGGCCCTCGGGCCTCCGCTTGTTTGCTTCCTTCGCTCCCAGCTTTGTTCCTTCCAAAAACTGATGCTCGTAAATTTCCAGGTCATTTGGACGTCGTTTGGGTCCCTGAAACATTAAAATATAGAAATAGGGTTTTCTGCCTGCAGGGTTAATTCCATAAAAAATAGGAAACATATCAAATATTCCCAAAATCATTATAAAACAGTGATATAACCCTTATATGATGCAAATATGACTGGAATATAAGTAAAATAATGCAAAGTTCATGTATGCATTTTACATGCATCAACATCCCCAAGCTTAACCTATACTCGTCCTCGAGTATGAAGGTGATAAAACTAACATGGACTTTGCAATTTAATACTCAATGGATATCAAAGATGATTACTATTGCTACATAGAGTCAAATGATTCATTCTTAAAAGGAGTAGCAATATGCAAGATAGTTTATGAAGTGATATCAAGTATTCAATGCAAGGATGTTCAATGATAATTCACAAAGTGTAACATAAGAAAAAGTACTATGGACCACATGTATGCATAATGATAAGTAAGAACATCCTACAATGGTCATAGAGTATTGATGAAAATCTGAATATAAAAGGTGGACACTTTGGAAAGATATATATATGAGTAGAGGTAAAGCATGAATAAATTTCATCTAACTTCTGAACTTCTCTACTTAAGTTAATGATTGTAATGTGGTAATCCTTGGTGTCAAGCTCTCATTCCCCTATCATAGCATCTTGAATGATTAAGTTTAAAGTGAAAGCAAATATGAGTAGTGTGCTTGACAAAGTACAGGTTGAAAGTCTCATGCCCCTTGAATACAAGTACCTACTCCATGTGTTACTCAACTTGGAAACAAAGCAAGTTCAAGTTAAATATCATTGTAAGTAATAATAGTATCATTAAGAGCGTCAACTGGGGTACCTCTTGTCCCAGGATATGGAACAAGCCCATATCAAAATGACAAGACAAACAAACACAATGAACAATCTCAACACCCTTTTTATTTACCATTAGATAGCTTTTTATTGTAAGGTGTATCACAGAAGGTTCACCATAGCATGTAAGTAAATTTCCACCATGAATGATGCATGGCTTAGATTAGCGGCCCAGGCGTCTCTCTAACCATTTATACAAACTCATTTAAACTCACTTCATTTCCACATTTATTTCACCCATGGTAAGCATCCATAAACAAAAGTACATGATATCAACTAAATGAATGAAGTGCATGTTGAAAGCTTGCCATGTGACAGCACATATGAGCTAACTCTCAACCAAAGACATTTGTCAAGCCACAACATCATAATTTTAATCACAATGGGTCATTTTATTTATGCAATGAAAGTAAAGTGTGCATCAAGTTCGAGAGAGCTCTATAACCAACTTTTCCCATAACAATCAACAACATAAGCATTTTCATTCAGAGGTATAGATAACACAAATATCATGATAAACATACTCGGAATAGCATAAAGCTAATAGGTAGATATGGTGGACTCACTGGAAAAACTTTGGTTGAAGGTGTTGGAAACAAGTTTTTGCTTGTTGGAATTTTTGGGCTAGCAAGAGGGAGAAAGTTGACCATCTAAATGCATGCATGAGTGTCCATAGAACTAACTAATCCATGTTAAACAAGTAAATAACATTCAGCATCAAAACATGAATAAAAGATAGCTCTTGATAAAATACTTGCAAATTATTACTCATTAACAAGCTCATGAATCATGCAACTATATGTATCTTTTAAAATCAACTCAACATCCCTTTTCCCAATCTTATAATAGCATCCAACATAATTCAACCCAAATTTCCAGTAGCTCTCTCATATATAAATGATAGTGTGGTGGTCTCACAAAATAAAAATCAAACCTAAACAAACAAAAAGACGCTCCAAGTTTATGCGATAAAGTGTTTCGATCGAAAAACAGAAGTTAGACGTGTGCAAACCGAGAGTGTGTAGGTCCAGTGGGGTTGTCTTCACATCCCCAAGCTTATGGTCTTCACCATCCTTGGATAGCTCTTGGTGCATCTCCTCTAATCCCTGTGAAAAAACTTCAAAACACCGTTTCTCCCATTTCTTTTTCTGTGGGGTGCATTAGTAGTGATAAACAAATAGATTTCTTGCTGCATATAATCCTTAGACAAAAATTCATATGAATGTCCAGAAAGTGTATAATGTTGTATGCCTACTCATAAACTCAATTGGATCAAAAAGATTCAAGTTAAAAGTTCTAAGCATGCATCAAACAAAATGGGACAGAATCTGTCCAGAAAAACAGCAGCAGCTAAACGTATTTTTCTACCCTACTTAACTTTGTCGAAAATTCCGAAAAATTCATGCATACAGAGGATGAAAAGTTGCACTACAGTTTAAATATGAGCTCATTCGGAGTTACAGAATAAGAATTAAAAATCATACCGTGCACAGATTCGTGCAGGAATAAAATCTCCGAACGCTATAAGCAACTTTTCAAACCAAAATGAGTAAAACTTGGCACTTTATTAAAAATTCCAGAAACTAAACTAAACACTAAGTCTCTTGTTACAGCAAGAGGACACAAAGAAAATCACAAATAAAAACAACCGGGTTGCCTCCCGTAAAGCGCTTTCTTTATAGCCATATAGCTAGGCTTCTTACTTGATGTTTATTGTGGACGAAGCTCATGAGGGAGCTTGAACTTTGGTGTGTCCCTCTTCCTTGGGAAGTGTTCCATGCACTTCTTGTGTGGAAACTGAAACTTCACATTCCCTTCTTTTGAATCAATGATAGCACCTGTAGTACGAAGAAAAGGTCTTCCAAGAATAATTGGACTAGAGGTTTTATTCCCCATATCCATGATTAGAAAATCAACAGGCACAAATGTCATATGTAACTCTACCATAACATCACTTACTTTCCTAAAGCATGTTTAATGGAATCATCAGCAAGTGCAAGTTCAATAGAGCATTTTTCAAGATTTTTCAATTCAAGTACTTCATATAGTTCTTTAGATAAAACAGAGACACTAGATCCTAGATCAAGTATAGCATGGTGTGTCTCTTTTCCAATGGTTACTAGGACTTTGGGAATCCATATATCCCCAAGCTTAGGTGGTATCATAGCCTCTTGGTTGTACCTAGCAATCTTTTTTTCACATGATTAGCAATATAAGAACCAAAACCAGCTTGGTTAATTGATGGAAGGATCACTTGCAAATTTTTGTAAGATAGATATTAATTCATGCAAGCTACAATTCTCTAAGTCAAGCAATGGTTCCTTGACTTCACTAAGCATTTTAACTTCCTCAACTTTCTTCTCTTTCATTACCATAATAGTTTCCTTAGCAATTCTCTCTTGCTCATGAATATGTTCCCAAGATTTATTTATAACCTCTTGACAATATTTAATTGTTTCCTCATGTTTTTGAGCTATAATGGTGTTCTTTAATGAGGAAACTTCCTTAGTGAGCTGATCTACCCTTTCAAACAAAGAGTCTTGTTTTTCAAACTTAGATATAAATTCCTTATTAAGCTCCTTTTGAGTAGATATAAATGATCTAATGGTGTTTTCCAAATCACTAGAAACATTACTAGTGGCATATTTGTTTGGCACATATGGGGGTTTATTATAAGAGTTATAATTGTTGTTACCATACCCATTATTACCATAGTTCCTAATGAAGTTGACATCAATATTTTCAGGATTATTACCAACTAGTTCTTGCAAAGGCACATTTTCAATATTTTGTTTATTAATGAAAGCAAGAATAGTATCCATTTTAGATGACAAATCATTTGTTTCTTCTATGGAGTTCACTTTCTTAGAAGGATTAGGTGCTCTATCAGTATGCCATTGACTATAGTTTTGCAAAATACTTTCCAATATGTTCTTAGCTTCTACTATAGTTTTTCCCAAAGCACCTCCAGCAGCAGAATCAAGAATATTTCTAGACATGTAATTTAGACCATTGTAAAAAGAGTGTAATATGGTCCATTCGTTGACCCCATGTGATGGACAAGTTCTAAGCATAAGTTTAATCCTATCCCAAGCCATAGCAACATGTTCATTTTCATTTTGCCTAAAAGAAAGAATGTTGTTTCTATTTTGCAAAATTTTAACAGGAGGATAGTATTTCTTAATGAAAGCTTCTTTTAAATCATCCCAAGTTTTAATGCTATCAATAGGTAATGAATGCAGCCACTCTTTAGCTTTTCCTCTAAGTGAGAAAGGAAATAACTTCAGTTTTAGAATATCACTTTCCACATTTTTAAATTTCTGCATGTCACATATTTCAACAAAATCATGAAGATGCATAGAGGCATCCTCCATAGCACTACCGCCAAATTGTTCCCTAGTTATCAAGTTCAACAAACTAGGACTTACTTCATAACTATCAGCATTTATCTTAGGTGTGGCAATGGGCCTAGCAATAAATTGATCATTTGGAGTGTTTGTGTAATCACACAACTTAGTTCTTTCTCCCATTTTAGCAAGTTTTTATGTGTTTTTTAATTTTTTATGCAAAACTGAAAATAAATATGCAAACCGAACTAAATGCAAGACAATGACAAAACAAGATAAATTGCTTTGAAGGTAAAGATGGATAAGATGATGCTCACGTAGGTGCAACCTCCCCAAGCTTAGGTGTTAGCACAAGTTGGTGATGAAGTTGACTTGGTGAGATATCCTTGGATAAACCTTTCAGCAATGATTCCCCGGCAACGGCGCCAGAAAACACTTTGATGGCGCGTAGTTGACGGGAAAAATATTCTGCAGGAAGCTTCGTATCTTCCCCGGCAACGGCGCCAGAAAACAGTCTTGATGGCCCTTCACGTAGTTACCTGCGTGAAAAGTAAATGGGTTAGGTTGAGACTCCAAGTGCAGAGTGTGTAGTAAGTGGAAGACGTGTTTTCCCCACGAGGGTGACTCGAGGGTTTAATATCGAACTCTCGGGGAATCAGTAGTGAAGATTTATCTTTCCTATCCTTCTTTTGGTTACCTACAAAACAAAGTAAATGTTTTGGTCCTCAACCTCACCTAGTGGTTGTCAAGCACAAGGTGTGAGAATGATATCAAGATAATATGCAATGCAAACAAGAAATAAATATGCAATGGTGGTAAATAAATATGCAAGGATGGTGGTAGCAATGATAAATGATATTTTTGGGTTTTATATGATGAATGCAAGATGTAAAAGTGTTTTTGTATTTTCGGATTTTTAAATGGCAGAAAATGGAAAAGTGGTAAAAGTGGTTGGAAAGGTGTTTCTTATGATTAAAAATGGACCGGGGTTCATGGTTTCACAAATGCACTCTCTCTTTAATAAAGTGGTAGACAATGGAACACTAGAGTTGACATATGAGATTGCAACACAACAGTTTAATGACAAGTTATAATTATATGGGCATCACGTCCTAACATAGAGACCTTTTGGTTATTAGTCTCTCTTATACTCCACCAAGATGCGAACTAAATCATAACACCTCAGTAATTAAGATAACTCAGAGTATAGCAATAAGTATCATGACATGAAGTTAAAATAAGAACATGCTAGATCTAGTCATGGAGTAGTGGCAATGGTCACACCCACATCTCCGGTAGCATGGTATTTCTTTTTATCCCTAGTGAGGCAACAAAGTAAGGTAAAACACCCAAGTGGATCGCAGAACTTTCTCTCACGTTCACTGCACTAGCCACCCCCGTTACTCCAACTAATGCACACGTTCCCCCTCTCACGCTCTCATAAACATGCTTGATCATGACAAGTAAATAAGAACGGGGTACATAATATGCATCTACTTTCATAACTGAAACAAAACCATTGCAATCTCAAACATATATTAACTCATAAAAAGATCCACCACAAAGGTATTACATAGATGACCGTAATCATGTTCAGCAGCTCATACGGTACTAATTAGTGAAGCTCGAGAGAGAGAGAGATACATAAGTTACTTCCACAAACCCATAGTCCAGAGGTGGACTACTCCCTCTTCATCATGGAGACGGTGGAGAAGTCGTTGGAGAAGATGGAGACCACGCCGGCAGCGCCCCGCCGGAGTTTTCCCCCTCCAATCTGCAGCTCCAGGTCTCTGTTTCGGTGTTTCTGTGTTTCTGCGGCGCTCCTTCCAGAGAACGTCGGGGGACTATTTTTATAGCGGTTTTAGGTCAAAACGGAGTCGGTGGAGGAAAGATCGACGGCAACGGAGCTCCGAGGGCCAAAAGGGGGGTCCCACGCGGCCAGGTACATGGGCCACGTGGGCCCACTCATCTGGGCCCTCGGGCCTCCGCTTGTTTGCTTCCTTCGCTCCCACGCTTTGTTCCTTCCAAAAACTGATGCTCGTAAATTTCCAGGTCATTTGGACGTCGTTTGGGTCCCTGAAACATTAAAATATAGAAATAGGGTTTTCTGCCTGCGCAGGGTTAATTCCATAAAAAATAGGAAACATATCAAATATTCCCAAAATCATTATAAAACAGTGATATAACCCTTATATGATGCAAATATGACTGGAATATAAGTAAAAATAATGCAAAGTTCATGTATGCATTTTACATGCATCACCATCGTCTTCTCTCCCTCGTCCGCTTCGGCCTCCGTCATCTCGCAATCAAACTCAAGTGGAGTACTCGAAAGATCAACCGTGTTTTCATCCAACAATTGCGAGTATGTCGAATGCATTGGATAGCTGCACCATTCGAGTTTTCATCCGACATTTGCGATTGTTAAACACATGCGAGAAATAAAAGAAATTCATACCTCTCGGGATTTTCGACGAACACGTTGTGCGCGTCGGTGGCCTCAGAGGGGAGGTGCGAGCTGGTGCCGGCTGCGGAAGCACGAGGGGCACGGTCTCGAGCCGCCGGCAACTTTGCCTTTTGCGGCGCGTTCGCCTTGGTGGCCTTCGACTTCGGCCTCGCGCCTCGTGCCCCGGAAGCCGCTCCGGCCACCGCGCCCACGGACGAGGATGAGGATTCGGGGCGGTCGGAGCATGGCCGGCGCCACCCATCCCAAGCCGCTTCCGTTTCTGGCCGGCGACGGGCGGAATTGGTGCGGCAGCCGGAGGCGCTGGAGGTCGTGGCTGCGCTCTTCCGGCCGGCGGCGGTACGAATCCGGCCGGCGGAGGAACAGCGGACGCTGCGGCGGCTCCATGGTTGCCCGACGGCGAAGGGGCGGGGCCGGAAGGGTGGCGGGGCGGCCGAATCGGTGGCGGGCGGGCGAATCGGCGCCGGTAGCGGAAGGGGAGATGGTGAAACTTCCGCGCGGGAAGGTTCGCGCCACGAGTAGGGGGAGCAGGAAATTGGGCGGGCGAAACTGAACAGATTGGGGTCGGGCGGGTGTATATCTTGTCTCCCGGATAAATTTTTGTGATACAGTACCGTTTAGTGTATCTGTTCTGTCTGAAATTTTGCCACGGACCCGGAAAAAAACAGTTATTTTCCGGGCCGGGGCTTATCCGGTAACTGCTAGAGGTGCTCTTAGGGGATGAAACCCTCATTTCCACATTTCGTTGGAGTGTTGGACACGTTAGTATCTGAACACGTACGACCTTTGTCTAGATCGAAGTAGTGTACTCTTTGTTGTTCGGGCACTTGCACAACGTATTATTGGTTTCTGGAGATACAGTCGGGACGTGGGTAATTTGCAGGGCTCGGGTTTCTGTTAGCTGATTGGTTCAGTATCAATTTCTTCTTTTTCCGGAATGGCCTGACAGCTAACAAAATTGAGCGTCCAAAAAAACTGATAAAATTGAGTGCTCCTACCAACGGTGTGCATTCCTTTAACTCGACCGATCATCGAGCACTATTGCTTCGTTACTACCACGCATGAAAGCTCGCAACTCTGCATCTATTTATAACGCCTTCATGCATGGCCAATAACCAAAATATATAAAGTCCAGGTGGCATGAGTAAATCGTCCAAGAGACTTAGAGTGGGCTATGCACACACATACATACCACGAGCTTGACTTCGGAGCTGAGAATAGGAGGCACCTGGAAATGAGCATTTGTGCATGTCGGCGGATCATTGTTCATGTTGGCATGATTGACTTGTCTAGGGCAGGGCTCTTGTCCAATTTCTCTACCTGATGCGATAAGGCCATCGTAGTGTCCAACACAGAGCAGTGAAAGGAGAACCGTGATGGTGTGAGACACTGCTCATATCATCTTCAGACACTACATGGTCGTGGACCTTTGGAAAAGGAGCAATTCCTGGAGTGGTCTGATACGTATTGGATCTCGACCTGTGAATCTGCGATATGAACACGTTTGATTCTCTAGATAACAAGCGCCAGATTGCAGATATCCACAACAAACAGATTGTATAGATCGTACCCTTAATCTAGCGTTATACCGAGTAGAATAAACGATCCGGGTAGACCAATCTCTGTTTTGACTGCAACTTGCCAGATTCATCACCTGCAATTTGTGTCCGGCGTTCAAATACCAAAATAAAATATAAACTTATGAACTCTCCATAAGGCCAAATTCCCTGCATTACTCCCTTTCAGCCCAACCCCCTCACAAGGCTTTCTCTTCTCGTGCGGACTGCCGTCTTATGTGGGGGTTTACCGGAGATTGACGTCGGTGACACCAAGGGAAGGAACATTTGTGTAAATTTTGGGCGGAACTAGCCTACCCAGAGTGGAGTGCAGCGTCCTGTTGCAAGTTGCAGCGATATTTGCAGTCCGGCGTGGTTGCACATCTCGCCCCGACGCGACGACTTCAAAAACTCTGTGGCGTGTTGTTCTTCGAGGACTCGAAACGCGAAGCACTCTTTAAGTCAGATCCGTGACAGCCCACAGGATCCGCACCGGATGCAACCTTGTCACCTCCATCTGGTGGCACAACGCTCCCTTTCTGGGTGCTTGATTTGGTCGGTTGTGACCACGGCGGAGGACGCCGGGGCAGTGACCTAAAAGATTTGGTCAGCAGACCCGTGATTGATGCGATGTCGACCCGATTTGTGTAACTTTATGTCCAGTGTCCTTCGCTCTTCCATCGGTGTGATCGAATGATGTGAGCCAGGAAGCGGGGCGACCAGGCTTTCAACCTGCTTCCAACATCTTCTCCGGTGGCGTTTGAGGGCCTTGGGCTCTATCAACGCTGGGATTTAATTAGCGAGAATCGCCAGCCGATAGATTCGGGTAGGAAAACTTTGACTGGGCAGTGACAGTTTGGATGACAAGTATATACACGTTTCAAGGCGGAAACACAAGATCTTGTCTCATCTAGATCAGGCAATGCCAATGTACGTGCATCGGCGAACCTGCGACGAATCTTTCTTGAAGGTTTTGTCTAGAAATAGTGTACTCATTGTTTCCAATCATTTACAATTCGTGTGTTTATCCTGTGAAGATACCATCCGATGTGGGCCATTCAAATGGCTTCGGTTTCTCATTGGTTCGGCATCAATTTCTAGTTTTTGTTCGGAATGGCCTGACAGCTAGAAAACTGAGTACTTCTACCAACTGTGTGCACTCCTTTATATCCGGTCGAGCATCAACTTTGTTACTTCGTTCGTACCGCACAGAGCTAATTACACTAGAGGTTCCACAACTTGTTCATGATGTGCAAAGTAGTCCCGCAACTTGCAAAATGGGTTTAGGTTGTCCCACAACTTGTACACAAGTGCAAAATAGTCCCAAATGATTTGCGGGTGACACGTGGCAACCTTTTTTTGCGAAAACACCCATATACAATATTTATATTATATAGCATATGTGACTTCCTTCTAAGTACAGACGTGGGTCCCGACCGAAGCCTATTTAACTGAACTAAGAAGGTTAGGCACAGGCAGTGGTATATCTGCAGTAAGCTGTGCTAATTACGTAGTAGAAAAAAAGGGCGGCATACTTTTGTAGGGAACCGTGCTAATTAGTATTACGTAGTAGATAGAGCTCGTAGCCCGTAAGTAAAACTCACAACTCCGCATCTATTTATAACGCCCTCATAGCCCGTAAGTAAAACTAGATAAAGCTCCAGATAGCATGAGTGCATCATTGAAGGTACTTAGAGTAGGTTTATGTCCACACATACATACATACATACATACCATGAACTTGACTTCGATCGGAGCTGGGAATAGGAGGCACCAGGAAACTAACATTTGTGTGTGCCGGCGGACCATTGTTCGTGTTTGTATGATTGACTTGCCTACGGCATGGCTCATGTCCCACTCCCATAGCTTATGCGATAAGGCCATCATAGTGTTCAACACCGATTAATCAAACGAGTACGGTCGTGCTCTCCGACACTGCTCCTCTCCTCTTCAGTTGCTACAAGACCGTAAATCTTCTCGCTAAGTTGACCCAAGTCTCCTGCATGCTGGATTGTTAGCCGGGACAACGTTTGGAGCATATCTGCAACACCTCCCGCTTATGCATAACCGCTGGGACTATGCAGCTCTTGTGTCCGTGAAAGTATATCTGGAACAATCAACATGACATGGTCTCCTTTGTGATACGTACGGTCATCCCTCAGTTGGCTGGTGTTCTCCGCCATCAAATACATCGTGACCTTGGGTCTTCTAGCACCGAGCGCAGTGCGAAGGGAACTGTTCCGTAGTACGCCAATCTCTCTACCTTTGATCTGAGCAAGTTTAACTATGTGGACAACAAGCACCAGGTTGGAGATATCATCGGAAAACGGTCCAACAGATCATTTGATAATTTTACTTAATGGAGATATCCCCGTAAGAAATTTGACAAATAAGATTGGCGGCGGCCCAGTGCGCTTCATGTGCCGAAGGGTCAGCGTTCATTTGCCAAGTGCTCGATCGGGCGGAAATTTCAAAATTTTAAAACTGTGTATTCCTCACCACCCAAATCCACCTGTTTGTCTTTTTTGTGCAGCCCAAAATATAACGAATTTGGAGCTGAAATTTTGCACAATTGTAGATCTCAAAAATATCTACACCGGGGAATTTTTTCGCGATTTTTGGAACCTTAAAGCATCGGTTTCGAATTTTCAAAAAAACGAGCTCCAGGTAGCTCGGCCTCTAAAAGAGGTTTTCGTATGAACACGTTGATTCTCTAGACAACAAGCGCCACATTTCATATATCCAAAACAAATGAGTCTGATAGATCCTATCGATAATCTAGCGTTGTACGGAGTAGAAAATACGATCTGGGTAAACAAGTCACTGTTTTGACTGCAAATTCTGAGATTCATCACGTGCAATTAGGGATGAAAACGGAACAAGAACATTTTCCGACTTTTCCGCGGAAAAACGGAAACAAGATATAATTATGGAAACGGAACTTTGTGGAACGGGAAAGGAAACAGAAACATTTATGCGGAAACGGAAACGGAAACGGAACAGCGTATTTCAGGAGAACGACCACGTAAACGGAAATTTAGTTATCGTAATACGGAACTTTCAACGTGGTCCTTTTCAAATCCAGTAGACCAACAAATTTTAGTGGGAACTTTTAGCAACAATCCAAGATCTGAAAAAAATCCAGGTCAACCATGTTTAGGCCTTTTGTATTTGCATGTGATCTCCCTCTCAAGTTGTTCCCAGTTCGCCATTTCAGTGTTGCACACTATATAATAAATTATGAATGATAGTAGGTATTTTTAATGTTGTCAAAGTTGATAAATTATGCAAAATATATTATATTATCTCTATATCTCATTCATCTAAGAAATTTGACAAATTGGTGGTTTGTTTGAATTTTGTTGCATTATTCAAGGGGTCTCTTGGTTTCGGTAAACGCATGCTTTCTGTTCCATGTCCGCACCGTATTCGCTATGTATCCGCTTTCAACAATATTTGTTTCCAGGGTTCATTTCTTCGCTTCCGTAAAAAAATATGAAAACAAATGCGGCACCACTCGATTTCGTCCATATCCGCTCCGTTTTCATCCGTACGTGCAATTTCAGTTTCTGGTTAATTTTTGTTCGACATTCAAATACCAATATAAAATATAAAATTTCAGACTCTCCATATGCCCAAATTCCTCTGCTTCTCTCCTTTAAGAAACCTCTCACCAGGTTTCTCTTTCTGTGCGGTCTGACGTCCTATGCGGTGGTTGACCGTTAAATCGACGTCGATGACGTCAACGGAAAGAAGAATTGTGTAAATGTTGGACGGAACTGGCCTACCTAGAGTGGATTACAGCGTCTGGTTGTAGGTTGCAGCAAGATTTGCAGTCCTTAGTAGGGATTTTCCCCACTGTTTTTGCGCGTAAGAAAAAATATTTGCAGTCCGGCGTTGTTCCACATCTTGCCCCCACGCCGCAACATAAAAAACTCCGTTGTGGCGTATTGACCTCTAGGTCTATGAACGTGAAGCACTCTCTAGGTCACATCCGCGCCCGCCAACCAGGCTCCGCACTGGATGAATTTTGTAACCTTGATCTGGTGGCACAACGATGCCCTGTCTCGGTGCTTGATCTAGAAGGCCACGGCGGAGGAGGCCGGGACAGCGACCTACTCCCTCCGTTCCAATTTAATTGACTTGCATTCACCAAATGTGGATTGTTTTGATGGTGACCTGATATGTGTAACTTTATGTCCAACGTCCTTCGCTCTCTCATCGGCGGAATCGAATGATGTGCGCCAGTGATCGGAAGCGGGACGACGAGGGTTTCAACCTGCTTCCAACATCTTCTCTCGTGGCGTTTGAGGCCCTTGGGCTCTATCAGCGCTAGGATTTAACTAGCGAGAATCGTCTGCTGATAGATTTGGATAGTGACAGTTTGGAGGACAAGTATATATATGTTTCCAGGCGGAAACACAAGATCTTGTATCATCTAGATCAGGCAATGCCAGTGCGTGTACGCCGTGCCCTTATTGAAGATGGTGTATCAAAGCTTTGCTTCGAGGATCGACATCTTGTTCAACATGTCAGCATCGTCGAACCTGCGACGAATATTTTTTGAAGGTTTTGTCGAGAAATAGTGTACTCATTTGTTTCCTATCATTTGCATTTGGTGCCCTTGGCTAGTGAAGACACCGCCGCGATGTGGGCCATTTGAATGGCTTTGGTCTTTTTTTTTTTTTGCTCATTGGTTCGGCATCAAGTCTAATTCTTTGTTTGGAATGGCCAGCCTCGGTTTTTTTAGCCAATTGGTTGGCATCAGTTTGTAGTTCTTTATTTGGAACGGCCTGACATCTAAAAAAATTGAGTACTCTTACCAACTGTGCGCAATCCTTTATATCCGATCGAGCATCAACCATGTTACTTCGTTGGTACCCCAGATGCAAGCTCGCAACTCTGCATCTATTTATAACGCCCTCATGGCCCGTAAGTAAAACTAGATAAAGCTCTAGATAGCATGAGTAAATCGTTGAAGGTACTTAGAGTGGGTTATGTCCACACATACATACAACGAACTTGATTTCAGAGCTGGGAATAGGAGGTACCAGGAAACCAACATTTGTGTGCGCAGGCTGATCATTGTTCGTGCTGGCGTGGTTGAGTTGTATACGGCATGGCTCATGTCCAACTGCTGTTACACATACAATAAGGCCATAGTGGTGTCCAACGCGAGCCAGTGAATGCAGTACGGAAGTGCAATGAGAGACTGCTCGCATCCTCTTCAAATGCTGCATGGCCGTAGATCTCCTGGCTAATCTGAATTTAGCTTCCTCCAACCTGGATTCTTAGCCGGGACAACGTTTGGAGCACATCTGCCCCGCCTCCTGCTCCGCGTAACCACTGGGAGTCCGCATCTCAACTCTGCATGGAGTATCTGGAACAATCAACATGACATGGCCTCCCTTGTGATAGGGTCGCCCCTCAGTCGGTCGGTCGTCCCCGCCATCAAATACATGAATGTCTTGCGTCTTCTGGCACCGAGCGCGGTGCGAAGGGAGCAATTCCAGGAATGGGCCGAACTGTCGACCTTTGATCTGAACATGTTTGCTATGTGTACAACAAGCACCAGATTACATTACATATCCACGGTAAACGGGCTGATAGAATATCATTTTATAGTTCTACTAGTATAGTAATATTTTCTTATTATGGGGAACTTCTACTAGTAATCTAGCTTCATAGGAAATGCCCTTGGGATAAAACATAATGAGTGTGGAATGCGAATTGCCAAATAAGTCACATGGAATTGACATTCGCGGAACAAAGAACAGTTGTTTCCTAACGAAAACTTGTTAGCCGTAGCCAAAAGACAAGATCCATAACACCCTTGATTTCCTTGGCAGTTGCATGACATGTGATCGAACAAATCTTGTTTTTTTTTTAGAAATGGAGGTCCTACCCCCAGCCTCTGCACCAAAATGGTGCACACAGCCGGTTATTTATTAACATAAAAGATGGAGTACAAGAAAGCAGAATCCAGCAGTCAAACAACATCGACCCGGAAAGAAACCCTAAGTCCGCATGCCTCGCAACAGTAGCTCCACCAGATAGCCACTAACCCTATGATACAAGACGAAAACAACGAATAAGACACAACTCCTAGGCTACGCCTTCAAGAAGGAATCGCCGCACGTTCGCCGATGGTGGCGAGTCCAACACTAAGTTGAAACTCGAGATTCTCATCCCCCAAACTTGAGTCCACCACCTTCAGCAAGGAAACGACGCAAGCGCGCGTCGACATAGCCTGATCAAAGATCTTGTGTTTCCACCGGAGTGCATATGTCTTCCTTGAAGCCGTCTGTACCCTCCACCTTTACCCGGCTACCGACGCCACGATAACCGGATACCTCTGGAGAAGACACCGGAAGACAGCACGTCCCATACCGCCTGCCTCCCGTCACTGTCGCACCACCTTCGATTCAGCATCAACAGGCTAAACATGACAACTCCGCCAGAAGCACCGCGCAATACCTGCCGGTAGCAGGCATGACTTGACGCCTCCGCATGAGGCGTCGTGCGTAGCATCCGCCAGCGGCGCATCCGCCGGAGGCTTCACCAGCCGGTGACAGACATTGCTTGACGCGTCTGAAGAGACGCATGTGTTACCTGCCGATCCGCATCGAACCCAATCTGTTGATGGAGGGGACGTCCCATACCGCCGCCACCACCTCGAGATCCAGTCTCCGAGTCGCCCACATGACCCCGGCGACCACCACCGTCGAAGAAAGAGGGCCGCCGCCCCGATTCCGGGCGCTGCAGGAAGCACCCACCGCCACGTCAGCCGCTGTTGTCGCCCATACAACGACAGCCGCCGCCGCGACCGTCAGATCCGGGCAAAAGGACCCGAATCCCTCGCGCGCCGCCACCTGGTCATCCGCGCTCGACCTCCCGTCTTCGCTGACGAGGAGGCCGCCCCCATACCCGCCGCACGCCGCAGCCAGGCTGATCCGCAAGCCCGCCGGCCCGAGGAACAAGCCGCCACGCCGTCGGCACCACCGCCTAGCCAGTGCCGGCCGCCCACGCAGCCACGACGACCAGCCACCACCTGGGGAACCCAGGGCCGCCCCGGAGTCCGAGCTCCGCCGTCCACGCGCGCCGTCCAGAGCCGACGTTCGCTTCCGGCCGGAGGCCTCCTTTCGCCACGCCGAGGCGTGAGAGCCGAGGAGACGAAGGCCTGCCAACCACCGTCCGCGTGTGCCCCCGGTGGTTTCCTCCTGTGGCGGCGGGCGGTTGGGGTGGAGGAGATGCGGGGGCGGGGGTGGCTAGGGTTCCGCCCGAGCCGCCCCCCTGGGAGCAATAAGTATAGTTAGTTAGATTATGTTTATGTCATGTAGTTGAGTCAGCCAGTGGAATCCGCAGCAACGTGCACAAGTAGTGATGTGATCACTTGTGTACATGCAAGTTTATGGTTGGCGTAGCTAGTAGGAATAATTGGAGAACACTATTTTGACTCCCGAGCTCGCCTGCTCCTGCCCACTTTCGAAATTTTAAAAAAAAACACTTCCGAAAAATCTGAAATAGTGGGCAACAAACATATGTCAGCGTAATAAGTATGTGCAAAGTTCATGGTTAAGTGACATTTGTCTTGCTCTGTACGAAAAAAACAAAATCATTACTCATTTGGGGCAACAAACCTATTCCAAAATTGATGAGCACTGATTTTGGTTTTTTAGAGTACTATGCATGCCATTTCATCACGAACTTTTGCACATAGTTAGAAAACTAACATATGTTTGTTGCCCTTTATTTCCAGATTTATTTTGAAGTGTTTCATATTTATCTTGAATTTCAAAAGTGGGCAGGAGCAGGTGAGCTCGGGAGAGTCAAAGTGGGTTTTCAGAATAATTTCGCGTAGCTAATTAGTTGTGAGGATTATAAAGATGTGTCATGTGTGTTCCCACCTTGAGACTAGCTCTATTAGTGATCAAGTTACTTAAGAAGAGTCCATTTTCTCTAATCCAACGGGTACAATTTGTTTGTACTCAAGTATCCAACCAATGTGTGGGCGTACCACCACAAATTATTAGCAAGTACTGTAGTCGAAGGGTAGAGCCATCATTACTAGACAACGGTCAAGTTAGAGAAGGGTGATTATGTAACACATTATCGTTGATAGACCTTCACTAGTAACATTGTGGTCATGTGCTAAAAAACAAATGGCACCGGAAAACTGCTCCACCGCCACGAGTCGGTCGATGATGTGAGAGCTCAATTGCAAAGGTTCTCTACACCGTTGCCTAAGATATATTGGTAATGGTTACAAAATGCAGAACTGTCATCTTAGTTCATTACATCATCTTTGACTAATCAGAAATACCTGTTTCCGATGCCTACCATACAAAATAAAAAAGGCATGCGACATTGACTTCACTACACCATAGACGAAGTTCCCCTCGTTATGTCTACATGGCCACCACTGCATTCCCGGCTTCCACCGTGTCCTATTGTACAAAATACCCAGTGACGCCGTCTTCGGTGCTCGCAGCGTGAGCCCCGCTAATACATCTTCACAACCGCTGCATCGTCATCGTCTTCCACCGCATCCTATACAAAAGTAAAGTCACCATGTCCATTATCAATGCACCATGTATGCAGCCCCACTTCTATGTTCAAGGCCACCACGTCATCACCGGCTACCAGATCGCTCTAAAGAGAAATGATTGCTTTGTCAAATAATTGAAAAAAAACTAAACTAACACTAAACAAAGAAAAGCGAACTAAGCCAAAACAAACTTACACAAATAAGAAAACGAAAACGACCTAGAATAAATAACTAATTTAATCGAAGAACTAACTAAACTAAACTAAACAAACATGCAAGAATACAACAAAAGAAAGAACTAAGGTAATTTTGAAGTGCATAGAGATTCGACCCACCATCTAAATACAAAGAACTCAACTGAACAAGTGTGAAGAGATATTTCCACCACCTAAACGGAAAGAAGTGATCTAGACAAAGAACTAAACTGGGTATAGAGTGATTTTCCTACTGCATAAAAGACATATAACTAATCTAAACAACAACTGAAACTATACTAAACTAAGTTTAGGGATTTACCTTAAGCAAGGCATGACCGCTTAGCCTCGGCGACGCTAGAGCTAGTATCCGATGACGTGGACGAGGACCAGGGACAATTAAGGCCGTCGCCGCCCTGTTGGCCCTTGGTGCGTCTAACAAATTCTAGTTGCTGGGTACATCTTGTTTAATGGATAACCCATCAAACAAATTTAGACGTAAAACAAAAGACTGCCATTTTGCAATACAATACATGGTTGATTGGCGTAAGCATATAGCACACAGGTGGTTGCGGCTGTCAGGCCCCTTGTAAACAAGAAATAGTACACCAAGAATGACTGCCCTACCAAAGATGCACTTAACACTTATATATATTCGACCTAGTAGCAAACAGTATCCTTCGTGCAGCCCATGAAGGCAAACGCGCATGTAGATAAAAGGACTAAATCGATGAAAACAGACTTGGGGTGGGGCGCTCCTACCGCAACTATACTTTGGAAGCTAAGAATATGCGGCACCGGGAAAGCAACATTTGTGTGTACCAGCGAATAATTGTTCAGGTTATCGGCATTGCCTTCTCTTCGCCGGGGCTCACGGCCCACCATGCTTAGCCCTTGTTTACTTCTAGTGTGGGGGTCGGAGGGGATTATCCCGGATCACCAAAAATCTTCACTAGTCTGTTTATTTCTAGTGTATTTTAGGGGATTAGAGGGGATAATCCCTATATATCCCCACCAACTATCTCATTTTTTCCTAAAATAAAAACTCTAATCCATGCTAGTATATTGTAGGAGAAGAGTATTTGTGATAATTTGTGGGGATTGGGTGGTCACCAAATCCCATTCCATCCCCACTCTTCCTGTCCCCTAAAATACCCTTGCAGTAAACAAACCCTTAGCGAAGTGATAAGGTCACGGTAGTGTCAAAGGCAGATCAAAGATATCAGTACAACAGTAGTACAGTACGCAATATACATAGACTACGACAGACCAGGTGGTTTCTTTGTAGTAGTGAACAAACAGAGCAGTACTAGACTAGGCAAAAGTGAGGAGGTAAAATGAATAAAATGTATACCATTGTGTTGCTCTGTATCCTTAATTCATTTTGTTATGCTTCATAGTCACAAACACGTATATTATTACCAATACCGACATATGAAAGAACACATTTACCGCAATCCTTAAACTTGAATGGAGAACATAGAGCGTAAGAAAACATCATTTGAGCATATTTGAAAATGTGGAGAACACGCACCAGGTTCCAAATATTCACCGCAAACAGGCTAGATAGATCAATATATAATGGTTCTAGCAATATGGCTTGATAGAAAATAAGGTTCAGGTAAAGAAAATGAGAAGTATTAGGCCTTCTCTAGTGTGGGTCTTTTCCGAATCGTTGTACTCCTTAATGTATGAAATACCTACAGGTGGTTCCTTTCGAAACAAAATTATTGTTGTTGAGATTCCATAGTGGCATAATATTGCAACGTGGTAGGTGTGACAGATAAGAGCGACATTATTTAATATCACGGTGGATGAGCGGGGGCATATATAATCATGCCATTAAAACTACGCAATATTATTATGAGTTTGCCACGGGAGACTGGTCGATGACCAGTGAGCCCCACTAAAGTTGCGTTGTCGGCCTTGCAGTTATTTATATAGGGGCCACCTCGCGGAAATACATTAGTACTTCTGGGTACCAACACACTTGATTACAAAAAAATAGTGATTTGATAAAGGTTAAATCATTCCAAAACATTCATTCAGGCAAACATAATGAAGTATTGAAGTATTGTACCCGTACAAAAATTTACGCCAAAAAAATGACTTTCACTACACCATGCGTCAAAGATTTGCCTAAAAAGGCTCTCCCCGATATACACGTTATGCTCGTCTAGATTTGTCTTTTTTGCCCTGAAGTCAATGAGAATTATTTCCTGACTAAACTTTTTATGCGAGTAGAATATTGGTCATCTTTAAACTAAAAAAGTCCAGAACTTTTAACTTCCATTTGAATTTCTAAAAAAATGCGCATATCAGGGGCCTGGCTCCTACTACTCTAATGGGCCAGCGAGGGAGTGACGCCCATTCGGTGAACAAATCTTCTCTGACTTTGTTTAGAGCAAAGGAAAAAGTATACTTTTCACCCTGAAATGTATCAATTGGGAGCAAATTCACCCTGAACTCCAAAACCGGATAATTTCAACCCTGAAATGTGACAAACCGGACAAATCACACCTGGAGTGGTTTGAGATGATTTGGGCGATTTTGGTGGATGACTTGTTCTTGACGTGGCGCTGATGTGGCATCGAGCCGTTAGTGAAGAAATAATGTCCGTTATGAACATAACGTGGGCCCACCTGTCAGTGGTTGTTTGGCCGTTTTCTTACACATTTCCCCCTGGATTAAATGTGTCATAGCGTGGGCCCCATTCTTCAGTGGCTCTGAGGCCGTTTTCTTGCATAATTCCCCTGGATTAATTGCTCTGGATGGATCGGTACCTCACCTGATGCATTAATTCGCTGAAGAGCCTAGCCGTTTCTGGATCATTCTCTCTCTCGCTCGTCGCCGCTCTCGCCCGCGACGAACCCTAGGAGAAATCCCCATCCTCTCGATCTCTCTCGCCCGCGACGAACCCTAGCTTTCGTCGAGCTTGCGTCGGTGACCGCCATGGCCGCGTCAAGCTCGATCCAGTCCTCTGACTGCCGCTCGGCCCCGTTCGTCACTCTGGTCTCTTGCCCCGACTGCGGCCGCGAGGTGCAGCGGCGCCGCTCCGGCACTAGCGAGCACGAAGGATGGATCTACTACCAATGCAGGACGCATAGGGTATGTCCTCAATCGATTGTTGTTCTTATTTATTTTTGTTGGGGCGGGTAATTTCTGTGCGAAAGGGGGAAATTTTCTAGTCTTTGAAGCTATGTTCTTTCTTAATTAACAGAGGGGGTGCGATTTCTGGCATTGGGAGCTACTGGGTTGCGTGTACAGAAATTTAAAATTTTCGTATTGCTACGCAACACCTCCCAAGATCTACTATGAAGATACATGCGAATACGAAGATCCGATGATCTAGATGAAATACGTTACCAACACCGAAGTCGCGGAAGAAGTGTTGATGACGTTTGTCGATGTAGCTCATCGCCGTCTCCCTCAAACAATTCTGGTAGATATATTCCGGTGCCTCCTCCTCCTCGCCTTGTCACCTTGATCCAGCAGAGTGAGGGTCAACCGTCGAGTTCGACAGCTCACCCCTCCGAGAGCTTGTACGCGTATGCCGGGAAAGGTTCAGCAGGGCTTCGTCATCCAAACTTGAAGCACCACTGGTGTATATGAAGGTGCAGATCTCAACACATGAGAAGGAGAGAGAGATTAGATCTAGTCTAATCGGATAGGTTGCCTCTAATTAGAGGTTCCTCTAATCCAACTAGAAGAGATCTAAACTTGAGAGCTAATTGTGTGTATCTTGTTATGTCTTCCAAATAGGAGGGGGTGTGGTTTATACAGATGGACCAAGGGGTGGAGGGACTTGGACAAGGGGAAAGCTTTCTCCTAGTCCTACTTGGATTGGACAAGGGGAAAGCTCCCCTTGCCCAATTCGGCTAGGGAAGGAGGAGTTGGTGTAGGACTCCAACTCCCTCCCCCCCCCCCCCCCCCCCCCCCCCCCCCCTCACCGCCTCCCTCCTTGTGCCGCCGCCGGGTGGGGCCCACCCCGGCGCACCGACCTGGTGGGTGGGGCCCACCTAGGCCGGCCTGCCCCAGGCCACCGCCACCGCCTCCCCCCGCTGTGGGCCGCAAGGCGCACTAGGGTTTCGGCCGGGGGGAGCCTCCCCCTTCGGCGCTTTGGCCCACCAGCACCACATGGTGGTGCGGCTACCTTGGTGGGCCCTAGGGCCCATCTTGGTAGCCCCATGGTGGGCTCCAATTTTTATAATAATATTTTCCACAATTATTTAGTAATTAATTTAATCAATATTTAATTAACTCATAACTAAATAATATTTTGTCTAATTAATTCTCATTTGAATATTTCCTATTACACAATATTTCACCGGATTAATTACCTATCATATAAAACACCTTTTATATGATCCGAGACACCTAGTGTCCGCTGACAAAATAATCTGGATAAATATTTCCATCAATATATAAACCTTCGGAATAAATTCCGACCTGTGATAGCAACTTCTATCACAATACAATCTCTCCGATAAAAACATATCTATCACGCAGACACTATGTCGGTGATACTCTCTCCATTGTTCCAGACCAATCATAATACACAACTAACCAATCCTAGTTTAAGCGTGTCCACCCTACAAGTTCGATAACGTGTAGCTATAATTGGATAACCAATCACCGGTCATAGTCAGGTCCGTGGACGACATGAATAACTGCTACCGTTATGCGAAGACACTCTGTTGAACCTGCTGGCTATTTAATACTAGTCGTCAACCCGTGCATCCGCACGGGCTATTGGTACCTCCTTTTTTTAATTATTAGGACAAATTAAACTCAAGCCGTGCTCCTGCACGGGCTAGATATTTAATTTTGAAAACTCATGCTACACGTTCTACAAAAACTTCCTACTACTTCGTTCTACACGTAGAAAGTTTGATATTGTTTTACTTGAAATCTTGTAGAAAATATAAGTCCAAAATATATGTATTGATTTTTAACTACTTATTTTAATAATATTTGAATGATATAGTATATTTTGGTTCGTTGTATAAAATATGATAAATTTGTTAATATGCACCATTATAAAATAAGAAAAAATTATCTCATGACTTTATCTTGTTCTTTTGTGATGGCCAAATATCATTATATGTAAGTACCTTTCTTTAAGTTCAATTTCCATTGTGAAAGTGATTTCTCAATAATACATGTAATCTTGGAGTCTGACAGTTCAGATATACTTTTCTTTTTCCACGTCATAATCCATCAAACCCTCCCATTGCTACAAATAAGATGCTTAAGATTACCTTTTTACGTGTATAGTAATGCACTAATCCAATCTGGTCCGACCAACTGTTATGTCAGTACGCATATCATCTATTTCCAATATGTTACATGTGGCTTCCTTATTGCAAAAAAGGAACATTTTTAGACGCTATATGATTTCGTTAGGGGATTAGATTACCCATGACCATATGTCCTTTAGAGTGATATGAATCGAATATTAAAAAATAGGAAAGGTAGGAAAGGACATTACCCGTACCTAAAATAGCAACAGTGGGCTATATAATACAGAAAACTGAGATCTATAAGACAAACCATGTAACAACAGACATTTGCAATCGTATGTAGCAGCATGATATGCCTTGGACCTTGCCTTATTCGTTCTCGCCAGCGTGTCATATACCACCGTATATTAGTTGGAACCCTTCAAAATGTAAACCTACTATACAATCGATATGTTATAGCCCCAAAACAATACAATTTGAATTAGGTCTTTTGTGAGAACTGCACGTTGGACTGGTCAATTATTAGAGGTCAAGATTTAAATCAAAATTATAAAGCATCAGGATGCAAACTGTACCTGAAGCACATCGATCTGATACCCTGATATGTCATCCTTGCTCACGCATCATCAGTTAGCATGTGCTCGACGCGTCGAGTAGTCGTGATATACCTTGCCCTATTTGTTCTCGCAATCGTGACAACCACCGTATAATTCTTTCAGTCCTCCAAATCACAAATCGGCAATAGAAATATTAGCCAAAATATACAATTTTGATCAGCTCAGTAGTGACAATTGCACGTTCAGCTGGTCAATTATTAAATGGATAGATGCAAACCGAAATGGTAAAGCATGATGCAAACCATAGCACAAATATATCGATCTGATATCCAACATGCCATCCGGGTTAACGCATGCTCTATTGGCACATGCTCGACCCGTCAAGTACGCATGATGTATTTTGTCGATCATATCCGTTCTTACAACTGTGGCATATACCCTATTATTTTTTTGAAAGGGAGTCGTGTACAAGATCAAGCAGAGGAAGAACACACACGCACGAACACAAGCACAGGCCACTCCACACACGGCGACCACGGCACCACCACGCACACCACGCACCGAAGGAAGAAGCTCAGCCAACCTTGTTGAAGAGCCGCAGAATCCATCCGACGCAAGCACCGGAATCTAGACGCTGAAAGAACATCGGCGCTGAGCCGCCGCCAGACCACCATCGCCGCCTCACGCCGGAGACGAAGAAGGCAGCTCCACCCATCTTCCGCATAGCCCACCATGAACGCCGAGGAAGGAGAGCACCGCACCTGCAGCCTCCCAGCGGTTTTAAGCAAAAGCACCGCCTCGCACGCCGGCGAGGACAGAAGGGCCCCAAGAACCAGAGCCGCGACCGCCACCACGGACGACGGCTCGAGGGGAGGCGCTCCGCGGCTCCGAAGAGCAGCAGACACGCCAGAGATGGCGGATCTACCCAGAGCCTCCGCCGGAGAACTGAGGGCAGAGGAGAGGACCACCGTCTCCAAAAGCTTCTCCGACCGCGCCTCCACCTCCAACGCGCCGCTGGCAAGCCACCCACGCACACCTAAGCTATGTACACGCCGGGATCCGTCGATTCCCCGTCCTCCTGCCGCCGGAGCGGCCGCGGAGGGCGAGGGCTCGGGCGGATCGCCGGCGGCGAGCTCGAGCACACGGGTTTCGCCCAAAAAATCGCCCTGTTCACTGTAGAGGTGGGGAACGAGGGAGGGGTCCAGGTGTTCTGCTTGGCATATACCCTATTATATTTTTATTGACTCTCGGTTCAGATATCTGCAGTAGATATATTAGACCGAAAACAATACAATTTGCATTAGCTTTATAATGCAAGCTACACGTCCAACTGGTTAATTTTTAAATGGTTACATGGAAAGGAAAATTATAAAGCAGGTTGCAAACTCTACCTGAAACCGATCGATTCCGGATGTGCCATCCTTGCTCCCGCATCCTTCGGTGGTGCATGTTTGACAGGTCGTGTACTTGAAGAACTGGCTCAACATGCAGTGGTGAACGATCCGCCGCTGATTTGTGGTTTTCGCCGAAGCAAAACACACATGCACGTACGTAGCAGCAAAGCACAAGCTGGCCGGCCTGATTGATCGATTGATCTGTGGTGCTTCTGTACGAAGCTAGCTCGATGTGCTAATTAATCTGTAGCAATCAGGAAAAAACATGTATGTAAGTGAATTGAAAAGCGCCGGTCTAAATTATTTTTGGAACACGGCAGCCTAGCTTCTTGTGTCAGCGTTGATTGCATCATACAGGCAACAAAAAAGCTTCAGTAAATGAGTAATAATCCACTAATCTTGCAAGAGCAAAGACTGAAGATATAAAGCAGAAGAAAATACCGATCTGATAACTCCCCACGCGCAGGCCCGCCATGCGATTCTTAATGGCGTGTCACCAATCCTGATTATTCAGGACAAGATCGGTCTCTAAGCCAGGTACAGGGCGGGATGGTGAGAACTTCTGCCATTGCCGCCATCCATGATGCAGATTCGCCTCGCGACTGCCATCCCTTGCGGCGGGAAGGCACGAATTAATTAGGGCTAATTAACATGGAGGATACGGCCGGAAGGCATGAATTAATCACCGGTAATTGACATGGAGGATATGGGATTCGAACTCATCACCATGTCGGAGGGTCATGCGTGATGCGTCAAGCAACAGATTAAATCTGACGGCTTTAGATAAGTTATGTTTAGATCGTACGGACAAAAGTTATTAATCTCTAGGATTAACGTGGAACCTCCTACGGTGCCTCCAATTAGTAGATATAAGATATTATTCCCATTACTCGTGATACCAAAACTTCACCCGAGATATAGATCCATGGATATTACCATGAATCAATAAATTGATTCACAACATCTTTGTCTATCTTGTTACCGGTAAGTTCCCTTTACTCGTTTTCGTATTATGATATCCCACATGGTGTAACTTCACCATGCATTGTCTGCAGAACATATTGGATACCTTTATAATACCGAGAGGAGCCAGGGCGTATCTCTCTAATCACCGAGGAGTAATTTCCCATCTCAGAACATTAGGATATACACACACCTTGAAACCACCCAGTGACTGCCGTTTTGACCCCCAGTTACGGCCGTGCCGTTGACAGTACCAAAGTATATGCATAAACTTAATAACCTCATGGTTATTAGACATGTTATATAATAAACTTACTGTGATAAAGCTAAGGACAAAAAGACGACTTAACGGAATCTCTTAGCATAACAAAACTTGGGTTTACCCGGCCATATTATTATCCAATAATATGCCACTCATTGATGCTGACATAAACAATGTCCATGACTAGGAAAGTAGTGTCATCAAGCAATCAACAAATTAGTCCGTAAAAGAACTAGGGTATATTTTACGTGTTCATATTCTCTACACGTACGAGTGGGCTTTCCCCTGAATCATGTATCCAGACACCACCGTAGTTATAGCATAGAGAATTCAAATCATAATTCATGAATCAGATGTATAAATACATTGCCTTTTGGGCATACATCCAACAGTCTCCCACTTGCACAACTGGCAATGTCTAGCTTGCATAAGTTTAACATATGATCGATGTTTGGTGTTTCTCATGCTCACTCTTATGTGGTTGACATATTGTCCGTTTAGTCCCTTCTGGGGCTATGTGAATTTTATTCTTTTATGCATAAAAAAATATATATTTCATGCATAACCTCAATTGATCTTGCGATCACTTGTAGCATTTGGTCATACAAGGTGAAACCTTAGTACTTTAACCAAGAACACAATTTCATTGTTTTCACAATTAAGTTGTTTCTTTTGTAAAGAACCACACCTAGTTCATGTAATAAACCGATAACCTTTTCTTTGGAAGTTGTTATGCTCCCACTGTCTTTGCTACTTGTTGTAGTTTGCGTAATATAGCCTTATGATAATTCTCATCTTAATTGTAGTCAATTGAAGTTTTATCAAATTCAACTTGTCAACAATCAAGTTTGATTAATTTCTTTTGATCTTAAAATTTCACATCTTGAGAAATTCCTTTATGATCAAGATTTCAAATCAATTGATCATGCTCACCACCGTACGAGACAGCCATGGATCTTGCACATGAATTTCTCTAACTTTATGAGAATGTTAATTCTCACTTGTTTCGAATAATATTCAAAACACTTTAGTGAAATTTCCGCAAGATTGTATCATATGGAAATCTCTGTATATGTGTTGTGATTACTATGTCCCAAATATGTATGTCATCAATTACTTATAATAACATATCACATTGTATCAAAACAAAACAATCATAAATTACATTAATCTAAACTGAATAACATAATCTTTGCTCCCACTGATTTAAATGAAACTATGACCTCCTTTCGTTTAATATCATTTGCTTTATTTGTCCTAGACAAACATCCTTTTATACGATTCCGATTTATATTCAATTAACAAAAACCCTCGAGCTGTACCAAAAGTACACATCCTCGATCATTCTTTCCTTGAAAGGAATATGTTTTCGTTAATATCTTATATAAACTCAATATCGTAAAATCTTTCTTGATCAACAAAACTTTGTGATCATCTTTTCGTCTAACAAAAAGATCCTCATTAAGTTATTCATAACTTAACAACAATGATATTTAACATATATATATGATATCTAAATCATAATCTATTGGGATCATATTCTAGCACATTCCTTTCTTCACTTTGTTATAGCAAATTTAGTTTCCTAGAAACTTGTATGCCATCTTATCTGGTTAAGTGAATATATCTTGACAAGACGTCTTGCATATGAAATGCAATGACTCTCGGTATTAGTCTAAAACACTTGTCAATTGGAATTGCTTCCGCTTGCACAACATCTGATAACTATTTCCGAAGATTCAATAATCTTCAAGATTTCACTATCCTCCCACTGAATTCTTTAGAAGAATAATATTCCTCAAGAATCACATTTATCTTAGTGGCGAAACATTGTCACTTATGTGGTGTTAAAAGAGGATTTCCAATTAAATATTGGAACAACCTACAAAGCAATTTTATTCATCTTCCTCCTTCAGGATCAAGTCTTAGTCTTTCATAAAACTTAGAACCCAAATTCTTTGTGTCTCTTCATGTTTATCTTTCAAAACTATGACACAATCAATAAGACAAATAATATTCCTAAATCCTTACATTATCTTAGAACTGAACTTCTTTTCAGAAATTCTAAGTATCTAAGACTATCACGTCCCTTAATGTTTATCTTTCAAAACGATGACGTGAATACTCAAGGACTATCATTGTGCTAAAACTAGACAAGCATTAAAAATACTAAATTGGATTTCCAGGAATATGATTCTGCAAGCATCTTAGTAATTATTCAATCAAAACCTTGATCAAATACATGAACCGAAATAGAATTTCTATTCATCATATTACCAAGACAATATTTCTAAAATATAATTGTGTAGTTTCAAGATATCAATAAAATATTGACTATCTCAAAACTCAACCTTTATTGACTTCACTATGTGCCTGAACACTTAATGAATTTATGATTCATAAGAATCATGTGGTTCATCAAGCCTTTCACTTGTTTCACATAACAATATCTCAAATTTCCTTCCATCATGCATATGATGCATTTGAGATGATAGTGCCACTCGAAGGTGGTGTCAACATAATCACAACAATATTTCAGAACTCATGATATTTCCATAACTCAAAAGATTTGTAACTTGATCATCCACGAAGGGATTGATCCAAAATATTCTTCGATAGACGGGACATGAAATCCACAAAATCACAAGAGTATTTCCATCGCCAAGATTGCGACTTATTACAATAAACTTGGGCCGAAACCCACAAATCTTTCAAACTAAAACTGAAAAGTAAATTTGAAGATGTCTTCATCTTGTGGATGAAATTCCATGCGCCTAGCTTGACACACATCTTCAACCTCTACTCTTCCCCACCTTACTTGTCGCATCTCCTATATCAAGTGCATAAATAATTTAGCAATTGATACTCCGGAGTTACTAGTAAGATTGACAAATATCACTTAAGTATAACTCTTATACCTTTCTTGCCCTTAGAAGATTTCTTCTGAAGAAGAAATTTCTTGCAGTTCCTCTTCCAGTGTCCCTTCTTCTTACAAAAGAAACACTCGGATTCCTCTTGAGCCGAGTCAACAGCCTTCTGTAATGCCTTAGCATTCTTAGACTTCTTCGTTCTTTTCTTCTTGAACTTAGTGCCTTGGGTAACCATCAAAACCATATTGTTTTCCCTCTTCACACTAGGTTCAGCAGTTTTCAGCATTGCAAGCAGCTCATTTGGTGTCTTCTCCAACCCATTCATGTTGTAATTCATGATAAAACCGCTGTAAGACGGTGGGAGGGATGCCAACACCAAATCTATACTTAGCTCAGCTGGAATAGGAAATCCCAGAGCCTCGAGCCTAGTACATCTTGATTACATGCTCGCTCACAGAGCCTCCTTCTGCCATGTGACATGACCACAGTGCCTTTGTTATCTCATAACGCTCAGTCTTAGCCTGAGTCTGGTACATGGCCTTGAGTGCGACAATAATGTCGTATGCAGGAGTTTGGTCAAACTTCTTCTGCAACTCAGGTTCCATACATGTCAACATGAGACACTGAACAGATATCGCCGCATCACTCTTCAAGGTGTATGCATCTGTTTCAGCTTCTGACGCATTGTCAGCCGGCGCCTCGGGAAGAGGGCCATCAAGAACGTACTCGCTCTTCGTGTTCCTAAGAACAATCCTTAGGGCGCGAACCCAATCAGCATAGTTGCTCCCATTCGCAGTCAGGGGTTTCTTCTCAATCAGCGGTCCAAGGTTAAACGTGGGTGCTATCTTAGCTATTTATCTATAACAATTAAGTTCACTTAGACATGTTCATAATTATTATCTAGCATTAATATTTAAGACTAAATTAAAATGCTCCCACTAAAATTGATATTTCTCAAGATCAAATTAGTGTATACGAAATCCACGCTCAACATACGATCAATAGTTGGATACAAGCCATTGAACGTAGTTTACAACGGGTAAGTCAACAAGCCAATCACTTCCCACCATGATTTTCGTTTCATCTTTCGATGCGTGTGCTCCGAGCTCATAACTAGTTATGCCTGAACTTCAAGACAACCAACCGCTTTTGCTGTAGGTACGGTACACTACACGCCTCCCGAACCCTTGGCACACATTACTCATGGATACATGGCGCACGGTGACAAGCATCCAGTTTGACGCTGCTACGTGTTGGGAGAGCACGAACTCCTTGATATTTTTAATTTTAGCTCAAGTAATTAAACTCTGTAGCTACCGAGGAATCTCCATAATAATCACACTACTGCTCAATCAAGGGAAGAGCAAGAAAACATATAAAACATGCACACGTAAATAACACTTCGTGATGTAGTATAGTCTTCTTCCTCCATCCGCCAGTGGCGCCTCCACCGGCGTGGCCATGTCGAGATTCACGATATTTGCATGCCTTCTCCTATCCTCCATTATCACCATAGCTCGACGAACAAGAACGGCACGCCGGCCAAACAAAAATAAGGTTAGTCAACAAAAATAATTTTTTTTTGCGAAACACAGTACAACGCAGACGCTCATATACACGCGCATACACTCAGCCCTATGAACGCACACACGCACAACAAAAATAATATTTCGAGACTATACCACATCACATGTCCTGCAAATCAGAGTTAGATGCCTCTAACGTTTGTTTGCATATTTTAGCGTGGCTGTAGGATCAACGGGACAACCGGAAATACTAAGGCTCTTACCAAGCATAGTTATTCATGTTGCAAGATTAACCTTGCGGGGTGATTATCCATCCCAACATCACAAGAATGTTGCGGATGCTAACCCAGACGATTGCATTTAGTTGCACATGACCCCCGTGTGGACCTAGTCCACATGCCACATCCACTATCAAGTCGACGAGACCAATTATAATATGATCCGAAGCTACTGAAGCACTTCGTTGGCGCCAACGGGCATACTAGGAGCAGCCGGAAGGTCCGCGGATTGCCAGAAGTCCGAGATCATACTATGCCGCTGGAAACAAGACGAGACCGCATATCGGAAAGCACCATAAATAACTTGAATATTAGAAGATATAGACCTCAATAACATACCCGCACAAACTTATGTGCTACCCGCACACCAAGTGCTCTAGATCAAATCATGTATCTACGCATAGATCGCTCTGATACCACTACTGGGTTGCGTGTACAGAAATTTAAAATTTTTGTATTGCTACGCAACACCTCCCAAGATCTACTATGAAGATACATGCGAATACGAAGATCCGAAGATCTAGATGAAATACGTTACCAACACCGAAGTCGCGGAAGAAGTGTTGATGACGTTTGTCGATGTAGCTCGTCGCCGTCTCCCTCAACCAAGCTTGGTAGAGAGATTCCGGCGCCTCCTCCTCCTCGCCTTGTCACCTTGATCCAGCAGAGTGAGGGTCAACCGTCGAGTTCGACAGCTCACCCCTCCGAGAGCTTGCACGCGTACGCCGGGAAAGGTACAGCAGGGCTTCGCCGTCCAAGCTTGAAGCACCACTGGTGTATATGAAGGTGGAGATCTCAACACATGAGAAGGAGAGAGAGAGAGAGAGAGAGAGAGAGATTAGATCTAGTCTAATCGGATAGGTTGTCTCTAATTAGAGGTTCCTCTAATCCAACTAGAAGATATCTAAACTTGAGAGCTAATTGTGTGTCACTTGTGTATCTTGTTATGGCAAGGGTGTGGTTTATATAGATGGACCAAGGGGTGGAGGGACTTGGACAAGGGGAAAGCTTTCTCCTAGTCGGCCTACTTGGATTGGACAAGGGGAAAGCTCCCCTTGCCCAATTCGGCTAGAGAACGAGGAGTTGGAGTCCTACTCCAACTCCCTCCCCCCACCCACCGCCTCCCTGCTTGTGGCGCCACCGGGTGGGGCCCACCTAGGCCGGTCACCAGGTGGGGCCCACCTAGGCCGAACCGACCTAGGCGGGTGGGGCCCACCCCTGCGCACCGACCTGGTAGGTGGGGCCCACCTAGGCTGGCCCGCCCCAGGCCACCGCCACCGCCTCCCCCGCCGTGGGCCGCAAGGCCCACTAGGGTTTCGGCCGGGGGGAGCCTCCCCCCTTCGGCGGTATGGCCCACCACCACCACATGGTGGTGCGGCTACCTTGGTGGGCCCTAGGGCCCATCTTGGAAGCCCCATGGTGGGCTCCAATTTTTATAATAATATTTTTCCATAATTATTTATTAATTAAATAAACCAATATTTAATTAACTCATAACTAAATAATATTTTGTCCAATTAATTCTCATTTGAATATTTCCTTTTACAGAATATTTCACCGGATTAATTACATATCTTTGAATATCATATAAAACACCTTTTATATGATCCGGGACACCCAGTGTCCGCTGACAAAATACTCTGGATAAATATTTCCATCAATATATAAACCTTCGGAATAAATTCCGACCTGTGATAGCAACTTCTATCATAATATAATCTCTCCGATAAAAACATATCTATCACGGAGACACTATGTCGGTGATACTCTCTCCATTGTTCCAGACCAACCATAATACACAACTAACCAATCCTAGTTTAAGCGTCAGGTTCGATAACGTGTAGCTATAATTGGATAACCAATCACCGGTCATGGTCAGGTCCGTGGACGACCTGAATAACTGCTACCATTATGCGAAGACACTCTGTTGAACCTGCTGGCTATTTAATATATCATTCCCATTACTCGCGATACCAAAACTTCACCCGAGATATAGATCTGTGGATGTTACCATGAATCAATAAATTGATTCACAACATCTTTGTCTATCTCGTTACCGGTAAGTTCCCTTTACTCGTTTTCGTATTATGATATCCCACACGGTGTAACTTCACCATGCATTGTCTGTAGAACATATTGGATACCTTTATAATCCGAGAGGGCCCAGGGCGTATCTCTCGAATCACCGAGGAGTAATTTCCCATCTCAGAACATTAGGATATACACACACCTTGAAGCCACCCAGTGACTGCCGTTTTGACACCCAGTTACGGCCGTGCCGTCGACAGTACTGGTGGCTCTAAGTTGACGAGGGAATATCTCCCCGGCAATAGTGCCAGAAACAATGCTTGTACGTCACACGTCAGTTGGGAACCCCAAGAGGAAGGTATGATGAGTGCAGCAGTAAGTTTTCCCTCAGTATGAAACCAAGGTTTAATCGATCCAGCAAGAAAACGAGGTTTGCTTCGAAGGTGCTGGTGAAGGAGTGTAGTGCGGCGCAACACCAGGGATTCCGGTGCCAACGTGGAACCTGCACAACACAACCAAATTACTTTGCCCCAACTTAACAGTGAGGTTGTCAATCTCACCGGCTTGCTGAAAACAAAGGGTTAAACGTATCGAATGGAAAATGATGTTTGTTTGCATAAAACAGTAGAGAACAATGATTGCAGTAGATTGTATTTCAGATGTAAAAGAATGGACCGGGGTCCACAGTTCACTAGTGGTGTCTCTCCAATAAGATAACTAACATGCTGGGTAAACAAATTACAGCTGGGCAATTGACAATTGATAAGTGCATATAACATGCATGTGTGAGCTGTGGTGTCTACTATGAGATTCATTTGGGCATTACGACAAAGTACATAGACCGCTATCCAGCATGCATCTATGCCTAAATAGTCCACTTTCCGGTTAACATCCGTACCCCTTCCAGTATTAAGTTGCAAGCAACAGACAATTGCATTAAGTAATGTGCGTAATGTAAACAATACATTCATCCTTGAATAAAGCATTGCTGTTTTACCCCTAGTGGCAACAACACATCTACAACCTTAGAACTTGCTGTCACTATCCCAGGCTAAATAAAGGTTGAACCCAACTATCATGCATAAATACCCCCTCTTGGAGTTACAAGTATTCACGTGGCCAAGGCTTCAACAAGTAACGGAGAGCATGCAAGATCACAAATGACATAGACATGATAATATAATATTCAGCTCCACATAGGTATCAATATAAGTCAGATCCCAGCAAACACAACATGTAGCATTACAATAAGATGATCTTGATCATGATAGGCAGCTCACAAGATCTAAACATGATGGCACAAGTGGAGAAGACAACCATCTAGCTACTGCTGTGGACCCATAGTCCAAGGATGAACTACTCACGCATCACTCCGGAGGCGGGCATGGCGATGTAGAGCCCTCCGGTGATGATTCCCGTCTCCGGCAGGGTGCCGGGAAGAGCTTCAGGAACCCCCCGAGTTAGGGTTGACGACGGCGGCGGCAGCGAATATGTTCTGGATGAAAGGCTTGGTGTTTTAGGGTTTTCGCGTCTCGGGGAATAAATAGGCGAAGGGGCGATGTCGGCGGACCCCCGAGGGGCCCAAACCACCTGGTGGCGCGGCTGGGCCCACTGCCGCGCCTGGGTGTGGTTTGGCCACCTCGTGGCTCCCCTTCGTGTCTCCTTCGGACTCCGTGTACGTGCTGGAAAAATAGGGACCTGGCCTTTTGTTTCGTGCAATTCCGAGAATATTTCCAGAAGTAACTTTCTGAAACCAAAAACAGCAGAAAACAGGGAACTGGCACTGTGGCATCTTGTTAATAGGTTAGTCCCAGAAAATGCATAAAAGTGATACGAAGTGTATATAAAGCATGTAGCAAATGGTATAATATAAGCATGGAACAGCAGAAATTATGGATACGTTGGAGACGTATCAAGTACCAAAGTAACTCTTCCAGTATGCATAACCCTAATAACCTCATGGTTATTGGACATGTTATATAATAACCTTACTGTGATAAGGCTAAGGACAAAAAGACGACTTAACGGAATCTCTTAGCATACCAAAACTTGGGTTTACCCATATTATTATCCAATAATATGCCACTCATTGATGCTGACATAAACAATGTCCATGACTAGGAAAGCAGTGTCATCAAGCAATCAACAAATTAGTCCGTAAAAGAACTAGGGTATATTTTACGTGTTCATATTTTCTACACGTACGAGTGGGCTTTCCCCTGAATCACGTATCCAGAAACCACCATAGTTATAGCATAGAGAATACAAATTATAATTGATGAATCAGATGTATAAATACATTGCCTTTTAGGCATACATCCAATAGGAGCTGCAATACATTTGATGGAGAAGGGGTACCTCACAGGTAACAGTGCTGCGGAAACATTTGGATGGGCAGAGGAAAGGAGGGAACACCTGGAGCTGAAGAAGAAGCAAGCTGGAGAGAGGGGCCAAGGGCATGAGGAGAGGATGATGAAGAGCATTGGGTCCGTGGGTGAGCAACTGACAGAAGCAGTGCTTCTTCTGAAGCTTGTTGTTGCCCTTATGGTTGTGGGTTGTCTGCTGCTTGTCCAGAACAAATGAAGCGTGTAGTATGTTTGGAAGATGTAGTTGTTGGAAGATGTAGAATGTAGTAGCTTGAACAAATAATGTAGTAGCATGAATCAACTTAGTGTATGTTGGAAAATGTAGTTTGTCTGAACCTGGAAGTAATGAAGCATGAACCTGATGCTTCTGTTTGTGTAATGAACCTGTCAGTTATGAATGTGCACTGCTTTCTTTGTGGCACTGCGAAACCAGAACATAACAACATGATTGGTAGCCTCCTACTTGGTAACATTTAGGACATCTGTCCACTTCTTTGTCATGATTGCAAGCTTGTTGCCTTTTCCAATCTTCATCCTAACTGCAGTTCTTTTAGTGTTCTTCTCGTAGTGGACAATCACATCAGTACCAGCAGCTTTAATCTTGGGCCTAATATGGGACTTGGTGAACTCCTTGCTAAAGTACTGCAACACAGAGAGACCAACATTCAGATAGAGATGACAATATTGTACTTGAAAAAAAAAGACATGTTCATAGCAAGTTTCATTACCTTTGTGCAACTACAGTCACTACTCCTACACTAGCAGATAGGGATGTGTTCTCTTTAGGTGAAAAACACTGTCACTACTCCTACACTAGCAGCAACTCACAAGCTTGAAAGCACATTTGCAAAGATGCACTCACCATTTTTCCTCTGCCCTCCCTAAGCACTTGTGCCTCCTTCATCAAACACACATAGATTGGTGTCTTTGGTGCTTGGTCAGCACAAATGTGCCTCAGAAGCTTAACTTCCCGAGGAAACGGGGCAACTCTAGTGGGGAACACACAAAAAGGGTCGAAGCTGTCATTGCCTGGATATTTTGGACCTGCAAACAAGCAAATTCAGATGATTAGCAACATGTTGAGCAACAAGCAAATCCACGGATGGCCCCTAACTATGTAGAACTCCGACCGGTTCCACGTAAAAAGTATGAACATCTCAAGCAAGAACCCGAGGGCCGCCCGGAATGGAGCGCTCTGGTTGCTCTTGCATTTTCATTATTCAAGCAATAACCCTCACATTTGACTCTTGGAGCATCTTTACTGTCGCCCATGTTAATGTGTCCGGCACCCTCAAATTGTCCCTATGGAGGCGTCTGAACATAGACCTATTGAGCCGGCTGCCCCAGCAGCCCCACTCAACCAGTCGTGGTGGCGCGTCGTAGTAGCCGCGCGCGCAGCCTCGGTCAGAGGCATGGCCTATCTTCAACCCCTCGCAGCGCCAGTCAAGCGGCCAGCCTATAAGGCGTGACGTCTTGTCCTGCCAAGTTAGATCATAGCCAGTGCAGCACTCCTTCTCCCTCACTGCTAGCTAGTTGTTAAAGGAATGGGAGTCGAGAGAAGATTATCCATGCCATACTCTCTGACTCACTACGCGATTTTCTTATCGATGTTGCCTTTCTCGTCACATCTTCTCTCCTCTCTCAATGACCCACAACAACGAGAGGGACGGTAGTGGGTCGCAGGAGTCCTGATTGTGGCCGCGCAGCCTTTGAAAGGAGCTTGACGAGGAGTTCGTCAGGTACGGGCTCATGGTCCCGCCTGACTGTCGGTTGTCGGGCAGCTGGCACATGAGCGAAGGCGGGTTGACCGTGCCACGGCTCCCCGATGTTGACACCGAAGATATGGAGGATCTCATCCTCGACAGGTGGAATCGGCTACCGGAGGACCTCAAGTTCGATCAACGTTACACGCCTCACAACCCGGCATGGCCGGGCATCCTCGAGGCACTGCGGGATGAGCGGATCGAGCACTATGAGGGCATGTTTCGTCCTCGCGGCGTGAAGAACCATGGAGGAAGGTGGCATTTCTTGGCGGGAAAAAGGATCGAGGAAGTCCTTGCCGACTGCAGGCTGGACGGAATCCTCGTCTCCGTCAACCGCGCTTTGCCCACATCGTTCCCTCGCTCTCCCAAGTGTACACCACCGGTGTCCGCTCATATTGTACCGCGCATGGAGAGCTTTGACCTTGGCGGGCTGCTCGAGCTCGTGGCCCAAGGTTATTCGGCGACGAAGGACATGGCGCCGGCTCCTAAGCCAGAGAAGACGTCACCACGCACCGGGTCGCCACCACCACCTACCCTTGTCTACATCGACCTCGCCGGCGGTGAAGGGTAGGGCTTCGTCTAGCATGCAGGCAGCCACCCTAGCTAGCTAGTTAATTAGATGGGCATTTTGGCGAGAAACTTGCTAATTTTTCGGTTTAGATGAAATATTAAGTTTACATTTACGTAATTGGAGTTGAATTTGACTTCAAAATTATCGGTTTCAATTAAATTCCACCGAAATCAAAATTAGCATTGAATTTCAGTTTTAATTGTCTAACTATTCTGGTGGCGTTTGTCTGTCACGCCACAGCCAACACACAACAGTGGGGCGCCGGCAAGGCACCAGTGTTATGTCATACTTACCAATGGCGCATCTGACACGCGCCACTGGTAGCTATTAGCAGTGGCGCATAACCAGTGGCTGTCAAAAACACGCCACTAAAGGTCAAATCAGCACGCTACTCTAAGTCTTTTTCCTACTAGTGCAAGCAGGTTGATGTCAACAATTCGATTACAATCTGGAGGCAGTGTTTTGGCACATAAGACTAGATACTCCCAGTACAAAAAAAAATATTTTAGAAGAATTTTAAAATGTAAAAAAAATACAACAAAAAAATTCGGTGGTGCATCTTAACATTTTTGTTCATGCACCAAGTTTCACGGAAAAAAAGACAAGTTCAGTAGATTGTATAAAAAAGACAAATTCAGGTGCTACAAAATGACTTTATATGAGACTTTTGTTTTTGTTTTTTTAAACACAAGCCCCAAAAATGTCTTTTTTTTCGTAAAACTTTGTGTACAAACATATAATAGGATGTATACTTGAGTATTTTTCAGAATTTTTTGTCATTTTGAAATGTGTTTTTAAACACTGATAGCATATGCTTATATGACCCGAATTGGATTTCCCTTACAATCTTTTCTTCTCACAAATTTAACGGTTCGCACCGATCTAGGAGGGTCTCAAAAAGCTCCATCTATTGTTGCAAGATCCGCCGCAGCTGTTCACACGTCTGTCCACGCTGGCAAAACGAACGAGCCAGACACAGTACATTTTCAACTAGGTGGCAGTTGGACGCAGCTTTTACCAGGTGGCAAATCAGACTCGGTCCATATCGGAGGTGGAAGACACGATCTCTTCTAACGGAAACCCGACGAAAACAATAGTCAACGGCCGGCCGAGTCGTATACACGTCTGCAGCCAAATTGCCAAATCATCCCCTCCGTTTCCTTTTCCCCTTCATCCTCCGCCCCCCTCCCCTTCCGTCCGAAAACCATAACCATGGCCGTCTTCACCGCCTGACGCCCAATCCATGAGAACCCCCGCGCCAGAACCCGATCTCGCCGCCCGAGGATGTCCCTGACCGACGTGGTCTACAGGTGATTGCCCTCAATCTTCTTCTTCCGATTTGTCCAATTATGTTGTGTGGGGAGATTCAAGACTGGTTCTTGGAGTCCCAGCCGAGTTAGGCGTGGGTTATGCTTCCAGATGTTGGGATGTATGCTTGCTGTGTAGGTGCCTATCTAGGTTCTTAGCTTTGGAGGTGAGTGTTTTTGGTGTCTTAGTTGCTTAGGAATTATGAACCTGTAATAAACTAAATCTGTTGCCCATATAAATTAGTAGGTGTAGAATTGGCTCATCCGTCTATTTTAGTACGAATAGTCGAATATACGTCTCATCCTGGTAATGTGTACCATTCATTTGTTGCCTCGAAACAGAATTCACATTGTGCATATGCTTTGTTCTGCGAACTCGATGACTTCGTGTAAAACATTCTGAATAGAAATAGGTAGTATCGCGCACCACTTTGTGTGGATGTCGGACAGCACAATTAGCCAATCACGAGTAATGTTCTGCGCATCCTGAAGCGAGAGTATCAGAGTATAACACGTGCTCTGCATTATCTGTATCCATGCATGTTTCTTCAGTTCATTATCAGGGTAATATGGCACTGCTGAATTGGCAACCCTGGTAGTTAGAGTTCCACTTCATGGTGTGCAAGTAGAACCAGTTTGCCCAACCTAGCATGCTAAAGGAACCCATTCCTGTTATGCTCCTAAGCATCACTGTACAGCATAACAGATTGCCACCCTTTCACAGAGAAACAAAAAACGAATAGAAAACTGAAACAAGCTTCCAAGGCTAACCTTTTTCAGCCCCGCTAACTATAACCAAGAATTTGGTGGCTGAGATAAAAAAAGAAATGACTATTAAAGGACACTAGAAAGCATTCATGCACTTCAGATAAGGGCATGAAGAAATCAAACTTTTGGGTGACCTTCAGCCTCCATTTCATAGACGTCCTGCCATTGCGAACTGGTAGAACTGAAATCATGTCATCCTGGTGCTTCCCAAGCCCATGGAAAATCCTCAAGAGGTGCTAACAGTATTATGGTTCCCGCACTATTTTGAGTACAAGCTCATTCCTTTTTGTGCACTTGGCAAAACAGACATGATGGTGGTCTGGTCTCATTTCCATCCATGTCACATTTTATGACTTAGCTTGGTTGGATACTTGTATGCAGTTATTCAGGAGTTAATGAATCATTCATTACTGCCTTCAACCCATTGTCAGGCAGCATGCGATTCACATATTTCGTACAGGTAGATGATTTCCTTGTCTACCAAGAGTGAGCAAACTAAAGAATTGAGAAGTGCAAAGCAGCATACTTAATGATTTCAAAACTTATAGATGAACAGGTCTTAGTGCTCTGAAACCGAGGCATAAACAAAATGTCAGGTTTAACTGAGCAGCATTTCCTCCACCCGTCAGAGTGGCTCAGTCTTCAAACATGACACATTACCATCCTTGCACAGAGAAGAAAAAAGGATAGGAAACTGGCACCAGCACCCTAAGCTAACCTCTTTCACCCCCTAGAATTTGGTGGCTAAGATAAACAAATAATGTAGATTGGAAGACACAAACATGCATGTACTTCAGATAAGGGCGTGAAGAAATTAAACTTTAACTATGAACTACAGCTTCTGCTGCCTAAAAATTGCAGCCTCGCATTCATAACGTTCATGTACCTATCAAGGCAATCAGAATTAGAATTGCGCCTAAGATCTAGGTCAGTCAACTACGAAACTAAATTTAAATAGTAATGATTGATCCAAGGAAGAGACTCTGGAGGATGCCGACTTCAGAAGGGAATTGGCTCAACTTTCCTGAAAATCTTTAAGATTTCCTTTATTTTAAATCTGAAAGTAATATCTAGAAGCATTTCATTATCCGTAGAGAATGATTTATTTTTTTTTGACAAAAAGACACAATATTCGCTCTGAGGGTTGTCTTCATCCTATTGAATCCATGATTCACTCAAGAAAATGATTTCTTACTCAAAACTTTAGTCAACCAACATTTGGATAAAAGAGAACGGTCACACAAAACACCCGTTCAAGCAATTTTCGTTGGTGGACCGAGTGGAATAAGCAAGTTCATTTAAACAAGTCAGTTATCTATTTTATATTTGTTCAAATCCTAACCAGGGTCCTCCTAGAGCAACACAACACATTCCTATAGCAGCACATGCCAATATCTACAAGTATTGAGATAGATGGATTGTTGAATACTTGAACAACTTGCTCTTTTGGTGACATAATGTTGCATAATTCTTATCATTAACAATTAAGCACCAACTTAATTTGTTTAACCAGTTTTTCACCCAAGTACTATCTTTGGGAATTGGGATATTGTATCCCTTCTGTTTAAAACATTTCTTGTATTCTGTATGGTTTTCCCTTTTTTTCTGCATGAGTTTTTGACAATAATTACATGTCTATTGGCAGCTGTGGATCTTGTGCATATCCTCTAAATCTTTCATCTTCTAACAGAAGGACATCTGACGTAGGATCCTCGTACCAAAAATCTCTGAAGAAGGGCCTGATTTCTTTCATTTCTGTTGATCTCAGTCGATTTACTGAGGTAGACGAGATATCTTGTTTACCTCTCCTTGCCTGGCGTAGCTACCGACCGAAAACTAAGCTTCTCTGCCGAAAATGTGGATCAGCTATTGGCTATGGATATGGTGAGCCAGCTGTTTTGTGTAGCTTTGATCCAGCAACTTCTTCCTCTTGTACATCACAAACGTACTTAATAAAGATCCAGGCTATCCAACCTTCAGACAGTACTCAATAATTGATCAAGTTTAGTCAACATATGGAAAGAGATGCAATGGACAACAGCATAGAGAGCTATATAAGTTGCCTTTCCGAGGATTGCTTGCTTTCTATATTTAACAAGATTGGAAGTGAATCAGACAGGAATGCTTTTGGGTTAACTTGCAAGAATTGGTTCAAGGTTCGAAATGTTGCTCGAAAATCACTAGTATTTCATTTTTCATATAATCCTAAAGTATATAAGGAGCATGCCCAGTGTCTTCCAAAGATATTGGCTCGTTCTCCATATCTTAAGTTGATATCCCTTGCGGGGCTCACTGAGCTCCCTGATTCAGCTTTGTACGAAGTTGGAGTTTCTGGAACATCGTTGATGTCCCTCTCATTGTACTGCTGTTCTGGTATAACGGATGATGTTCTAGCACAAGTATCAACCGGATGTCCTAATTTGGTTATAGTTGAACTTTATCGCTGCACTAATATCACAGATCTTGGTTTGGAAAGCCTTTCCCAGGGCTGTCATGCTTTGAAGAGTCTTAACATTGGCTACTGTGCAGCCATAACAGATCGAGGGATTGGTTCAATCTTTAGGAATTGCCGAAACATGTCTGCACTTATAATATCATATTGCAGAGGTGTGTCTGGAGTTGGATTTAGAGGTTGCCCGAGTACACTTTCTTACCTAGAAGCGGAGACTTGCATGCTTTCTCCGGAGGGAATGCTGGATATAGTGAGTGGTGGTGGCCTTGAGTACCTAAATTTGTACAATCTAAGAAGTTCAGCTGGGCTGGATGCCCTGGGTAGAGTGAGCTCTCTGAGGAAGCTCAGGTTTCTAAATTTGAGGACGTGCCGCTATGTTACTGATGATTCGGTAGTGGCAATAGCGAGCGCGTGTCCATTGGTCGAGGAGTGGAGCCTCGCTGTCTGTCATGGTGTCCGCTTACCTGGCTGGTCAGCAATTGGATTACACAGCAACAAGCTAAGAATTCTTCATGTGAACCGCTGCCGAAACCTATGTGACCAAGGATTGCAGGCGCTGAAGGACGGATGCATGCGCCTTGAGGTACTGCACATACATGGCTGTGGCAAGATTACGAATAATGGCCTGGCACTATTTAGAATTGCTAGGCCCAGTGTGAAGCAAATGGTGGATGAAGCAATGTCCATTGGACCCTCTATTGAAGATTTGTTCCGATTGTCGTGATCGGAAACTTGGAAAAAAGTTTACTTAAATTTTGAAAGTTTAGGTTTGATATGGTGCCACCCCTTGTTGGCACCAGTGTTTTGTCATTACAACAAGTAATTATTTTTTAGCACCATTCTGTGCATTCTATTTGTTCCAGTCAGTGCCTATTTGGTTGTTGGAGGATGTAACAGTAAAGGATGCTGCAGACAGAACACAACTATACAAATGAACTTTAAATTCAGTTTGGTGCTGTCATTATTTGCATGTCCTGACTCTGGTTTTATGACTGAAATAGAGTATATACTTCAAAGTGTTCTCCTGTAATGTGATGGCTGATCCATTGTTGTGTTCGGTAAATTGTCATTTTTTTAATGTTTGAAAAGTTCAGTCTGATGATTATGATCTAGTACTACAATGACGATCTCTAACTATTTCATTAAACAGAGGTTGACTTCAGTTCTGAACCAATATGATAATTCGTTTGCCTTGGAAAGAATTGTGCAGGTTTGCACCAAGTTGGGACTACAACTGTATACAGGAAATTAGTGGATCACCCTTACTGAAATTGGCAACGCTACACATGAAATTGCCACATAAAACATAGCATATTATGGCTGTAGTATGGTTCCGATCAGTAACATGTAGTCCAGACATATTGTGGCAAACATATTCATCCAGACCATAGTTGAACAATGTTCCTTTTCTCTTGAAAGAGAGGAAACTGTACAATGATTTTGAAATTTGAATTTACTAGTCCATCGCTGTTTATTTATGAAATGTCATGAGTAAAACACCTGCGCTTTCACCAGTTTTTACAACAGCACCCTAACCCTAACTTACAGACCTGATCTACAGGTACTAACCGAAGAAGTTCCGGTAGCAGAAGGAACATCTCGTACTTGAACTTTTACGATATGTGACCCGGTGGTGTCTAGTACATCAAGGCATTCCTGGAGATCAGCGTCGTTCTCTAAAATCACCCACTCATCCTCATCATCCTTGTACTTGAGCTGAAATGTGCCAACTGAAAGTTTCAGCCTTCTCGCGATTTCACCAAGCAGATCCTGGTATTTCATAGATGCTAGTAGTTTCAACCTCACAGTGTCATCCTTGTAATTGGCCTTCACAACTATGCTCAAATTGCTTCTGGCAACTATGTTGAAAGCTCCCTCACTTGATGATGTACCACCACTGGAACAATCTGTCATGCTGGAAGAAGAAGATGGCAGGCTTTGCTCAACATTCATATTAGCTTTGTTTGTCTTTGCCTCCACTTTGCATTGTTGTGGCACAGAAATAGGATCCCATAACACATTCTTGTGATCCACTTCCTCTACCTGCATATCATTTCTGATGGCATGAGTCATTTCTTTTGTAAGATATGAACCATTTGACGCATCCTGACACTCTGGCCCTTCTGATGTTCTGTCAAAATGTGGCCCGCCATGATTCAGATTCATTTGTTTTTTGCACTCGTTTGCAGTGTGTGCTTTGGAGAGTACGACTTGGCCTGGATGTCCTCTTTGGTAAGCATTGTAATCAGGCTGGAACTTACGGCGGGACAAGTCAGATTCAATGGGTAGGGGATCAGAACTTTCATGTTCAACATTTACAGTCGCCGGCTCTTCGGAAGGAGAAACCGATGATACAAGACGTCCGGTGGCAGGATCATATTTTATCACTCCCTCGACTCCGTGCACAGAACTTATCACATTCTGAATCTTCTTCAGGGACCGATTTACCTTGTTAATCTTACGAGATGGCCACCTTGATATTCCCTGCTTCCGGCACATCCTTTTCAGTGTTGTAGGACAAACTGCAAAGCACAAGCAAAGGATCAAAAGAAATCCCGTAAGTTACTCTTTACCTACAACATCATATGTTTTACTTGGATTTTTCTAACACTAGTGTTCTTTGTTCAGATTCATCGCTGAGTTTAATAATTAACTTACCACCAATGCTCTTTGCAGCATCTTTTAAACTGCCAGCAAAGTGCTGCTGAAGGACACTCAAGCTAACATTCTTCCCTGTTGAGCTGCGTATTTTCGGTCCCTGTTGAGATGCAGATTCTTGAAGGATAGTCAAGCTAACATTCTTCTCTACTGAACTGCATATCTTAAACCTTTGCGATGTAGTGTCAGGTTCGAACTGCAAAGTAAATGACCAGAGATTAGACATTCGTCGTTATATTATGACATATGGTATTGCTAGGGGTCGTCACTCTCTCTCATCCTATCACGCATTTTAGTACCCTTGGATCTCTGCCCTACCACACCTTTCTAGACAAAGAAACCTAGTCTCTAATCCTCTCATTTCACTTTGGTCTAGATAGTTTCTATGTCCACATCGACATTGGTTTGCATGGGTTCCCACTTGGCCTCTTCCAGAGTATTTCCAGTTCTAGTAAGATTCTCTAGGATTTTCATATAGCACTTGTTCGAATCCTGATGGTTAAGAATACGAGTCTTCGTTTCAACAGCATTCACTTAACACAACTAGCACATTAATTTTTGGAAACTATATGAGGGAATTCAGCAATCAAGATCAGGATTGTAAATTGAAAAGACATTCAAACTTCTTAGTTCCAAAGGCTATTATCTTAATGCACTGGACTTTGTAAGATCCAAAATCAACATCTATTGTATACATGTTTTGTTTTTTAAGGTATTTTACTTATGATCTCTACATCCTAAGAACACCTTTAGATGAAATATTAATGGAAGATAAATATCTTACAAGATGATACAACAGGATATTGCATTACAAACAAGGAAATGAGCCATTATTGTCACATAGGAAACGACTCCAACCGTTACTTGACCAAAGTTGCCTTGCGGAGTTCATCTTGCAATTGTAGAGCAATTGCGCCTTTAAAAAAACTGAAGTGCTAAATAACAGAAAGCCTGGACAAACCAGAATATAAGGGTATCAGAGGTAAAAGTTGAGAATGAAAAAGAACCTTCTTATAATCTTTGCTTATCTGATTATCCGAAGGCACATTTGGTTTGATTTCACTAGATATAGTATCAATCTGGTCCCAGGAATTAATAGAAACATCAGGTGACAAGCATCTTGTTCCTGATGTGATTGTTATAGCATTTTGCTTCAGTTCAGCATCTGAAACTGTTCTCAGACTAGTGCATACTCTCTGCATGGTCACTGCGATGTCGTCAAGTAAGAGCTGTTGTTCTTCACTAACTTTGCACATAAGTGGAAGGAAAAACTCTATCACATAATCATCTTTCCCAGTGTATGTGCTACGCAACCTTATTGCAACAGCAGCATGAAGACCAAACCTACGGGCATGATGAGCGAGCGGATAGTCATGCATATCGTACTCTCTCACATCAGATGAGAAGTAGGGGTTATTTGATAAAATTGCATTTCCAGCAACACCTTGTCCTTTCTCAAGGGGGTGTTCGGCACAGGCATGGACAAAATCATGCATTCTTATGTCATTGATATAACAGGCAGATTCTTGCACGCAAAGGACAACTTTGTTCCTCAAACCAAACTTTATATTCTGGTCACCATACTCTGCTGACTCATTCGAATTGCTGTTGGTGCAAACTGGAATCCATGCAAGTGCCAAAGGTAGCATGTGTGTATGGCAAACAGCTCGGAGAACATCCAGTATTTCCGTAAATACTGATTCCTGATTCCTAGTAAAGCTCTGCAACATAGAGTATTGGGTTAAGTCTCAACAATTATGCTGATACATGTCCTTTTCGTGCAATGGCTGTAGTGGTACTACAGGTTGGTACCTGAGGATGTGTCCTTGGTTTCACGGTGCTCAAATGAACAGACTGCAAAGGTTACAATGTCAAAATTAGCACCATGAGAAACACTTTGTACTGAAAGATCTTGGAAAAATTAAAAATCATATATGCAGACGGTTGGATTGGAACAAATTGAAACTTAGCACCCATCCCGTGACTAATTTAATAAGGAAGTTCTAAAATGTCATTAACTAATTTCCGTTTTCAACCTCCGCATAGTTTTTAACATATGTGTGATAAACTTTGAAAATATTTACTGTATTATATTCCATGGCAACTAATATTGGTGATCGGAGAGGCCAATAAATAATAAGCTTATGAAAATTATATCCACACTTTTTTCAAGTCATTTTTTAAATTTAACTGTTTACTACTTTGATAATAATTAACAGACATGTGAGAAAGCTAAAGGTCCTACAGCATCTTATGTTAACATTTCTCAGTGTATAACTAACCGAACCATTTTTTTATGGGGCATATACGTATCAAAGTGTATTTCCACTATTATGAATTCTGAGAAGAGATTAAAGGAACTTTATCATACTGCATGGATGTGTTATATTTGTGTGTTTTGTCCTATTATCTAGACTGAAAGCATCTCCAATAAGCAGATTACCTCCTTTTACTACATAATTTTTTCCACGACTTCTTAGGTAATCTAGTTTGCAAATGAATAGAGTACACTAAGCATGTATTTTCTATCAGGTGCACTAAAAGCACCTCACCTGTCTTGATTACACAAACTTGGTACCAAATTCATGCTTCAGTTCATACTATCTGCTTCAGTTCATGATATTGTACCTGTTTAGTAGTACAACATATGAATCTGTAGCATACTGCATAGAAAACAATGATTTGAGCAGTAAAAAAAATTGGAACATCGAACTGTATCAGATTAACTTGACAGCAGACTCAAATGAAAAGAAAACTGTTATACTGAAAGCAGGAGTTTGATAGAAAAAATAAATCTTGAAACATGTAGTTTCTTTTACTAGTGTGCATTTCTCCAGAACTGTAGTGAATACTAATTCCAATTCTGAACAAGAACATTAGGAACCGAAGAATAAAGAATCATTAACCTGCAAAGCATTAGAGAGATTGTCCATCTCTGAACAAAAGTTATCCTTTTCCTGTGTCATGACTACTTCCAGCACTGCACGGCAAGACCCACCGCTCGAGTCGAAAACGGGCATTGCAAGGGATCCACGGACTTCGTTGTGAATCGCGTAGTTGACTCTCAAGTACTCAGAAGCATTGTAGTACATGACGTTCGATGTCCACTCTGGCATACCGGATATGAAAACCCGCCCTGGCAACCCAGGAAACAGACCAGGTCCTTCTGTGGCTGAGAATGTGAACTGCCTAGAGACTTCCCTGTACCCTGTCAGGCTCTCATCAAGCAAGAAAGGCTGGTCATAGGTGCTCAGCACCTGGTGGTCTCCATTTCTTACGGGGATCCAAACTTGCGCAAGGACTGCTCCACCACTTGATGCTTGTTTAAGCATGGCCAATGCCCTGAGCATCCTCTCCGTCAGGGTGCCGCCGCCATAGACTGCCTTTGGGACAGTGAGAGCGCTCATGTGCTTGACCTCGTTAGAGGCTAAACTGGCTGAGCAATCACTACCGTCAGTAATGAAAACATCATCTTGTGCCTCAGAATTCACAGGAGGCGATGAAGGTGAAATCTGCATCAGCTGATGCGCAGGTGAAACACCGAAGGACGATAAGATAGTGTCACCAAAGGAAGGACCGGCGACGAGCTCCGTGAAACTGTCAAAGCCATCAAACGCTGAGAACATGAGAAGCTCCATGTCTGAACCCCCATCGCTGTAATCTGGTGTCCCAACCTCATCCATCCCTGACCTTCCTCCTGGAAAAGACAAATCTTTCCGAACCTAAACGCACCGAATTCAGTTGATTCCTGCAGAGACAATCACAGGCGACATTTACTTATAACAACATCTAATGAAATAAATTGGTAAAAGAAATCCTACTAATCCTTCACTTGTGCAGAATTTTACACTTGCATTTAGCAAAAGGGAGCAATTATGCACAATAAAGCATACAGATGGCAACGAGTAACATGCAGGAAGTGGGATTTCCCTTCCAGAAACAAGTGAGATTCTGGATCATGTCTATCTATTCCTTACAATTATAAGAATCGACTCCTGCTAAAAGCCAGCAATGAAACATTGCAGTTCTTGGATTGAAGGGAAAAGAAAGAAAATTCAACGGGCAGCAGTTTTCAGAAAGCAAATTAAGAGTAGAAATTGTTATGGGGTCAGGCCTCTCATACCTCGGGGAAATCTTTGACGCAAAACGAGAATCGGGGGGAGAATGGGGCGCTAGTGCTCGACCGTCGCAACCTGACACCTAGGGGTGTCATGAACCCCAACACAACAAGCCTGTTGCTATCATCAACAACCTATTTTCTGTATTAAGAAAGAGAAGATTTTTGTAGCGGACGAAAGGGATTAAACTAGTTCTATAGGACGGCGGGACCGCCGCGATGGATTCTTGGTAAACAGAGAGTCAAGTGGAAGGAATTGGTCAAGAAGATTCTCGAGATACCCCACTGGGATAGGGACGAACGAACGATGCGAGAGGAATCCGGTGGTCCCCCATTGCCTATACCACTACTACTCTTTTTTATCTAAACAAAGAAGGAGATGACCAGACCCCTCCCTCCCTCTGCATCCTTGATGCACACATCGACCTTGATCAAGATTCAAGACCCGTCCAAAAAAAAAAAACCTTGATCAAGCTACCACTAACCCAACAATAAAATACATATATATAAAAAAAAAATAGACAACTCGTAGGCAAAGTCGACGCTAGGTGTGCCAATAATGATGAGTCCAGCATTTAGGGATTTGCCCAAAAAAATGAGTTTCGAGCCATAATCGTCAGCAAGACATGAGGCAAGCACGCATCGACATTGCCAAATTATAATCATCCACCGAAATGTGCAAATTCGATGTTGACGCTTCGAGCATTGTCACTTGTCTGGCCAACGACTTCTTGGTAACAGGATGTCCCTATAGGATAAATTGGAAGTCAATGACGTCCTATACCACTACACCTTCAGCCACTATCGCACCACCTTCGATTGAGCAGTTTCATCTATGACTTGACATCATGAGGAAAATGTTGTGCATAGCACCTGCCAGGATTACGCATGACTTGACGCCTCATCGTGAGTACGCTTAGACGGCGAAGGTTATTGAGAAAATAGTTCCCTACTCCCGTCTTACAATTCTGTATTAATTTATGAACAAAGATGCATACACAATTTTTTTTCTTGGGAGGGAATGCATACACAATTTGATCGTATTCTTCAACCATTATTTATATATACATCCGAAACCAGTGAATTAATGATATAGCTAGCAAATAATTTCCATATCTTCTTATCGTTCCTGATAAAAAAAATATATATTACAATAGCATGTAGTTGGAATCACCATGGTCATGGTGCAAAATTATATGCGCACATTCTTACTTACGTCTAGAAATTTGTATGTACTCCCTTCGTTCCAATTTAATTGATTTCCTATCCATATCTAGATATATCCACATGTGATGGATAGGAAGTCAATTAAATTGGAACGGATGGAGTATAATGTTCTATATGCAAATATATCACAACCAATAGATTAGTCGTACACTGCAACAAATGAACTATCGAGATACCCTGCTTCGTTGGTGGCAGAAGTCAAACATGCAGGCTCATCTAAGTTCAGTACACTTTAACATAAATTGTACGATGGTGGTAGGTTTTTCCGAGAGACGACGACAATATCTTATTCTCCAGTGTTGAACCATTGATTCATCACCATGCTATTAGGAAGAAAATTTCAAGCGTAAAGTATCAAAAAGTGAGAACTACTCACCGCAACAAACTTGATACTAGTATACTACCATGTCTGCACCCGACGATCTGCGTGACCAAAACAACACATGCTCCCACTGTCAGACCATGTTGTCCACGATGGTCACATAAGCATGGGGATAGAGCCTTGAAATTTTTATTCGAGTGTATGGTGCTCTATCTACCCTCAATTGTCACCACCAAACCAACGACAATATAGAAGGATATTAATCACCATGAAAATTGTCTCTGGAAGCAGTCCGTCGCCGGACAAGAGGGGGACCTATAGAAAGAAACTTTGTAAGGAGAAGATTTATCTCTATTATTTGACTTTCAAGGCCCATCATTATGGCGCACCCACCCACCCACCCGAGCTCTGGCGATCTTCATGGCGATCTCCATGGCACCGCACCCTCCATCTAGGGTTTCGCCGAGGATCTCCTCGTGGTGTGCTGAATGGATCCCTTCAATGATCCAGACTCTATTGCGCATCAACTGGACTTCTTGCCCGGCCATCGTTTCCGATCTAAGGTTCGTGACCTCTTCGCCACTTCGGTTAGCCCTGTGTCCACCTCCCATCGCTTCTTTCTTGTGGTTTCATTTGCTCGTGCGATCTTCCGTTTGGATGAACTCAATGTGAGTCTGGCCCTCTCGGCATCTCTTGGGGTTGCATATGATGAGATTGATACTATCTGCTTGTCTGGAAGGGTTTTCAAGTTCTCTGTCGGTTCCAAAGATGGGTTTTTCTGGTTCATAATTTGAGATCGATTTCTTGCCGTCTGTAACGTACAAATGTTTCTTTCATCTTTGGGGTAATGGTGGACCGAATTGGCAGAGGGAGGAACAGATCTGGTATGCACAGACTGAGGCTGAGTGGATCACTCCTGGTAGTTCACGTCGATCTCATACACAAGCCCCTGTTAGACCTCGTCTGCCTCTTGTTTCTACTGCTTTCAACCGCATAAATTCTGATCTGAATAGAAACAATGCACCATTTGTTCACACTGGAGCCAACACTGTTCCTATCGGAATTAGAGCAGTCATAGATCCCTCTCCAGCATCGGCTGCTCGATCCTCTCGGCATGATCGTGAATCTCGTGATCCGCAATCAGCGCGGGTGGCTGGAAATTCGAATTCGAGCAGAAGGCCCAATCTCCAGTGGGTTGTAGTATCTCGGCCTACTAGACCCATCACTTCCGAGCCCATTAACGACTCGTCTTCGTCTGATATCCCACCTGCCACGCAGCTTATTCGGGAACAGAGGATTTGCTCTCGCTGTTTTGATCATAGACATTTAAGAAAAGATTGCAAGAATAAAATCAGGTGTCGTGGTTGTTGGAACTATGGTCATACTTTCCGATTTTGCCTATCTAAAAACAACCTTAAACGGACTTTTCGGCGTGTCGTGAGGGATTCTGATTCTATCTTTGCTCATCAAAACCCAGATGTTGCACCTATTGTTGCACCAGCACATGATGATGAACCTGTCCTTGTGACCCCTTCACAGAGCCCTGTTCCTGACGCAAACCCTGCTGCAAATGTTGCACCTGTTGAAGGCTTTGTTGTACCTGCACAGAATGTTGCACATGATGATGGATTTGCTGGTGCCATCTCTCCTGTTCACAATCACCTTGCTGCAGTTCAGAACATGTTGACACACCTAGCTGAATCACCTGGCAGCATTATTTTGTGCTGTCAAACTCAACTGTGGTTGGCACATCATGCAGAATTGTTGAAGTTGGGACTGAAAATGGAGTTCAGAGCAAGTGCTTCTTGCAAGTTAACAGTGTTATGGAGGAACCTGTGCTGCAGTCATCTGTACATATCTCTGAAGTTGAAGATGCAGGCAATATTCTTGTTCCCATGCCCAACACTAGCAGAAAGAGAAAGCAGAAGGCCCAGGCACCTAACACTGTGGAATTTGTTAGGAGAAGTCTAAGGATTGCTAAGCTCAAAGATGGGTTCAAAGACTCTGCTAATGATACTGAAGCCAGCACTAGCAAGAGCTATGAAGCTGCAGCCAGAGACTCTGAGGCACCTCCCCCACCACACCTGCCACTCGAGACGATCCAGGCAATTGCCACTGGACCCTGTCAGATGCATCTTGATGATGTCTCTGAAGATAGCCTGAATTACGACAGTACCAATGATAGTATTGAATAAGATGTTGTCTGTGTCCAGCATGCCAGTCATGTGCCCTTTTGAAACTTCTGTTCTATCATATTTCAGCTGCTGTCGATTTGTGTCTCTGGCATGTAATAAGTTGAATATTTTTATTATCCGGTTATGTTCCTGGTACTTCATGCGTAAACCTGTCGAGTTATGGATTTGTAAGGCACCCATCTGGCACTGCTTGTTTATGTGATGATGATGATCTGCCTGTTTACATGCCTCTGAAAGCAGTTTGATGTTGCCTTATTTATACTTGGAGTACTGTCATCTTCTTGAACTTAGTTTTCATGGATGAAATCATCAATTTACTCCTGCAACTGAGCTTATTAATTTTGCTCAGTCCTCAACTCCACACCAATCTGGTTATAAAATGAATCGCAACTGGACTATTTTTTACTGGAACTTAAGGGGTATTAATTCACAACTGTGTTGGGACGATATCAGGAAAAATATTGATGAATCAAACTGCAACATCATGTGTTTTCAAGAAACTAAACGTGAGAGCTTTGATCATAACTATCTCAGAAATTTCTGCCCACGAAGATTTGATCAATTTGCTTTCTCTCCGTCAGTTGGTAATTCGGGTGGCATTATTATTATCTGGAAGGGTTCTATGTTTACCAGGCAGCAGATTAGCACTTCTCGTTTCCATGTCACTGTTCAATTTATTTGCAAAATGAGTGGACATGTTTGGTATCTGACCAATGTATATGGGCCTACGGTTACTGAGGACAGGCTTTTATTTACAAATTGGCTGCAAGGGATTGATATTTCTTTAACGCATTTCTGGATGATTCTTGGGATTTCAACCTGATGAGAGGCCCTGAAACTAGAAACAGACCTGGAGGAGATATAAATTCTATGCTTCTTTTTAACAGAATTATTAGTCAGCATGATCTTGTGGAAATTCCTCTGAAAGGTAGAGCTTATACATGGAGTAACATGCAGGATGATCCCCTGCTTGAGAAGCTTGATTGGGTTTTTACCTCTCCAAGTTGGACTACCACCTTCCCAATACATTTGCTACTCCTCTTGCCAAGCTATCATCAGACCATGTACCAATTCAAATTCGGATTGGAACAGATATCCCAAAGGCTCAGATATTCAGGTTTGAGGACTATTGGATGGAATTCCAAGGATTCTCAGATGTTGTTTCCATCAATTGGCAGCATTCTGGCAGTTATAAAAATGCAGCACAAGATATCACTGCTAGGCTCAAGTCTTTACGGTATGGTCTCAAGAAATGGAGCAGGCATTTCTCTCAGCTTAATAAGGTTATTGATTCTTGCAGTTTTGTGTTAGCTTTATTGGATGGTCTTGAAGATCAGAGACAGCTTTCTGTTATTGAAAGAAATTTCAGAAAACTTCTCAAAGCTCATCTTGCACATCTGCTAGAAGCAAAGAGGATTTATTGGAGAAACAGAGCAAAAATTAGATGGGCCAAGTTGGGAGGTGAAAATACTAGGTTTTTCCACACTTATGCTACAAAAACCTTTCGCAGCAATTATATCTCAAACATAACAACTGAGGATGGTCGTATCATTTGTGATCATGAACCTAAAGCCTCTGTCATTTGGCATGCATACAAGGAACGTATTGGAGTATCTGATAATCCTGTGATGAGATTTGACTTGCAGAGCCTTATTACACCAAATCCTGACATTGATTTCACTGCACTTGAGCTACCTTTCACTAAGGAGGAAATTGATGGCATTGTTAAAAACATGCCAGCTGATAAATCACCAGGCCAGATGGTTTTAATTGGTCTTTCTTGAAGAAGTGCTGGGAACAAGTAAAGGAGCAATTTTATAATCTTTGTTTCAGGTTTTATGAGGGAAATTTGGATATTCACAGCATTAATACTTCTTATATCACCCTCATTCCAAAAAAAGCTGATCCAGAATTTATCAATGACTATAGGCTCATCTCTCTGGTCAGTCTTACTCTGAAATTACTCACCAAACTGTTGGCAAACCGTATGCAGAAGGTGATTATTCCTGCTATTCATAAAAACCAATATGGGTTTATTAAAACCAGAACTATTCATGACTGCCTTGCCTAGGCCTTTGAGTACATTCATTTATGTCATAAGTCTAAGAGAGAGATTGTTATTCTTAAGCTGAATTTTGAAAAGGCTTTTGATAAGGTGGAATACTCCGCCATTCTGCTTATGCTGAAGCACCTGGGATTTGGAGATAAATGGGTCAGTTGGATACGATCCATCCTTTACTCTGCTTCAACTTCTGTTTTACTAAATGGTGTCTCGGGTAAGAAGATCAATTGTATGAGAGGCGTACGACAGGGAGACCCTCTTTCTCCCTTATTATTTGTATCAACTGTCGAACTGCTACAATATGTAGTTAATGAAGCATGGAGAGGGGCAGCTGGAACTTCCTCTGGATTGCTCTTTTGGCCTTGACTACCCCATCATTCAGTATGCTGATGATACTCTGCTCATTATGCCTGCCTGTCCAGAACAGCTCCGAAGGCTAAAGGACATCCTGAATAATTTTTCTGCATCCACTGGACTGAAAGTGAACGTTCACAAATCTTCCTTGGCACCTATCAGTGTGAATGAATCCAGAAGCAATGAACTTGCTGCATCACTTGGATGCAAAGTTGAGTCTATGCCATTTACTTACCTTGGTATGCCTATGGGTACTACAAAGCCAAGAATGGAGGATTTGATTGGTATACTTCATAGAATTGACAGAAGGCTGGTTGGAATTGCAGATACTCTGTCCTATGATGGTCGCTTGGTTGTAGTCAAAAGCATTATCAAGGCCATACCCAACTTTGCAATGTGTACTTTGAAACTTCCTTTGGGGTTTCTTGATTATGCTGATGGAGTCACTCGAGGTTTTTTCTGGAGAGGAAAGGATATTCATGCGAAAGGTAAATTCCTAGTAAAATGGGAAAATGTGTGTAAGCCCAAGAAAGCTGAGGCTTAGGTGTTCTGAATTTAAGAACATAGAATGTTGCCTTGCTGATGAAGCACTTATTCAAATTTATGAATAAACAGGATATCCCCTGGGTTAAATTGATCTGGCAAGCTCATTATGCTGATGGTAAATTACCACGGTCTGTTGGTCCTTGTGGATCTTTCTGGTGGAAGGATTGCATCAAATTATTGAACACCTTCTTAGAATTAGCTGCATGTACACCTGGGAAGGGGGACACTATTAGAATGTGGATGGACACATGGACAGATGAGATGCTCAGAACTAAAATGCCTCACTTATGTTCATTTGCAAAGGAGCAGGACATTTCACTCAATAAGGTTGTTGCCATTTGCTGTGATGAGGATATTTATAACATGTTTCACATTCCTGTATCTATGATAGCTGCCCAGCAATGCAATGAACTTGCCGGGATTCTGAATGCCAGAGCTGCAATTTCCTCCATTAATAACTGGAATATGGCAAACACAAGAAAGAATTATTCTTGTAAAAGGGTATATGCCGCCTTATCACCTTCAGAACTTGCACTGCTCCAATGAGATGGATTTGGAAATCTTGTGTTCTGCCGAAACATAAGATCTTTTTCTGGCTCCTATTGCAAGACAGGTTGAATACCAGAGGTCTTCTTGCTCGTAAAAACTTTGAGATTGAGTCATATGACTGTGAGTTATGCACACAAGGGGAAACTGAAGATTTCATGCACCTCTTCTTCGATTGTGATTTCAGTAAAAATTTCTGGTGGAAGCTGAACTTTGAATGGAATGCTGATATGGACATATTGAACATGGTTATTGATGCCAAGAGAAGATACAATCTTATTTGCTTCAAGGAGTCACTCATTGTTGGATGCTGGGCGCTTTGGAACCATAGAAATCGTTGCATCTTTGATAATGCTCCAGTTGATCTTGATATTTGTTTTCAGGACTTTACTTATTCATTCAAACTTATCACTTATCATGCATAAGGCCAAACCCTCTCTTAAAGAAGGGATGTGCCAGTGGTTGGACACTTTATGAACATTTATCTTGTAACGGTGTATATATGATGAGAAAATAGAAAATTAAATAGTAGGGATTTTTCCCTACTGTTTTACGCTTCAAAAAAAAGGAGAAGATTTATCTGGCAGCTAGGTTTCACTATGCCTTCTTCCACAAGAGAAGAAGCTCATATTAAAATTTTGAACCAAGGCGTTGAAATAATGATTTAGCTAGCGAATTATTTCCAGCTCTTGGTATCATTCCTGATAAAAAAATATAATTAGAATAGCATGTAGTTGGAATTACTAAAGCCATGGTCATGGTGAGAACATATTTTCGTTGTCAGTATGCATTAGAACTGCCAGCAAGCACACTGAAGCTTTTGTCACCAGCGAGCTGTAGCCGCTCGAGGCCTTCTACCAGCACTAAGAACGAGTCTAGAACTTTTATAATTCCTTCAATCAAATTCTTAGTTTCACGCTTACGTCACATGTACTGCGACATGCTAAAAGTAAGTATAAAGAGAAACAGCTGTCCAGCGATCCATATCTCTTGGAGGGATTCAGAAGAGAAAAATGCAATATACTCCTCCGTTCCAATTTAATTGACTTACTATGCACCACATGTTTTTTTAGATAAAGAGTATAAATTAATATTGCGAAGATACCAATTACACCCAGCCTCTGCAACAACATGTTACCCTAGCGGCCACACGGATGCACACAGCTCATAATAAAAAGAAGAATTACAAAAAAGAAAAGTCCCGCTACAGTGATCTATCCTTGTAACAGCAGACCTAACACCACCAAAACAGTACCAGAAGTCCAACTTCTCCAAAAGCGACGCCTCCAATAAGGAAACAGTGCTCAACACCGTCGTCGCTCTGATCATAGATCATAGGTTTTCACCCTGAAATAGTCCGCACTCACAAAAACAATGCCTTCAACAAGGTCATTGCCAGGCACAACCAATTAAGGCCAGAGCTTGGGTTTTCACCCAGAAGTTTAAGACTCTGAACTTCTCCTGTGCTGTCGCCCCCACTTGCCGTTGCCGCTGCTCCAAGATACAAAACACCAAGCCAAACTCTCCTCGCCACCAGGACTCGGACCACCATTAGTAGTACTCAAATCTCGGCTTTCATGCCATTCTCCGCACACTGACTTCACCATGGAACAAAGTCTGTCCACGATGGCAACAGACTGCAGAGCTTCGCGACGCCTCCTCTGAAACCAAACGGTCAGAAAAAAATGGCTGCGCGCGACCGAATTCAACCCGATCCGGCAATCTCCAGGCTTGAATTCCCAATGGAGTTCGCCGGCGGGGCCTTCCGGAACTCGACACCCGGTCGGATCAATGAACACCGGCATCAAGTAGATCTTCGTCTTGGCGTGAGAGAGGTCCAAGGACCGCCACCTTTATTGGGCAGATCGGCAGCCCCCACGCCGCCGCCCGCCATGCCCGAGGCCGCCGCCCCGGCGTCCAAGTGGTGTAGGAACACCGCAGACCGTCGTTGGCTTGCAGGACGTAGCAGACAGGGAGCAGGTCGGAGCCCTCCCAGCCGGTCGAGCCTTCCCCGCCGCCGCTGCTTGGCGCCACCACCACGCCTCAGGCCGCCGTCGCCCCGCACCACCGCGGCTGGAGGAGTAGCCACGGGCGCCGCCGCTGCCACACACAGCCGCGACCAGCAGGCCCCCGCCGCCGCCCATCGCACGGGCCAAGCCCGCGGCGCTCCGCGGCGGCGGAGGGAGCGGAGGGGAGACGGGAGCGGCTCTAGCGCCGGCGGATGGGTTGCCCCGGTGCAGCGACGGCGCCGCCGCACGGGGTCTCGGGAGGGTTAGGGTTAGGAGCGGTTTTGGTGCGTCAAGTTTCTTTGTTCATGCACCACATGTGGATGTATCTATACATGTAACATGTCTATATACATCCACATTTGATGCATACCAAGTCAATTAAATTGGAACGGAGGGAGTAGTAGAGTTCAGTCTCGATCTTGAAAATTCTTTGTTCTCAAGTCCACGGTTGGATAGAGTTCCATACATCTGTATCGGGATCACTTCCCTCACAGAATAGGGCCCTTCAGCTAACCTCTGCCTACGGAACACAGAGAAAATAATGAAACAGATTAGTCTACTTAATCCTTTGTTGATCAGTTCAACACTGTGCATTCGTGCCCGGGCTCGTGGGTGCCCGAGCTCATAAGGAATTATTAATTAAATATTCCTTTCATTGGCTAGTCGATGCAGACTTTGACTTGCATCTTCCTTACCAATATGATCGGTTGTATTTCCCTTAAAAGGAATAGGTCTCTTTCTTTTTCATATATTTTTCTGATCAGAAAAAAATTATGTCAGTTATTTTGAAGTTATTCTAATCTCGTACACACAAAAATTTCATAATATGAAGTTTTTCTGATCAGGAAATCTTACAATTATCTTTTAATACTTCTTGAAATCAACCTGAGTTCCGCGGATGTTTCATTCAAGTTTTCTAACATCTGAAATATGTTAAACTTTCTGGTGGCATCATGTGGAAACATTATGAAACATGTTTTGAGTTTCTCATGGCTGGTGGATTGATTACATTGCTGCCTTCCCAAATGAGAAGAAGGGGGCGACCAGCAGGATCATCACCTACATCATTTGGGGGTTTGGAAAGAGCAGAATAAGTGGATTTTCACTAATATGGCGCCCCCCTTGCTCGAGATGGTGAGGCTCATCAGTGGCAAGATCGAGCAGCGGGCATATGCCTTCTCGAATGTTCCGGGAGATCGCGGATAGTTCTAGTCGCTACTTTTTTTTGTTCTTTATAACTTCCTTGGAGGTCTCTTAAATAACTTGCTTCCTTTTTAATCAGAGCATCTGTCTCTTTTCCCTAAAAAAAACCTCAATAATTTTTTTCACATTATATAAACGGTTGGTGCTACATTTATTCTGAAAAATATGTAAAACCTCGATGAAAGATTATTACGAGTATCTCTAAGGTGGAGGGTGAGTTTATATTGGAAAACGTATATGTCGCTGCAAACAGATTACCCGTATAGGGAAACAAACCAATGCCCAAGATACCGTACTCCACTGGTGACGGAAGTCAAAGTGCAGATTCATCTAGACAGAGTAGAGTGCGTCTTAAGATAAATTGTGCGTTGAGCCATTGATTCAATCACGGTACTATCACAAAGAAATTTCAAAGACAAATATCAATATTTGAAAACTATTGACCACGTCAGACTTGATGCTACAAGATCGAGGATGTGGATCTACAGGACGAAAACACCCCATGCTCCCGGTGTCAAACCATGTCGGTCACTATGGTCACACAAGGATGAGATATGGTCGTGAGACTTTTATTTTGAGTGTACAACACCATTTCTACACTCTAAACATCGCCACCATGTCAAAAAACTTAATACTGAAGGAGATTAAACTACATCGTCGATAAGGATCTTGTATTTCTTTTTCAAGATGCTAGATCGGCCGCCGGACAAGAGGAGAACCTACGGAAAACAACTTCAGCGGGAGAAATTTTCTTTTTAGGGAAAGCTACGTGGCAACTTGATTACTGATCAAATAGTATTATAATGCTAGAATATAATCCAGAGGGTTCTCAAAGAAAAGAGAAGTTCATACGAAAAAATTGAACCCTGTAATTCCTCTCTTTTCTGTTTGTGGGTGAATACTGAGCAACCCACAAGTGCACCACCTTATAAGTTTTTTTTTTTTTTTTGAGGGGGTTTTGAGAGTACAAGTGCACCACCTGGCACCGCTACTGGGCCAGCTAAACTCTCCACTGCCGTGGGACGAAGTGTGAAAGACCGAGCAAGCCTAAATGCTGTCATGGACTCGCATGCTATGGGCTCATGACAGAATGCAAATTGACTCAGGCTGCCCAGGAGCTCCTCCTGTGGGGACCTCCTATACATCGCTCCTTGCGAGCTGTATGCTGGACTCGCCTGCAGCGCATGATGGGGTCGCTCACCTTGGGCCGGCCCAAACAAATCACGTCTATGCGTCCGCGCGTGTAGTCGTTCACTGCATCAGCTCGTTTATTTTGTCTTTTGAAGGGATCTGCTTGCTAGTGTGTATAGGTATCACAGTGTTTCATTGTCACTTTCACTGCTTCAGAATCGTGAGTGCATCGTTCCTTTCACTGTTTCACAGTGGTCCGTTCAAGTTCTAATTACTATGTTTCTTTTTCTCTTCCATTTTTTCTTTTATTTTCTGAAAATAAATTTAAATCTGAACATTTTAAAAATGGTTCATTTTATAAAAATGGATCCAATTTTGAAAATGGTTCCTCTTTTAGAAAATGGTTCAGATTTTGAAAAGGGTACCAATTTTGAAAATGCTTCTGATTTTGAAAATGGTTCCAAATATGTAAATGGTTAAGATTTTGAAAAATGGTTCTGATTCTGAAAATGATTCCGATTTTGAAAATGGTTCTAAATTTGAAAATGGTTCCTTTTGAAAAATGGTTCCAATTCTGAAAATGGTTCTGATTTTGACAATGGTTCCAAATTTGAAAATGGTTCTGATTTTTGAAAAAATGGTTCCGATTTTGAAAAATGGTTCCAATTTTGAAAATGGTTCCGATTTTGAAAATGGTTCTGATTTTGAAAAATATTTTGAAAAATGGTTCTGATTTTAAAAATGGTTCCAAATTTGAAAAGGGTTCCTTTTAAAAAATGATTCCAATTTTAAAAAATGGTTCCAAATTTGAAAATGGTTCAGAATTTGAAAAATGGTTCATTTTTGAAAATGGTTTTGATTTTGAAAATGGCTCGAAATTTGAAAATGGTTCATTTGAAAATTTGTGAACCAAAATGTCGGTAAACCAAAAAATAATATAGAACCAAAAATCTCGGTGAGCCAAAAATGCCGCCGAACCAAAATAATATTGAACCGAAAAGGAACTAAAATATCGGTGAACCAAAAATGTCGGTGAACCGAAAATAATAGTGAACCAAAAAACTAAATTCGGGTGAATCGACTATTATAGTGAACCGAAAAATACTTGTGAACCAAAAATGTCGGCGAACCAAAAATAATATTGAACCAAAAATGCGGGTGAACCAACAAAGGACCTAAAATACCGGTGAACCAAAAATATCGGTGAACCGAAAATAATAGTGAACTAAAAAGAAACCATTTTTTCGGTTCGGAACCATTTTAAAAAAGGAACCATTTTTTCGGTTCGGAACCATTTTCTTCATTCGGAACCATTTTTCGGTTCGGAACCATTTTTTGGTTCGGAACCATTTTTCAAAAACGAACAATTTTTTCGGTTCGGAACCATTTTCAAAAAGGAACCATTTTTTTTCATTCGGAACCATTTTCAAAAATCGAAAAACATTTTTCGGTTCGGAACCATTTTCAAAAAGGAACCATTTTCAAAAAAGAACCATTTTCGAAAAATCGGAACCATTTTCAAAAAAGAACCATTTTTCATTCGGAACCATTTTTTTGGTTCGGAACCATTTTCAAAAAGGAACCATGTTTTCGGTTCGGAACCATTTTCAAAAAGGAACCATTTTTTCATTCGGAACCATTTTCAAAAAAGAACCATTTTTTTTCATTCGAAACCATTTTTTTGGTTCGAAACCATTTTCAAAAAGAAACCATTTTTTCGGTTCGGAACCATTTTCAAAAAAGAACCATTTTCAAAAAGAAACCATTTTCAAAAAAAGAATCATTTTCGAAAAATCGGAACCATTTTAAAAAAGAACCATTTTTTTCCATTCGGAACCATATTTTTTTTCGAAACCATTTTCAAAAAGGAACCATTTTTTCGGTTCGGAACCATTTTAAAAAAGAAACCATTTTCAAAAAAGAACCATTTTCAAAAAAGAACCGTTTTAAAAAATTAACCATATTCGAAAAATCGGAACCATTTTCAAAAAAGAACCATTTCTTTCATTCGGAACCATTTTTTCGGTTCGAAACCATTTTCAAAAAAGAACCATTTTTTGGTTCGGAACCATTTTCAAAAAAGAACCATTTTAAAAAAAGAACCATTTTCGAAAACCGGAACCATTTTTTAAAAATAATTATTTTCCAAAATATGAACCATTTTCAAAAAAAGCGAAAATTAAAAACATTAAAAGGAAAAATGAAAAAGTGAAACAAAAAAAGAAGAAAAAACCCGAAAAAGAAAATAGAAAAGGAAAACATAAAAACGAAACGGGAAAAGAAAAGAAAAAAGAAAAAGAAAATGGAAAAGAAAAAGAAAACGGAAAAAGAAAAAGAAACCATTTTTTCGGTTCCGAACCGTTTTAAAAAAGGAACCATTTTCGGTTCGGAACCATTTTCAAAAAGGAACTATTTTTTCGGTTCAGAACCATTTTCAAAAAAGAACTATTTTCAAAAATCAGAACCATTTTTTAAAAATAATTATTTTCCAAAATATGAACCATTTTAAAAAATATGTGAAAATTAAAACATAAAAAAGGAAAAAGTGAAACAAAAAACAAAAAATAAAACCAAAAACGAAAACAGAAAAAGAAAACGGAAAAGAAAACATAAAAGCAAAACGGGAAAAGAAAACAAAAAAGAAAAAAGAAAACAGAAAAGAAAAAGAAAAAGAAAACGGAAATAGAAAAAAGAAAAAACATCTAATCCTTTTATTACATGTCTCCGGTGATGATGGGCCGGCCCACCTGGCGAACGCCAGTAGGCGAGTCGGAACTCCAACTCGCAAAAGGCGATAAATAGGGTTTCGGCTCCTGTGTATCGCTTTAAGGCGACGATCCGTGCGTGCGTCGCCTACTAGCTGCGCATACTGGGCTCGGCCCATATGCTTGTTGCTGGCTCCTACTGATTCCTTCCGTAAAAAAAAAAGCTTCGTACTGCTTCCTACTAATTCGCCTTCTGGACTGAATTATGAAGTTATTGTACTAATCGTAGTGTTTCAGCGAGTAGTACTACTAGCTTATCCTCACAGATTGTGCAGATCGTGCTAATAAAATGTTTGCCGGGAGGCGTTTCTTATTTTTCAACAAATTTTTTATGGTTTTAAAAATTGAACATAATATTTTCGCATTTTCAGCGGTTTTGAAAATGAACAGAAAAGGTCTATGAACAGAAATAATTTTCGCATTTGAACAATTTTTAAAATTGAACAAATTTCGAATAGGATTTTTTTGAATTTGAACAATTTTTAAAGGAAAAGTTACGAACACATGGAATAGTGTCAGAACAGAACTGAAAAGTTACGAACACATGGAATTGTTTTCTCTTTCTTTTTATAATCTATTTTTGAACGGTTTTAAAAAATGAACAGAAAAATGGGTTTGAAATGGAAACTAATTTTGAACGATTTTAGAAAGTGAACAAAAAAGTCTATGATCGAAAGCTATTTTTGAACGATTCTAAAAAATAAATAGAAAAAATGGGGTTGAACAGGAAATTGGTATTGAACGATTTTAAAAACTGAACAAAAACGTCCGGTGAATGAAAATCTATTTTTGAACGATTTATGAACCGAAAAAGCGTATGTTGAAACGGAAACTATTTTTGAACAACGAAATCTCTTTTTGAAAGATTCTAAAAAATAAACAGAAAAAATGGGGTTGAACGGAAATTGGTTTTGAACGATTTTTAAAAAGTGAACAAAAAAGGTCGGTGAACGAAAATCTTTTTTTGAACGATTTTAAATAAATGAACATAAAATATGTCGTTGAAATGGAAACAATTTTTGACCAATTTTAAAAGTGAACAAAAAAGTAGATGAACGAAATCTATTTTTGAGCGATTCTAAAAAATGAACAGAAAATGGGGGTGAACGGATACTTTTTTGAACGATTTAAAAAAAGTGAACAGAAAAAGGCCGGTGAACGAAACTATTTTTCAACGATTTTAAAAAATGAACAGAAAAACGGGGTGAACGGATACTATTATTGAATGATTTAAAAAGTGGACAAAAAAGCCGGAGACCGAAAACTATTTTTGAACGATTTAAGAAAATGAACAGAAAATGGGTGTGAACGGAAAGTATTTTTGAACGATTTTAAAAGTGAACAAAAAAACCGGTGAACGAAACCTATTTTTGAACGATTTCAAAAAATTAACAAAAAAAATGGGGGGTGAACATAATCTTTTTTTGAACTATTTTAAAATTGAACAGAAATTTTACCGATTTTAAAAAATGAACAGAAAATGGGCGTGAACGGAAACTATTTTTAAACAATTTGAAAAGTGAACAGAAAAGGCCAGGAACGAAACTTATTTTTTAACGATTTTAAAGTGAACAAATTTTGAATTTAAACAAAATTCAAATCAGAACAATTTAAAATCGGAACAAATTTCAAATTCAAATCTGAACAAATTTTATTTTTTGAAAGAAAACGAAAAGAAAAAATAAAAAGAAAAGGAAAAAAGAAAAAAAACAGAAGAAAAAGGAAAAGAAAAACAAAAACAAATCAGAAAACGAAAAAACAAAAAGAGAAGAAAAGGAGAAAAAAAGTCACCTAATGGGCCGGCCCATCTGCGCCCGACGCGCGCTTCCCTTACGGCGACGCGTGCCTGGAGTGTCGCCGTAAGGCGATATATAGGATTCGCGCTGCCCAGGTGCTGAAAAATCTACGCCAGGATATCCTCAAAAAAGAAAAAACCTACGTGAGAATAGTCCGTGCAGCTATGGGATAATTCTATGAAAAATATCGGCTAAAATGACCTTCTTCCAGCAATTTTTTTTTCCGAGAACAACGCCAAAAATAACAAGTTTTTCTTTTTCTCCTCTCCTTTATTATACATTGCTGTCTTACTACGCCGACACTTGATATAATTATTAATACATGTTTCTACATTAACCGATGCGCAGATCAGAAAATGACCTCCTCTTAAAAAATATTGCTCATCTTATCTCCCCAATAAAGAAACTTGGCCCATCTCTTAGCTGGGGCACAAGAATATATCCATTGATAACACACCTAATACGATAACATGGCACACTAATAAAAATTCAAATTTGCAAGTTTATAGAAAAACTCGAAACAAATTTGTGAGTAAATCCTACAATTTTCAGAATCAAATTCAAAATATACACGGGAAACAAAAAGGACAAGTTGATATGTGAATAGTGTCTTTGTGTTTTGTGTTTGTATGACACTCTTCATGTTGGATTTGTCTTTTTTGTTTCTGCTTTTATAGAAATTTTCGGGATTGTATACACGTCTTGAACACACACAAAGTTGATTCGGATTTTTTAGAAACTTATAAGTTTTTAGCAGTGATATCTTGACCTGAGCTGCGGTATCAATCGATGTGTACTCCGGTAGATAGCAATACATATGTTCCTGATTTTCCAAAATTTAACACGACTACGGCGTGGCTGCTACTCCCTCTCCCCTTAATTAGTTGGCGCAAATTTGTCAATCTACGGATGTATTTAAACATATTTTAATATGTGTCAACTAATTCGAGACTTCACCGTGGATGGCAATGTGTTCAAGACTTTAGGTTCGGTTGTGCTAGCTTCCCAAGCCGAGGTGTCCGGGACTGCACCTCCTAGGTCCAGTCTTAGCTCGCTGTTGGCCTCGGGGTCGACATCGGTAGACTGCTCTGAAGGTTGTGACAAGGATGCGCTGACAGACACTACACCTGGCAAGGCGCTTAAGCTGAATGAAGCTGACAGGCATGACATTGGCTGGGAGAGCCCAAACAATGCCATCTCCATGAACTCTCTAAAGGAATCCGAGCGCAGAAGCAAAGCCAACCATGACCGCCTGTCCAGGGTGCGTTCACCATAAGTGATTGCTGTGGTAGAGGACTCTGAAGAAACTGAACGTCAAGCGCCATCCCCGGCTTCGGCCATGGGTGCCTTCTGGACTGCACCTCCTATCCCAGAGCTCACGGCGCCGGTGGCAAAGGGGCTTAGATCCAAGGCAACTACCATTGAGACCCTGCGCAAAAGCAACAGGAGCGAGGACAACGCGGATGGACCGGTGCTCGAGCGCGCGGTCCGTCGTACCGAAGAGAAGAATTCGAGCTCTACAAAGCCCAAAGCCAAATCAGGTACTAACCTTGATCCAATCTTTGCTATTTTACAAGATGTTCCCGATTCGCACCTTCTTTCCGTTGCTTCCTATTGTTCTGTTATCTTCCCCTCTGCGGCGGGGTCTCCGCCTGAGATTCTGTCCCTGTTGCGCGCAAATGAATTAGCACAAGTTTCCCTTGCCAAAGCAAGGTATCAGCTAGAACAGGAAGCGGCGGCTAAAGAAAAGGAGAAGGCGAAGGAAAAGGAGGTTGCTAAAACTAAGGAGAAGGCATCCGAGGGTGGATACCCGAATCCTGCATCCACGTTGGCAGGGGCCAATGAGGAGATAGAAGGACTCAAGGTCAGCTCCAAAGTATCAGAGAAGGGAAGTGCAAGTACAAGAAGACGAGCCAAGTCGGCGGCGCCGCAGGGGCGGCGCACCAACTCTGAAAAGGATGTGAACTCTGACGCGAAGTTGTGCTCACTGCTCGAGAGCCCGGAGTCAGCTTCCTTTAAGATAAAGTCCGGAGGCCGCAGCAAGGAGACAGCGGCACAGGTTCCAGAAGTCTCTCTCCAGCAACTGGGCAGAAGACAAAGAGCAAAATCTGCGGCACCGCCGGGGCGGCGCCCAGTAACCCGCCAAGCACGGGCTGAAGGAGCGGTTATTTAATGCGGATCCTATTCTGGAACATTAGAGGGTTCGGCCGCAAGGGGCGGCGGACTCTGTTGAAAGATTACCTCAGAATGCACCGCATAGATATCATCTGCCTCCAGGAAACAATCAGGCAGGACTTCACAGATCAAGAGCTCGAAGCGTTTGAACTTGGGGATAAGTTCTTTTGGTGCTGGTTGCCGGCTATTGGCCACTCTGGTGGCATGTTGATTGGGCTTAGAGACAGCATGTTCGAAGTTGAAAGTACTGACAAGGGTCAGTACTACCTTAGTGTCAACTGTTTGCATCGATCCCTCAGCAGAACTATGACCTTCATTGGGATTTATGGGCCGGCAACACACTCCGATTCCCCTGCCTTCCTAGAGGAAGTGTCAGCAAAGGTGGAAGCCTGCCAACACCCAATCCTGATGGGAGGGGATTTTAACCTTCTTAGATCTGCCCAAGACAAGAACAACGACAGAATCAATTGGGCAAGAGTGGATTTGTTCAACAACCACATTGCTACCTGGGCACTCAGAGAAATTCAACGTTCGGGAGCTCGGTACACCTGGTCAAATAAGCAGCGCAATCCAGTTCGGTGTGTGTTGGATAGGGTGTTCATTGCAACCGAACTGGATGCCCTTTTTCCTCTTGCCACGGTGGTGGCTGAGACTAGCCTAGGATCGAACCATACTCCACTTATCTTTGATGATGGTAAGGGTACCATCACCAGAAGCAGCCGTTTCTTTTTTGAACTGGGGTGGTTTGAGATAGAGGGGTTCAAGGAGCTGGTCTGCTGTCAGTGGCTGAGATTGATGGGTTCTGCCAGAGGCAGAGATATCACAGATTGGTGGCAACACATGAGTGGTGGACTGCGTCAGTACTTGCGTGGTTGGAGTAGAAATATGGGCAAGGATGCCAAATTGCTCAAAGCCAATCTGTTGAAGACAATTGCTGACCTAGACTCGAAGGCCGATTCCCTTGGCCTGGACGATGAGGAGTGGGTGTTTCGTTATCACCTGGAAGATCAACTTCTACAGATTTATCGCATAGAGGAGGAATACTGGCGCCAACGTGGCGGTGTGAAATGGGCACTGCATGGGGATGCAAACACGGCCTATTTTCACGCGGTTGCTAATGGTAGAAGACGCAAATGCATCATCTCTTCCCTCCAGACCCCGACAGGCCCAATCAGCGAACCGATTCAGCTCCAGGGGCACATCTACGACTTCTACAGGATCTGCTGGGGTCTGAGACGCCAAGACACTTGGGGTTGGCTGTGAATACTTGGTCGGGTGATAAGCTAGTGTCTGCTGCTGAAAATAACCTTCTGCATCTCACCTTTTCGGAACAGGAGCTGGAGCAGATTGTGATGGACATGAAATCTAATACCGCGCTGGGTCCGGATGGTTTCCCGGTCTCTTTCTTCAAGAAGTTTTGGCCGCAATGCAAGTTGGGAGTGCTGCATATCCTTAATGACTTCATTCTAGGGAGAATTGATGTTTCTAGGCTCAACTTTGGGGTGTTGTCTTTGATTCCAATAGTTCAAGGAGCAGACCACATCTCCCAATTTCGCCCCATTTCGCTCATCAATGTTGTGTTCAAGATTGTCTCGAAAGCGTTTGCAACAAGACTTGACCCTATTGCCAGCAGAATAATCAGCCCAACGCAAACAACCTTCATGAAGGGTAGATTCATCTTGGATGGAGCCCTTGCACTGATTGAGGTTGTCCACGAGCTTCGGGTGAAAAAGCTAGGGGGCATTCTCCTGAAGCTTGACTTTGAAAAAGCATATGACAGGGTTAACTGGAAGTTCTTGACTGAGGTTCTGCGTCGGAAGGGCTTCGATGCAGGGTACATTCATAGGATTGAGCAGCTGGTGCCAGGAAGGCAGACGGATATTTCCATCAATGGGGAAATTGGTCCATATTTCAGGAATCGGTGTGGGGTGCGTCAAGGGGACCCACTCTCGCCGCTTCTGTTTAACTTTATCGTCGAAGCTCTTTCTGCTATGCTCACTACAAGAAATATGCTAACTTGTGACCCTCGATATTGGTCACAGAAATGGTCATGAGCTGTCATTTATGACCTTTTCGTGACAAAAAACGATTGGTCAAAAGATGAGCGTCACAAATGGCAGTATGTGACCTTTTTTGGGATTGGTCACAGACGGTTGTGACCAAAACTAAAGGTCACAGATTTTATGACCAACTGTTTTGGTCACTACCAATCTGGTCTGTCCACGTCAGATCCAACGTGGCAGAGATGACGTGGCAAAATTGTGACCAATTGAAATGGTCATATAGCAGAATCAGCCCGGTCCAGTTCGGTGGTTTAAATGGGCCAGGCCCAACTATTCAGCCTTTTTCTTTCCCTGTCAATTTTGGACGGCAACATGGGCCGAGCCCAACAAATCGGCCTTTTTATTTAATGGGCTATGGCCTTTTACTGTGTTTTTTCTATTATATCTTGGAGCTGGTCCCACTTGTCAGCTAAATCTGGTCCCACATGTCAGAAATTTTATAATTGCTCAGATTATTTTCTGAAGTGGGACCCACTTGTCAGGTTAACATTTCTCACATTTTCAAATCACATGCATAATCAATATTCCAAACAGAACAGAACAAATGTTATTCATCAAATAGCACTAAATTACAATGTATTACAATCTGCACATTCTATTACAACCCCAATATGACTACAACTACAATAGTACAATCTTTACAGTATATTACAGTCAAACACAACTCTTTGCTGAGTAGGGATCCATGTCTTCGAAATTCATATTTCTTAGCCCTGGAGTTCCTGTAAAGAGAACACAAAGGCACCAGCATTAGAGTAGCTATTATTCCTAGACTAGATTTGCAAACCACCAGGTTTAGCGTACAGACTTTCGGAAAACTACATATTTAAAGAAATTTTACAGAAATGCAGATTTAATAACCAAGTGTATGATGAAGCAACAAATTCTAAGAACTTCAACGAACTAGATACTTTATAGACCAATTATATATCAGAACACTAGATGTTTGTGATGTATCTTCACAGAACCTATGCATACTCACAAATTTCTAAATCAATCTTCGCAGAACCTATACTTCTTTGGACTTCTTCGTCCTGGAGCTTGCGGCAAACATGAATGACGGCAAGCATCTGCATGTTATAAAACAATATGGTTAGGAGCAAAAAGCAAACATGACTGAAGGTAAGCATCTGCATCAATTGAAACTAATGCAAACATAAATGTCTCAGAGAAAAAAAAGAAAACCTATGAGTACATATTATATCCAAAGGCAGCAAGAGAACTTCCCAGGCAGATATCCACAAGAGATCTTCATGTATCAGCATTTACGGTTCTAGCAAAACAGCAAAAAGACAGGATACAAGCAGTAAGCATACCAGCACGTGCGGTGGCTAACAGCGACAGGCCAGGCCAGATGCTCCAGGAACTGGAGGGAGTATGCAGGGCAGCAGTCGTGCAGTAGCTGCGGACGAGGAGGATGAGCTTTCTGTGATTGTACCTGGATGGAAAATAAGCAAAAGAGTTTATGGCAGCAGAAGCAACAAGCCTACTGAACCCTGCACCCACATGCATGATTGATCTTTGGATCCACAGTATATGTACCTTGGGGCTAATGATCTTTGAGAAGCACTTACCTAGGATGGAGACCATCCCGCTGATCTTTGCTATAGGTGGCACTGGCCAACTTCAGAGAGAACATCTCCACCATAGTCTGCTGGAGTTTCTTGTCGCAGTCTAACATGAACACCAAAGCAGAATTTCAGTGGTAGCATTGGTATTACAATTATAGCTATAACAGAAACAAAGAAAGAATGTATCACTGAACATAAAATGCAGCAAGATAGCACAGATACATTACACAAGAGGCATATGTTGACAGATAGAGATGGCATCTGTATAGGACCTAGAAGTAATTTAGCTCATCTTTTGATGTCAAGAATAGAAATCTTATACATTTTCTTGAAGAACATATGAGAAGAACAATGTTCAACGAATATGTATCACAAATGTTCTGATGACACGAATAGATGACGTTTCTAATTGACTAGTACCCAAATATATACATGCAACGGTTCAGGAAATTCATGACTTGGACATTGTATTAATAGCAGATATGAAGGACTAATTTTATCTAGCTGAATACATGCAGAATAAGTTCCTGGTACAATTTGAACAGGATCAATCTAGTTAAATATGTTGCCTTCCATCCCAAATCTGATGTATTTCTCTGCAAAGGTGCATACGATTGTATATCACCTCACACATACTATATAGCAACCAAACAAAAAAGTGAACTAAATTATGGGTGAGGTCACAGGACCTTGATGCTTTGAGGAGACTGATCGTAGCTGTGGGGAACACCACTCTCGGCTCATCTTCCCTCCGCCGACCACGTGTCTTGTCCTGTTGGAAGTGCTTCAGTTCATAATGTCCTGCTGGAAGTGCAACACATTACAGAACAAACTGGACAAAATATAGCTAGGACTGTTCAATCAGGAAATCATTTCTTTGTGTTCATTGCCTTGACAAGGCTACCAGTCTACTACCACGAAGAACAGAGATATAATTACTTGCTAAATATACTAACTGGGACATTGGCATGCATACAAAAGTAGACTGCATCGATCTAAACCTGAAATTAACAAGGCTACCTAGCAAGCAGAGTATGAGGGCACGCTGGAGTTCCTTGCCTCTGTCCATCTTTACTCCTGGATGGGCATGAGGGGGCATGAGATATAATCCGAGTCATACTAATTAACTGGAGCTGCATCTAGCGAATGACAGGATGGGGTGCTGTGCAGTACCTTGGCGAAGCAATGGCTGTAGAGCTCGACAAGATGGGGGTGCCACGGTAGCCTGGGTGTTGAGGTCGAAATCACCGTCGACGAAGGCATCCGTCGCCTTGCCCTCCGTTCCAGCCACGGCGGGCGGGTTGCGTCCGCGGCGAGAGGGGGAGTGACGATGAGCGCGCGCCCCTTCGTCCTGCACCCTCCGCCTCTCCCCGAGCCTGCATAGGGAGGAGGCCCGCGAGCCGCTTCACGCCGGCGTCGAAGTCGTCGTGGGTGGATCTGACAATGGGAGGACGGATCCACCCGCCGCGAGGACGTGGGGGCATGGGGTGGTACTCTTGGTCAAGGCGGCGAGGGGTGAGATGGCGAGGTGTGCCCCGGCGCGGCGGAGGCGGTCGGGGAAGATCTGCCGCAGCGGAGGCGGTCGGGGAAGATCTGCCGCGGCGGCTCGCGATCGGACCATGCGAGGACGGATCCACCTGCCACGAGGACGTGGGGAGACGGGGTGGTACTCTCGGTGGAGGCGGCTAAGGGTAGGACGGAGCGGCGGAGGAAGGAGGCGGTGGGGGAAGATCTGGTGCGCGCAGAGAGAAGTGAGAGAGAGAGAGAGAGAGAGAGAGAGAGAAGGGAGAGGCGGCGGCGCTCGAGGGGAAAATGGCTGGCGGGCTAGGGATTAGGGTTTGGGTTGGGGATTGGAGTTTGGTTGGTAGCGAGAGAGCCGGCTGGCGGGAGTTGCGGCGCTCTCGCCAGAAGCTCCACCGTTCGATGCATAGGCTATGAAAGGCTCAGATCGCGTCCAACGGTGTGATCCGCGTGGATGCGGTTCCTCGCGTCTCATTCGCCGGCTCTCTCGCGCTTAAATCTCCAAAATTTGTACTGAAATCTTCAATAATTTTGGCTCTAAAATGGAAAATAGAATATCTACATAAAGTGTTATTTTATGTGATCTAGTTTTGAGCAAAATAAGAAAGTTATAGTATGGAAAATATATTTAAAATGAGTTCTAAAAAATGACCTATCTTGTATGGATATTCATAGCATCAAAAACATGTAGTTCAAAATTGGAGCAATGCATTTTCTAAAACTACAAGACCGCATTTATGTCGATTCAGTTGGAAACTGGTCCAATTTGAACTACATGTACCTTATAGTTTGTCGAAATGTGTCCAAATTTGGCACATGTGTGCATTGTGGCATGACAAACAATGTTGCCGACCAGCGATTTCGACATGTTTCACAAAAAAATCCACTTTTCATTTTTTAAGTGCTAATAGCCCGACTTTTTGTGAAGCGGCTACCGAGAGTGTCCTCCAAAATGGAACCGATACAAATTGTTTACATAGTAGATATTATTCTATGTACAATCACCAAAAAGTATTCATTTCCGAGCTCTCTACCATTTTCCGGTCAATTAAACGCTTTCCTGCCGATTCAGCTGGAAATGGCTAAAATTTGAACTATAAGTGCTATATATCTTGCCCGTTATTTTTCAGGAATTTCATTTCTAGGTTCACAACTACTCATTTCATCATAGATACACAAAAATATTTGCATGATTCAATCACTACACATGAACGGTCATGACCGAGACTTTGACTAGATTTTCAAACAAGCACATGAAATTCAAAAAAAATCAAATAAATGGAAAACCTTCGTGTAGCGTCATGACATGTGACCTAGTTACCACAAAAAATTATAAACTTCCGTTGCGGAAGTTTTACTAGAAAAGTGTTCTCAGAAACTTACTATCACGAACGAACATTCATAGCTTTCAAGATGAAGGAGCAATGTTTTGGACACATTAATGACTTAGTTTGTCGAAATGTGCCCAAATTTGGCATATGTGTTCACTGTGGGATGGCAAGCAATGTTGCCGACCAAAGATTTCGACATGTTTCACAAAAAAAACCACTTTCCATTTTTCAAGTGCTTAAAATAGCTTTTTTGTGAAGCGCCTACCGAGAAAGTCGTCTAAAATGGCACCGATACATTTTCTTCACATAGTAGACATCATTTCATGTACAATCACCAAAACGCATGCATTTTCGAGCTCTCTGCCTATTTCCGGCCATTTATACGGCTTCCTGCCGATTCAGCAGGAAACGGCTAGATTTTGTACTGCAACTGCTAAATAGCTTGCCCGCTATTTTTCCGAAATTTTATTTTTAGCTTCACAATTATCCATTTCATCAGAGATACATCAAAATATACACATGATTCAAACACTAGACACAAACGGTCACCGCGGCGACTTCGACTAGATTTTCAAATGAGCACACGAAATTAAAAAAATCAAAAAATGGAAAACCTTCGCGTAGCGTCATGATATGTGACCTAGTTACCAAAAAAATTATAAACTTGCATTGTGGAACTTTTACTGCAAAAGTGTTCTCAGAAACTTGCTATCACGAACAAACATTCATAGCTTTCAAGATGAAGGAGCAATGTTTTGGACACATTCATGACATAGTTTGTCGAAATGTGCCCAAATTTGGCACATGTGTTCATTGTGGGATGGCAAGCAATGTTACCGACCAAAGATTTCGACATGTTTCACAAAAAAACCACTTTCCTTTTTTCAAGTGCTTAAAATAGCGTTTTTTGTGAAGCGGCTACCGATATTGTCGTCCAAAATAGCACCGATACATGTTTGTTACAAAGTAGACATCATTCTATGTACATTCACCCAAAGGCATGCATTTTTGAGCTATTTACCTATTTATGCCCATTTAAACGGTACCCTGCCGATTCAGCTGGAAACCGCTAGATTTTGAACTGTAGCCGCCACATAGCTTGCCCGTTATTTTTTGAAATTTCATTTTTAGGATCACAAGCATCCATTTCATCAGAGATACGCCAAAATATCCACATGATTCAACCACTAGACACAAACGGTCACGGCCACGAATTCGACTAGATTTTCAAATGAGCACACAAAATTAAAAAAAATCAAAATAATGGAAAACCTTCACGTAGCATCAACATATGTGACCTACTTACGAAGTAAAGTGTTCTATACATGTATAGTGCTGCTTGTTAAATTATATGTAATAGAATAATCCAAAGAATATATTTCAAATTCTTCAAAACCATATGTAAAGCAATATATAAGGTTAGTGGTATTTTGTTGTTTTATTTGAACAAAAACAATCCCTAATATTCCATAATTACAAAGAGATCTTTACAAAAAAATGCAAAATTTATTTGGTTGAAATTGGAGTTCACAACCAAAAGTTATAAAAGAAAACATAAAAGAATAAAAAAAAAGGAACAAAAAAAAAGAACTGGACATGCCGGCCCATAACCTTGCCTCACCGGCCCAGTTTTGTTTCGAACCCAGATTGTTATGCTATAGATAGCTAGCTTCCGTAGTTAGACATCATCACCTTTGTGGCCCATTGGTAGGGATCGGAGCTATCGTAGCAACAGGTCGTGTGTTCGATCTCCCCCGCGGACGCAATTCTTTTGCAAAATAATACAGGCCAGGTCAGTTAGGGTGGGCGGGTCCCACGTGTCAGCGGGGCTCCACTTGGCAGCAGGGTGGGTCCTAGATGGCGGGTCCCACAGGTCACACGGTGGGTCCCACATGGCGGGTCCCACGTGTCAGCGGGGCTCCACTTGGCAGCAGGGTGGGTCCCACATGGCAGCAGGGTGGGTCCCACATGGCGAGTCCCACAGGTCACACGGTGGGTCCCACATGGTGGGTCCCACAGGTCACACGGTGGGTCCCACATGACACGTCACATGGCGGGTCCCACTGGTCCCACATGGCAGCAGGATGGGTCCCACATGACAGGTCACACGGTGGGTCCGACCAGGCGGGTCCCACATGGCAGCAGGGTGGGTCCCACATGGCGGGTCCCACAGGTCACACGGTGGGTCCCACATGACAAGTCACATTGCGGGTCCCACTGGTCCCACATGGCAGCAGGATGGATCCCACATGACAAGTCACATGGCGTGTCCCACCGTTCAGATCGGTCAACAAGTCAACATGTGCTCCTCCTGTCAACGGGTCCCACTTGTCAGTGAGATGGCTGAGTATTGACACGTAAGCGAAAATGACACCTAAGCAATGACACGTAAGCAAAAATGACACCTAAGCAGTGACACGTAGGCGAGACTGCTGAGTTGGCTGTCAACTAATACGAATGACCATTTAAATTGGTCGTAATAGGGTAGAAAAAATATATTAAATTAATGTTATTTGCATTATGACCAATTCATGTAAGACGATTATGACCTTTCAGACAGATTTGGTCGTTATATTTTCGGGTTTAGACCCTTCAAAACAGCGAGTGACCAAATGATACAAAATGGTCATAGATCTATGACCAATATTTTTAGGGTCACTATCAAAAGGTCATAGGTTAGCATATTTCTTGTAGTGGCTATCTGCAGCTTGCGAGCACGGTCACATCAAAGGGGTAGTTCCGCACTTAGTCCCAGGTGGCCTCTCCCACCTTCAGTACGCCGATGATACCTTGATCCTACTCCAAAACAATGACCTCGACATTGCCAACCTGAAGTCCTACTTCTCTGCTTTGAAGACATGTCAGGCCTAAAAATCAACTTTCACAAGAGCGAAGTTATTGTCCTAGACCAAAGCATGGAGGAATAGAATAGGGTAGCAAACATGCTGAACTGCAAGCCAGGGGCGTTCCCTTTTACCTACCTAGGGCTCCCGATCTCGGATAGAAAGTTGACGATTGAGCAGTGGCAATTCTTGATCAACAAGCTTGCAGCAAAGGTCGAAGTGTGGATGGGTAGGTTACTTTCCTGGGGGGGAAGGCTAATCTTATCCAATGCGTGTCTAGATGCACTCCCGATCTTTGCTATGGGGTTGTTCTTACTCCAAGATGGGATTCATGAGAAGTTTGACGCAATTAGAGCTCGTTTTTTCTGGGAAGGAGCGGGGCCCAAACGTAAGTATCACATGGTGAACTGGCCGGCCATGTGCCGTCCGAAAGAGTGTGGAGGGCTGGGGCTCTCCCACACCAAAAACATGAACAAGACCTTGATGATGAAATGGATTTGGAAGCTCTATCAGAATAATAACTCTATTTGGAACTCGATTGTTAGAGCGAAATATCCAGAAGATGGGGATATATTTGCTAGTCAGTCTCAAGGCGGCTCTCAATTTTGGCGCAGCCTGCACAAGATCAAGCACCTCTTCAAGCTTGGTGCAAAACACACGGTGAATGATGGTGCCAGAACTTTGTTTTGGTCGGACTGGTGGGCGGGTGCTGCCCCTTTGAAAGATAGGTTTCCTAGGCTGTTTAGTATATGCGACAACCCGTTGCTAACTGTCAGACAGGCGTTCAGCCCTTCGGAGGAAGGGGTTTGTTTTCGCAGATCCATGGATGAGCAGACGCTAGTGCAGTGGACTCAGCTGCAAGCGGAGTGTCAGGATGTTTCGCTTCAGGAGGGCCTGGATGTGATCACCTGGGCACTTGAACCATCGGGCAAGTTTTCTACGGCTTCTATGTACAAGAAGCTGTCGCAAGGGGCGACAGTGGCCTATAGCAGGGGCATTTGGACAGCCAAAGTGCCCCTCAAGCTTAAAATCTTTACCTGGCAGCTTGTGCTTGATCGTTTGCCCTCGGGAAAGCAGCTGGTGACGCGCCATGGTCCGTCAGACGGCAAGTGTGCCTTATGCGGGGAACCTGAGGATGCCTCACACATGTTTTTCACATGTGTTTTTGCAAAATTTGGCTGGAGTGTGCTTCGGAGAGCTCTTGGGTGCAGTTGGTGTCCTGCTAACTTTCCGCAATTTTATGCCATTGTGCAGTCTCTTTTGGGACAGCAACGCAGAATCAGCTGGGTGCTGTTCTCTGTGCTTTGCTGGGCTCTTTGGACAACTCGTAATAAGCTAGCAATAGAAGCTAAACTGCCCAAACATCCTTCTGACCTGGTGTTCAAACTTGCTATGTTTATCCAGGTGTGGGCAAATCTCTCAAAGCAACAAGATGAGGAGCACCTCCTGATGATGGCCAGCAAAATCAAAGGAATTTACGCGGAGTTGGCGCCTGGGCGGTCTCTTCCTTAAGCTGTCGTTGCTTCCCTAGTTGTATCGCCTTTATCACCGGTTTGTTAGCGGGGAGGCCGGCCCTTACTCTTCTTCCTAGTTGCACTGGCAAGCTGTTGGCCTCAGCATGGTGTAATAACTTGTTCTGAACCTTGGTGTGCTTTATTAATTTAAAGCCGGGCAGGGATGCATTCGTTCTAAAAAAAGTATTAGCTTTGGTTTCAAATCTTTACTACTCCCTCCGTTCCACAATATAAAATGTTTTAGTCTTTTTCCACATGCATATGCACACACATGTATCTAGACACGTTTAAGTGCATGTGTTCATCCTTTTAGTATGAATCTAGACATGCATGTGTAATACCTAAAACATCTTTGCATTGTGAACCGGAGGGAGTACCAGCGAGCAAGACACTTCGCGTGCAAGGAAAAGCGAGGTCGTGGAGACTGACTTTTTCCCCTCCTCTATCCCTTCGCTCCCAAACAGTTCTTGAGAGGCGACTCTCGCAAATCGCCGCCGCCCCTCTCCCTCCTTCGCTCCGGTGGGCTCGCCGACCGGCGTGGAGATGGAGTAGGTGGTCAGGCACCCTCTGTATATAGTAGATCTAGGTTAGTAGCTAGGTTTCTTGGGCGACATGCTCGGCTTTGGCTTCATGCCGTAGGTGTTGAAGGTCGGCCGGCGGATCTTGGCGGCCAGATCCGCTGCACCATGAGCTTCTTCTTCCTTTCTGCGATCTGGTGGTGGCAGCCGGTGTCGTCAAGAAGGTCGGCGAGCTCATGCATCCTTCCAAATAAGGTACGCTTGGGGATTTGGGGGTGGAGCTTTTCTGGCCAAGCTCAATCCCGCTCGATGTTCTTGTTTCTTGCTGTGGAGCTTCTCTGGTCGAAGCCGAAGATGGTGATGAAACAAGCACTCAAATCCCTCAATAAGGCCTATATATCTGCTGTCTGCTACTGCTATTCTTTCTTTGCTCTACCTCCTCTTGCTTGTGGTGGAAGTTTGGAGTTCGACGGTGGAGTTGTTTATCAGGAGCAGTGGTTGAGAGCTGGTGATTTGATCTTGTCGATGGAAGAGGTGATCTTTTCTTCTGCTCACTGTGGTAGTGATGAGAGGAAGTGGATTATCGGATGCAAAATTGTCATCAAATCACCATGGAGTAGAGATACCGCGAGTTGCTGTACAATCTCGACAGCCTTTTGCAGCTGTTCGACTATGGAAGCCATCTGGTGGCTATGCTTGTCGATTTTCATCGGCATTTGTTCAACCTCCGGCAGGAGGCCCTTCCTGAAGTTCGTCACGGCATTCTACATCGCCTTCATGTCAAGTGGTCATGTCCCCGATGTGGAGGATGATGGCAGTGGCTCGAGCTTCTTCTTCAGCATAGACGGCGGAGGATCCAATTGCATTCTCATTTCTCTGTGTAGGGTTATCTCTGTAAGACTTAGGGACCTGTTTGTAATTTCTGTCTTTCAGTTGGTCCTTAATGTAAATGTACCCGCCGATATGTAATGAAAGGTATCCAGGCCCTTTGGGCCGCTCCTTGTTCAAAAAAAAAAAAAAAAGGAAAAGCATACTCCCAACACTTGAGCTATCGAATTCAGGCATGTGTAAACTCGTCCACCGCGCACCGCCTACGGCAAAGACCCGTGAACACAGCCCAAGACCAGAACCGGGAAAGTCTAGTCGGCAAGTTTGACGTGTGACGCGCGCACTCGCGACCCATCTCCAACGGCAACGGCAAGCCCTCCTTTTCTCCCGTCGCTCTCGTGGAATTGCCGGTGAGATCACCAGCGGCGCCCGTCCGTCCGTAGCCAAAATCTAATGAAAAGATGCTTCACAACAAAAAACGAAAAGATGGGAGGGCGACGTCGTCGATCGTCGTCGGATCGCAGGCGCCTTATCTAGTTATCTATCTCTTCTCACCTCCCTGCCCGCCTTATCACGGCTGCAATAAAAGCAGCTAGCAGCCTAGCGCCCGTCAGAGTCCATCACTGCGACGCGCCGCCGTCGAGACAAAAAGAGCCGCCGTCGATCGGTAGCGGTGGGGTTGGGGATGGGATCGTATACGGAGGAGCCACCACCGTATCCAAAGGCGGACAAGTTGGCTATGGGGCCCTTAGATGTACTCCATGGAATGATATACCAGAAGCGACTGCCAATCCACTCTCGGTCGTGCACTTTCGATTCCAACAGACATGAAAGCGTACGTACGTAGAAGATGAAACCATAAACGGCACTTAATTTCTGATATTTTTAGTCAGCTTGCAAGTTGCTGAACAGTAATGTTGCAGAAATTCATTCGATCCAGAAGACATTCAAATCTTAAATATTTTTTTTCTTGTCAAGTCCAAAGGCAAAAAAAAAGTCAAGCAAATACGTCTTCATGGTTCAGGAGTGAGAGATAAGTGTGCAACTTCCCAAAATTGGAAAAGAGAGACAAGTATGGGTAGTTAGCAAGATACTATTAGATGATTAGTTCTGCCACCAAGATATAAGGACTCGGTTTAATATGTGAGCCACTAAATCAGATGTGATGGTTAAGATGGTATATACTTTTGTTTCGTAAACCTAACTTTTACTTTTATCTTCACCAAAATAAACACGAGTTCTGCCTGTTCCAATCACATAAGAATCAATCCTATGGACAGGAAAAAAAATCCTCTTACTTTTGTACCAAATAATTTTGTTTACATCTCCATGATGTTTCAATTTGCTCGACTTCTCTTTGTTTCATTTACCACCTTGTTCACGGTGGTCCTTAACGCCTCTTATCTTGTTTGCATATGCCAATACGCATTTATTGAGATATAGATATATGTCACTTCTTTCGGTTGCAATATACTCACTCCGTCCACAAATAAGTGTATTTTTAGGGTTTTTCCTAATTATTCTTTATAAAAAAATTGTAGCAGTATTTATAGCATTACATTAGCATATTATGAAACTATATTTCTAGATGCATCTAGTGATATTAACTTGGTGTTGTAAATATTGTTAGTTTTTCTATGAAATTTGTCAAAACACATTTGACTTAGAACAAGAACTTAAAGTGCACTAATTTGTGGACGGATGGGAGTACTTCAGAAAATAATTGCTACTAGCTCGCTAGTAAGTAACCATAGATTCCACTCCCGTCATTTAAATACCACACAGTACAAAAGTATGAAAGTTCATTTTGTTTTCATATATCCAAAGTACATATACAAGACTATATATTTGGTCAACTTAAATAGTATAGTTTGCTTTTTTTATTACATGTGTTGGTAGTGTACATCAGTTACTAAAAGGACTGTCTTAAATATTATGTGGACCACAAAATTTTCTATATTTTTCCAGCTTTTATGAAACTCTGAAACTGCATACTTGTTTACTGGTTCAAAAGAAATCCAGTTGACCCTGAAGTGACCCCCACACAGATACTTTCCTCTGAATTGTTGTATTCATCTCTGTTCGAAAAGAGCTCCCAGAGGACGCTTTGCTCTTTCCAAGCACAGCTAGCGTAATCAACATTCCCACTAATGCTACTACTAGTAGGATCTGTACTCAATTTGGGATTGTTAGTTCCAAAGCCGGCACCGCTCTAGCTCGTAGATTTTCTTCCTTCCACGATCCCACGTCGTTGTGAACACCGGAGTAAAGATGGAAAAGTTGAGCCGAAAGAAACACGGCAGAATCGTTTTCATCTCTTTATGCTGCAGCTTGCATAGTTTCACACGCAGGCCCTCGGATATCCTAGAAATTGTACATGCTGCCTTGTCCTATGATGATTCAACATGGTTCGTCGGCTACTTAGGCATCCTATACCGACGTAAAGTTGTGCGAGTTTGCGAAAACCAAAACGTCCACCCAACTCTAATTCAGTGGGTCGTGAATTCAGCCGGATACTTGCAAATCTAGTCTTAATTTGCAACATAAGTCTTATAATATACCCACTTAATCTTGCATATTCAACACTAACTATGCATTAATAGTTATGCTATGCTACACCGTTTTTCTTTTTACGCTAGATTGCTCATTGTAAATTATGATACGATTGTTTGGTTTTTTTCGTGTGATGATTCTGACCACATCTTTTATTTATTTATTTTATTATTCTTTCTTCTGCATTAGATGTTTCTAGTCAAGCGAGATACCGTGTGTTCAATGATTTTGTTAGTGCCTCCTTAAAAACGGTAACATACATCACAAGTAAATGGTTGCAATCTATACATCCTAGTACTATGATAGCACACCAATGGTTGTCGTTTGAAGCAAGTCATTGCATTTCCGCAAACAAACAAAATAGGATGCAAGTTATTACCGAGTAGCAGCTTAATCAAAAATGTTGCCACCGAAAAAATCGTTGGTTCATTTGTAGAGTACACATCGATCTGTCACGTCATTTCCAGATACTACAAGGTCACTTTTGTATGAAATGACTGGGTTTACAAAATCCAAACGCTCACGCAACTCTAATTCAATGGTTCATGAATTCAATTTGATCCTTGCAAATCTACTCTTAAGCGACCACTAACTTGTGTTATATATCCACTTAAAATTGCATATTCAACATTGATTACACATTAATTAGGCTACACAATTATATTTGTTGTGCTAGATTGCTGAATGTATAACTTAGGATACTATGGTTTGTCTATTTTTCTTGTGATGTTTCTTGACAACACATCACGTATTTGTTGATTTTCTCTATTTTTACAAATTCTTGTGTATCGATATTTCTAGCCAACACCGATGACATGTGTTATCTGACTTTTGTGATTTTGATAATGCCTTGTGTAATTTTTAGAGATGACAATACGATAAACGTGCATCACAATAAAACGGTTGCGGCTAGGTTAAATCTCTAGCAGGTCATAGGAAAAGTTCCCTCCATCTTAGTACTATGATAGCACATCAACAATCCAATGATTCCAACTGAAGCAAGTCATTGCATTCCCGCAAAAAAAAATTACCGAGAATCTTAGTTCAAATTACATTGCCACTCAAAAAAATTCATCGGTTTAGTTGCACACTACAAATCGATCTGTCACGTCAATTTCGGAGACTACAAGGACACTTTTGTGTAACATGTATGGGTTTGCAAAAACCGAATGCCTGCTCAACACTAATTCAATGGTTCATGAATTCAGTTCGATCCTTGCAACTCCAGTCGTAACTGGACACTAACTCGTGTAATATATCCACTTAAATCTGGCGTATTGAGCATTTTTTTTAGATAAAAAGGGAGGGTATCCCGGTTCCATTGAAAATGAAACCACCGATCCAGATTCAGTGCAGCTTACAAGCAGGAAAAAATTACAGCTAGTACTAGTAGCTAGGCAGAACCGAAATTCTCTGAAAGGTTATTCTGGCGTATTGAGCATCGATTACACATTACTTAGGCTATGCTGTAACATAATTTGTTCTAGATTTTTGAATGTATTGCTTAGGGTACTATGGTTTCGCTATTTTCATTGTGACGTTTGTGACAGCACATCATGTATTTGTTGATTTCACTATTTATTTTGGTCCGCTGCGTCAATACTGAATATTACGAGGTCAGTCGCGCAAAACCTCGTCCAGTCTCCGGCGCCCGTCAAAAACTCACACACGGCTTTGAATTGAAAAGAAGGAAGTGAGGAAGTAGAAAGGAAGGAGAGAAAGAAGGAAACAAAAAAAACAACCCTCGCCCTCATCGGGATTCTGAGCCAAAGTTGTTCCGGTTTCAAACCCTTTTATACGTTGCCGCTAGCTGTTGCTGTTCCTCCTCTGACCTGACCCCTGTTCCTGCATCAGAAAACAAATTCCTTCCTTAGCTCGAGGGCCATGCCCAGTTCCTCCATCCCAAAGGAAAGGATGCCGCTTTATTAAACGCTTGCTCGATTGCTACTTTGATGATTGATTGATCCCAGTATAAATACTTGCCTTACTCCGTGCGCGTTGCCGCCATGGAAAGTGAGGGCAGTCAGAGCCGGCCATGTTCGACATAGACAGAGAGAGGACACGTCTGAGAAGGAATTAATGGTAGAGAGACCCGAATAGGGAGGAGTTAGCTTGGAGGAAGCTTGCAGTCCCTGTTAGTCTCTCTTCTTCTGCCGGCTTCAACTGGGTCGCCAAGGTGTGGGGCAAGACAAGGAGGAGGATATGTTTCCAACAGAGACCACGTCTGGAAGATAAAGCCTCGAACTGGGTATGTGATTCCTCCACGCTCCGCATTCCGGATTTCGGTGATCTACTATCTCTCTCTCTGTTCTTGAGTTTTTCGATTACTTGAACTGAATTTCTTTCTGTAACCTATGCCGCGTGAATTTTTAGGAGTTTTCTTATCTCTGTTTCCCTTCCTTCACTCGATCGCCGTGAAACTTTCAGAGAGGTTTTCGTAGGATTAATTTTGTGTTGTAGTGGTTTCTTTTCCTTCGGGAGATTGGCATTGCAAGTCGCAACACGAAGAAGAAGAGTTTCCTTTGAGAAACTGAATTAGTTCCGATCCTAGTTGTGTGCATCTGAATTCTGTGAAGCAATTTGAGAGCTTCGGTGCATTTTTTATTTCTCCTACAGTACTCTCTCTCACACACACACACACATTTTCTTTGTTCGCAGATTTTAATCAACACGGCGATTTATAATTCGATACTCCTAGATCTGTAAATAAATACGGATGTAATTTTTGCAATATTCGCACGTAAATTGCCATGCCTCCAACATCTCCATCGTTATCTAGAAGACCGGTGCAGTACTCAAATAATGCCATGAGTTCTTCACTTCCGATATCTGCACGATTTTGTCTTGTCGGGCTCAGAAACCGTAATTAATGTTAGCCGCGGTAAGCAATCACTATTTCTCCACATAAGTACGTTGAAAATGTGACGAGGAAATCAGTCGTCTTTTTCTAAAAGTTGGTCCGAAGCATCGGCAGTTTCTTCGGTAATTAGGCATAGAAAAGAAACCGGCATGCCTTGCTGACCAGCTAGTCAGCTAGAAACTTCAGATGACATGGAAAGCACTCAGTACTCAGTAGCAGGTTGATCCGCGTATTGTCTTACTACACCTACACAAATCCAAGGGCTAGGCTAGCACATGCACAGATCTAGTGATAGCTTTTGGTTTCTTCTTCTCCTTTTTGTGCGTCCGGATTGAGGGTGGAGAATAATGCTTGGAGCTTTTCTCATGGCAGCTCTCTGACATGGAATCGAGGAGGTTGAAGCGGTTAGTGTTGCTGCTCTGCTGCTTCGCGGCCATCACATGCAGCAGTCCACACGCGCAAGCTAGGGAGGCCCAAACCACTCTGCAACACTCCAGAAGCTCACCCCACAATGGAGCAGGTGAATAATCCTCATCTACCACCACCCGTGAAAGCTTCTAGATTTGTTCACCTTTCCAGTAATTAACATGCAATTCAGGTTTGCTTTTCAATGGTGATTGATCCATGTTATTTACCTGTTGCAACAGTGGGTAGGGTTTTGTCAGAGACGGTAAATAATCGATCGGATAGCGATCTTTCGAGAAGAACGAGAAGAATCGATCCTCTTGATGGCTTAAGGAAGTATGAGGGAGGGTATAACATCACAGACGAGCATTACTGGAGTGTAAGTTCTCATCTTTTCTGAATTTAAAAGTGCTGTACTACTTTATTGATACCAGAACTGAAAATGTTTTACAGTGTATCATGCTCATGATCAGCGCATAAATACATGCTGCTTAGCCTAAATTTTCTCTTAAATGTGCAGAAATTAATCGATAAATTGATGTAGTTTATGTTAGATGTAGTTAACTGAATAAAATGAGAGGTGGAAAGCCTATGCATCCACGGGAGATTTAAACTGATTGTCGTTGTGTTTACTTTTTCAGTCGACCATATTTACAGGTAGATCTGGATATATCATCGCGGCATTATGGATTATTAGTGGTATTCTTTTTGCGGGATTCCTTCTTGCCTCGAAGATTTTCATCGCCAAAAAGAATGAAAGATATGATGGCATGGATTATTTTCTTGACAGATACCACCTTTGGTCCGTGATACTTTTCATTCTTCTTGCAGCTTTTGCCATGTAAGTTACCTAGCTCAGCTATAATTCCATCAAATTCTCATTTTCAACCGTTGCAAAGCCTGTCCACGATCTTTATAGAAATGTTGGGACTTGGGACTAACCAACTACCGCGCTTTATTTGCAGAGTTTCATCAGCAGTTGCTCTTCACGGCGCTGTAAGATTTCATTCTAGAGCAGAGTCCATCAAAGAAATCGTTGGTAGAACCGCGATTGAAGCGACAGCGACGATTTACAACATTACAGGGGCCATTGAGAGGATGGAGAACACGTCGAGGCTATACAACAATAGCAGCCAAGCCTTTGATCATCTGAACTCCACAGTGCAGGCACTCAACTCTGAAGCCGTGGAGATTCAGGCGAAGGCCGAGAAGAACATGCGCTTGGTCAGCAAAGGCATCAACACATTGTAAGAATTTTTCACAGGATACATATGATTTTTATACTACATTACTAGTTTCCAATTAAATTTGGGAATCCTCCTTGGGAAACTAATGTAGGTGATATTTTCAGAGAACTTGTCACCATTCTAACCGTGGCGCTGAACCTTGTCGCGGGTCTTGTCTTGCTAGGTAAGTGATCATGTTTCTGAGTGAGAAAATGTGTCTTACATACACCTGAAAAGGAAATTAACACAATGTTTGTATATTGTAGTGGGAAGATCTCTAAATCTACAAAAATTGCACTACTTGTGAGTATCCTTCACACACCAAGCTGAAACTTAACAACCTTCTTGAATTTCAGACCATATTCTGATGACAAGGATCTGTTTGAAACAGGTGCATAGCCTTGTGCTGGGTACTGACAACTCTCTTCTGGATGTACTTTGGACTGTACTACTTCCTCGACAAGTTCGCCGGCGACACGTGCGCGGCCCTCGAGGAGTACCAGCTGAACCCCAGGAACAGCACTCTGGGAAGCATTATACCCTGCAGCGAGAAGTTGGCCGGCGGAGTGATCCTACACGATGTCGGTGCAGGAATCCATGACATCATAGACCAGGTAATTAACAAGGGCACACACACTGTGTAACGAACTCTGAACATGCGTTCAGATTGTTTCTAAATCTTGGTTTCGACAGGTGAATTCGAACATTTACTCGATCAAGTCGGATACGGCGTGAAGCAGCTGGACTACATCTGCAACCCGTTCACCGGGCCACCGGAGTACCGGTACCGGCCGGAGAACTGCGCCTCCGGCGAAGCCACCATCGGTGATATCCCTCAGGTAAACAACGAGCTCTGTCGCAGCAAACAAGTTCCAATCAGACTTGACATGGCATTCACTGTTCTCGCCTTCTTGTTCTGAAGATCCTGAAGAGGCTGACGTGTTCGGATTTGGGCGGCGGCGCCAACTGCGCGCCGGCCGACCTCTCGTCGGTGATCGACTACGACAAGGTGCAGACGTACACAGGCTCCATCCAGAACGTGTTGGACATCTTCCCGGGCACGGAGCGGCTTGTGAGCTGCGAGCTGGTGAAGGCCGGCTTCGCGGACATCGTGGGCAACCAGTGCGCGCCGCTGCAGGGCAACGTGCGCGCGACGTGGGCCGCGCTCGCCGCACTGTCCTCGGTCATGGCGTTGCTCGTGCTCGCATCGGCTGCACTCCGGCACCGGCACGTCGGCGACGACCGCCACTCGGTGAGGCACCTCACCTCGTCGTCAACTCGGAGGTGTCGGAAACCGAGTTCGCCGAGATGCACGCCAAGAAAGTGCGGGTTAAGATCGTCGGACCGTGATCGGGAGAGTGAGAACAAAATTCTTTTTGCTGTGCTCTTTGCTATTTACAGGGGAGAGTTAGAGAGAGATAGTATACAGCCGGCGGGTGAGACATGATCCCGGTGAGATCGTCCATCGCCGGCGCGCCATTGACGCGAAATGTTTTGGGGGTGGTCTGGAGAATCCAGCCATACAGCTTACAGGGTGCGCTTCGTATAGTAGGAGAGAAGAAGAGAAATTGGTTTAATACTGTATATAAGCAGTAAAAATAACAATAACTGTATAAAAGATTAATCATATTCAAGTTTTTTAACATAACCATAGTCCAGTTTATTTATTCTGTAACAAGGACAAGCAAACGCATATTTTTTGTTATCAAGAATACACCGTAAAATCGTAAATAGGTGTATTAAGCATATAAAAAGGATGCCAAGCGACAATTAGAAGGGCAGATTGTTGTCAACAACAGGTGACAGCTCCTCGAGCAGAGAAAGACATAATCTTCATCTAGCAACCACTCCGCGATTCGAACTAAGGAAGCCAAAAGCTTCCGATCAAAATATCCCTCCCAGGCGCCACCTTTCTGCTTTCTCGGAGATCATTGTCTTGATAGTGACCAAGATGGCAGTAGATTGTTGAAAACCACATTGTTCCTATGTCGCCAAATGCACCAGAAACCAGGCTGATGGCATACCACATGTCGTGCTTGTTGTGGCTAAGGCTCGAAGTCCACCATTCGGAGTCTGCTAGTGGTTGTCACTCCAACTTTCTCAAGTGCAACAATGCCCATGCCCAAACTTCGCGGGCTAAGAGCCTAAGACACATCCTAGCAGGAGATGTTGCATGTCTTCGTTTCTTAGTCACAAAGTACACATGAGGTCGGATGAGGGAGTCCATGGAGCTGTAGCCTGTCGGCAGTCCAACATCGGTCCTCCGCCGAAAGGCAAGAACCTACACATGTTGGGTGCCCTCGATCTCAAGATTCGATCACAACATGTTGCAATCGTTTGACCGGCAAAGAAGGCGTTGTAAGCTGGTTTGGCCGAGAATTTACCATCAGGCATCCAACGCCAAATGAGCACATCATCTTTCTCTCGGTCTAGCTGAAGATCAGCGAGCGCATTCCACAAGGTGAAAAAAATCCGGCAACACTTCTTCACCTAGGCCAGGTCCACATTCTATGAGTCGCGCCATGGTTAGGCCATCATTGACAGTTCTCGAGTTCACGCATCGAAGGGGGACTAGGGCGAGAAGATTTGGTGCTAGGTCACAAATACGCGCGCCCCTAATCCAGTCGTCCTTCCAAAAAAGAGCACACACCATTGTCTAGCTCGTAGCTTGTAATTGCTTCGACGATGACCCTGGATTGGCAAGGCAGATGAAGGTTAAACTCCCTTCATGGTTTGTCCACCTCCACGCATTGGAGCAACGCCAAGCGGCATCAAAGTGCCACATTAAGCAGGTGTAGATTGGGGATACCAAGAGAACGACACACCCCTCGATCGTAGCGCTTTGGGTAGTGTTGCCTCGCCGCTCCCACCTTTCCACGTTAAGCAGGTGTACACTTGGTCGGGTTAAGCATGATTTTGACACTTCCGCGTGTTTGCAAAGGTCTGGGCGCCGAAAGGAGGTTTTCGCCCTTCTTTGACTTCACTACCAAGTCATCAATCTATACTTCCATTTGTTGATCTGGGTGCAAAAGGCTTACTGCATGGTCGGCTGGTAGATCTGTCTCATCTAGATATGGTGGTTACCCTAGTATGCATCTAGAGGGCACAACTACCGGCAACCTAAGGTCAAGTCGATGATTTGGTAAATAAGAGGCACATGAGAGTAAACTTTTGGAAGCCTTGTCCATCCTCGTGTAATCCACACACATCAAATTCTTGTTCAAGACGATCACTAGGTTGGCTATCCCAAGTCGAATATAGAGCTCCGACGATGAAGCTGTCTTTGAGTAGCTTTTCGACTTCTTGCTGAATCATCTTCTTTTGCTTGCACAAATTGGGAGTAAACCTTTGAGTTTGACACGCCGGCGGACTCGCTGATACCCAATTTGTGGTATGTGATTTCCCTCGGAGTCCCAAGCATGTAGGAGGGATTCCCTGCGAATACATCCATGTTTTCCCGAAGGAAGGTGATGAGCTTGAGTTTCCTTTTTGGATCTAGGTGGAACCCATCCTAAGTATTCTACCAAATTGGTCCTCTCGCAAGGGAATCGCATTAACCTCGTCTTGCGACATGGTGGCGAGCTTGAGTTTGAGGTGCACCATACCAAACTCGGTGGTGCCCACATCCTACCTTGGAGAGAGTTTTGGGGTGAGGTCTTCCATGTCAAAGTTATCGGAGTTAAAGGCGCACCTCACCTTGTCCTGGTGTGAGTTTGAAGTCGCTGAAGTAGGTCCGATATGATGATGCGAGGTACCCATGGTCGACGCTAGTCATCAAGGTATAAAATCTTGGGGGATTCTAACTTCGTTGGATTACCTGCAAGAACACATATGTTATTTGGCTTTGGGAGGACTCGGATCACCATATGTAACACATGACAGTTACCCAGGTTCATGCCCCTCGAGGGGGGGGGGGGATAAAAACCCTACTCATGCCTTCATTGTATTATATGAGGAATATGAAGTGGATTATGATGTATGGGGAAGGGGACTTGACAAGATCAAGAGATGGTCTTGACGAGGTTTTGAGGTGATTGAACGGAGGTTAAGAACCCCAGATCGATACGGCTTGTGGACGATATTGACGAGATGACAACAATGATACTTTTTAGTTCTTGAATTGATAGGTCACTCACGCAGGCATGTGCCCTCTTATATAGTCTTCGGTTGTTACGTGATTCCTTTCTATACATGAGAGTCCTCATATGTCACAAATAAGATCCCCATGTGCATACGAGGGGGTCTTCTGGTTCCTTACTTCCGTGCAATTTTTTGTTCTGAACCCGTGGCTTACCTTCGAAGGGGTTCAGATGGAACCTTCAAGAAGATTCTCGGCTTGGTGTGTGTAGACCCATTCGACCAACACGGTAGAAACCATGTGTGTAAGGATAATCTTTAGGTTTTTTTTTATTCATAGAAATTTCAAAACACAAGAACACCAAAAATACAAGATTGCACTAACAGGCCCATTTAAATCCTGCTCCCTCCGTTCATAAAAGGATGACTCAACCTAGTTCAAATTTGCATGTATCTACACACTAAATCATGTCTAGATACATGCAAATTTAAACTAGGTTGAGACAACCTTTTGTGAACTGAGAGAGTATATAATTAGCATTTTTGAACTAGAGAGTGTTTGATGGTATAGGAAAACAATTAAACAAAGGAATTGTAAAAAGATGTTGGAATGAATGCAAAATTTTCTATGAAAAGCACAATGATCCCCTATAGGAAGCAATGCTATAAATCAACGTTTGAGTTTGACCAACGTAGAAAAATGTTTACATAGCATCAAATCCTCCAAAAAAAAGAGATTGCTTTTGAGAGTTCGACTAGTTGAATTTAACGCGGCGTCACGCCGCGATTTTGTTAGTTTGTATTTTTTCATAAATTTGTAAGATAACTTCATAATTAAAGAATATGTATTCTGTGAGTATTTGTTAAATTTAAATTACTTCATAAGTAGATGAAGTTCACGTAGATTGTATGTAAATATTAGCTAATTTGAATTGTTTAAATATGTTTGTATTTTGGCATTAATAAGTACCTTTTTTTTTTGAGCATGTCGATATGTTTTGGAGTATTTCTAATATTTTAGTGGTTTGAAATGTTTAATTATGCTTCTATTTTCTAAATGATATTTAATTTAAGTATGTAGTTAGTGGGGTTTGAAATGTTTAATTATGCTTCTATTTCCAAAATGATATTTAATTTAAATATGTAGTTAATGGTAATGTATATTTTTTGGATTCGAGTTAACAATTCGGGAAAGTTTACTTATATTGCATCGAAATATTGACCATTTTGAATTGTTTAATTATGTTTGTGTTTTGCCGTACGTAGGTAGTGTTGATATTTTATGAGCATTTTTTTATAGTTTAAAGAATATCCAAATATTTGGCAAATTGAAGTGTTTAAATATGTTTCTAAGTTGCCATAATTTTTTTTTACCGTAATTAGAGAAAATGTATTTGAATTATATTTAAACGTCTATTAATTTTAAATTTTTTAGGCAACTTGGCGTGGTGGCACGACGCACCCGTCGGGATAGAAAATGTTTAAATTTGTTGTAATTTGTCGTTTAGGGTATATTGAAATACTTAGCAAATTGCATTGTTCAGAAATGTTTGAATTTTTTCATAAATTTGTAAGATAATTCCATAATCAGAGAATATGTATTTTGTGAGCATTTATTAATTTCAAATCCATAATTAGATGAAGTCTACTTAGATTGTATACAAATATTAGTCAATTTGAATTGTTTAAATATGTTTGTATTTTGGTATTAATTAGTATCATTTATTTCTCGGAGCATGTTGATATGTTTTGGAGTATCTCCAAAGTGTTCAAATATGTTCTTATTTTCCAAATAATATTTAATTTAAGTACGTAGTTAGTTCTAATGCATTTTTTTATTCGAGTCTACAATTCAGGAAAGTTTGGATTTTTTTCTTTAGTGAGAAAATAGAAGAATTATTTGGAAAACTAACCAAACAAAATTTAAACAAAATGAACGTTTGGTAGTTCATGTGGGAAGTTCGAAAAATACTTAATTTTAAAATTTTGTTAGTTTCACTTTTGTGTACAATGGTTGTTCGGTGCATTTTTTGTGTGGGAAGTTCAAAAATTTCATAAATTTGGAATTTGTAGGACGTCGTGCTGGCTGTAGTGGTTTGGATATGTTATGTATCTGTCTGCGCAATTTGAATCGAGTCAATGCAGCAAAACCCGTTCAGGAAAAGAAAATTGGAGAGACATGTATGGAATGTATTTGAAACTTTTGTAAATATTGTTGAATAGTGTTGGGGAAATAATTTTTTTCATGTTGTTGAATATTTCTTGGGGTAAAATACTTGTTGCGGAATTTTTTTTTTGGGAAAATTTTAGGAGAAGATTGTTTGAAATCTATTTTGAAATTTATTAGAAATATTGAATGTTTGTTGCGAAATAATTGTTTTGTGCTATTAAATGGTTTTTTTTCTTTGTGCTATTAAAAATGTAGATATTATTGAAATAAATCAGACAGAGTTGCAGTTACATTTTTGAAATTTTGACCGTAAATATCGTTGAAATAAAATATTTTTCTAGAGCCATGCATTTGTCTCGAGAAAATTGTTCTAGGGTTGTATGGAATTTTTGTAAAGTTTGTTGACAAATTGCGATATGTTTTTTTAGAGATGAACATTTTCAAAATTTTGGCAAACATGCATGAATTTGATATAAATGGACAGATTACATTTTTATGCACATTTTGGTATGTTTAATTATATTTTTTCTGATTTGAAATGAATTAGTTATGAATTTTTAAAGTTTGAACAGAAATCTGGAAGTTTAGGGAAAAATTAAATTCTGTCAACCGGGCCCACTTACCATTTTTAAAATGTCCAAAAATGTTTGTATTGTGCTACAAATAATTAGAATTTATTTTTCTGATCATTTTGATATATTTTGCATATTTTTCTGGTAGGTAGATTTTGAATTATTGATTTTGTAGTATTATTTATTTTCTGCAAATTGAAATGTTCAAATTGAAATTACATTTAGATTATGTGGATGTATTGTAGAGTGTATTTTTTTTTCTGTAGCAAGTTGAAATGTTCAGTTGTTTTGAATTTCTTTTTTTGTGAGCATTTTTATATATTTTAGTGTAGTTATAAATGTTTTAGCAAGTTGAAATGAAACCATGCTGGTAATTCTTAAGAGTTTTCTTTTTTAATTTTTAATTAAGCAACTTGAAAATTTTAAATTTCTTGGTTTTTTTTCCCCGAATACTTTGATATAGTTTACCGTTTTTCAAATATTTTTTAGATGTAGTACTATTTAGCAAATTGCTTTGATGTGTTCTAATGTATTTTAAAATATTTGACAATTTGGAATGTTCAAATAATTCAAGTTGTCCCACATGTTAGTAGTTTAGCATTTTTTAAAAGAAAATTCTGGGAAAAAAAATGACATGGTACCTTATGAGCGCGAGAAAGAAATGTCGGTTTTTTTTGTAAAAGTGAAAATGAATGACAAAATTGTTTGGAAATTCTTATTGCTTTGCAAATTTTGATATATCATTTGACTTATTTTGAATTACGGTTTGGAAGATTTAAATTTAACAAATATTAGACTTTTTTTTGTGTAATTATTATTTAAGTACTGACATCTGGGACCCGCATGTCAGGAAGTTTAATAATTTTCAAAAAAATACGAAAAGGATCAGAGTCTGACTGGTGGGCCCGTGCTGACGTCATTCGACGACGTCAGCAATGGCCACCGTCTTCGTCTTCCCCGTGCGGCGACGTCGACCGTGGCGCCGTGGACTGAGGGCGAGAGGGGCGGCGCGGGATAGCTCGTTCGACGCGGCGCTTCGCAAGCAACCAAACTGTGGCGGCGATGGGCAAGGCGAGGTCGGGTTGGCGGTGTATCGATGTGCGACGGCGGCGTACGGGCATGGGGAAGACGACCTCGCCGCTGGCGCGTCCGAGCTCCCCAAGTTGCGATTTTCGGTGAAGATAGAGAAGGAGGCGAGGGCGTTCCGTGGGGGATCTTCAATCTGAACGGGAGGGCGAGCAGCGGTGGCGCGACGCGTCGGCGGCGGCGGCGGCGAACGGCCCGCGCGTGGGAGAGAAGAGAGGGGGGATTCTGTGGCATTTTTACAAAAAAGATCCTGGCGTTTCATGTAATTACAAAGAGGTCCATCCTCTCGAGGAGATGTGTTCTGCGAGGTTCAGTTGGTAATTCTCTGAAACTCCGGGGACTTTTTTTGCAAAAAACCAAAGGACACTGTTCAACACTGTACGTTACTGTAGAATGTACAGTAGCTCGAGCGCAGAGAGCTCGCTAAATTGCTCAGCTTTCATATAGTTAGTGATGTACCAAAAGTAGAGTTCATGGAACTCTATGACAAGTTCAGGGATAATATTGTCTTCTCTCCTAAAGTCGTAACGAAAGTTACGAAACACTCCCTTCAATTTCAATCTGCAATTCTGCATACATCAGCTGGGAGAATTGATTTTAACCCCCCCAGCTCAGCTGCCTTTGATCTTATACCCCTTTTTTTGCTTGCCTTGCTCTGAACCCCCCCAATCTCTCTAATTGTTGGTCGTTGCCCCCCTTTGGCATGGTTAGCATCTTTTACAGTATATAACCATAAAAAAGAAACATGAATAGACAGAATTACCCCTGGGCTCATAAGACACACATATGTACGCTGTACAAATGTCCCAGCGACCAAATATGTGTTTAAATAAAGAACAATCAAATTGCTTCAATTTTGACATGTTTTGAACCAAAAAAAATGGCATAACTCTGCTGCAATACGAGCATTCACACAAACTGACAACAATAATATGGTTTCATAATAGCAAATAAGATCCAAAATGAGTGCATGACAACAAAGTGAGTCTCTAGCTCACAGTACACATGATAAGTTCAACATGGCCTAAATGAGTGCATCACAGCTAACCGAAACATCAAACCATGGCGATGCATCTTTCCCCCGACTTTTCCTACAAGAAGAAGCGATTAAAGCAAGTTTCATCCAAAAGAACCATGTTGTTACAACTAGACGGAAACAAGTAATATTCTGTACCTTTTCTTAGTTCCATTTGTAGGACAACCAGCTTCTCTATGTCCTACCTCCCCACATTTTTTGCATTTGTTCAAGGATCCCTTACTTGATCCACCTTCGAACCAATACTTGTATCTTTGTTTCCTAGTTCTTCCAGCACCTTTTTTCTTGCCGGTTGGAAGTGGTCCACGCAACACAAACCCTGTATTTATTTGTGGCCACTGATTCTTGTCCGTTAGGGGCTGAATTACACCTTCATATGCTGCCTTGAATCTGCTAACCGAGTAGTACTCATGGACATACTCCTCCATGCTAACAAAGTTGCGAGCTTGCAGCACATTTATGAAGGCTAGTGCATGGTCACATGGCTTGCCCGTGTGCTGCCATTGTAGACATGTACACTCATGTGTGAGTGTGTGCACCTCATACACCTCATCCAAAGCAGATTATGGTAATCCCTAAGGTAAGGAAATACCTTGTCGGATGCAGCGTACACCTTCCCCATGTGATGTTGGTATGTTTCAACCCTATATGCCCTAGCAGCAGGCCACAAACGTCCAAACTCATCACCATGGAAATATTTCTGAAAATTGTGCCACATGTGCCTAAAGCACTCACGCTGCTCAGCTTGAGGAAAGACCTTTTTGACAGCATTTTCAAGACCCTTGCAAGCATCGGTACAAACAGCCAATACCAGAGGGTCCCCTATTGCCTTCTTCACTTGATTCATAAACCAAGCCCAATTTTCTCCATTTTCAGATTCAATAAAGCCATACGCCACCGGAAACATCCAATTATGACCATCCAAAGCAGTGACTACAGCTAACTGACCATTCCACTTGCCATTCAAGTGAGTTGAATCTATGCTAATATATGGCCTACATCCATTCAGAAAACCATCTATGCAAGGCTTAAAAGCGATAAAAAGCTTGCTGAAATGTACTTCACCTTCATGTGTGCTTGTATCAATCTCAACAATACTCCCCGGAGACCTTAATTCTATCTCAGCCTTGTAGTTGTATAGCATCCTGAAACTTTCTTCCCAACTCCCATATAAGCCCGTTGCTGCCTTCTGTTTGCCTAACCAAACTGTGTGGTACTTAAGTGTGACATGATGCTCATCTTGCAGCTGTTTAAGTATCTTCACAGCACCAATGGTTGGATCTTTCTTCAACATAGCTGCTGCCTTATCAGCCACCCATGATTGACTTGTCATGCCTGTCACTTTCCCACTCGTTGAACTACAAATATGCTCCATTTGATGCTTCACAACCTACAGCAAAAAATGATACAAAACTGAAGGTTATAACCATGAAAACAAGGCAATACGAAATGACCAAAAAAATTGCAGCAAGAAACAAAGTAAGCAAAAATGCAATTACCATCACACATTTTTCGTCTCTCTTCCAACTAGCACTTAAGGACCATTTGCAAGGTTCACCTTTAATGGATTGACCTTTACAAAAAGCCCGAAACCTCTCCGGCTCATTTTTTTGGGTGCCATACTCAAACTCTCCATTGATTGCCCACTGTTTTATAGCCTTTCTAAATGCAACCATGTTAGGATAAGGGTCCCTATAGCCATTGTGGGGTGTCTTTCATCCCACCCAATAAGTGGCTCCTCTGGAGCCTTGTCATCAACATCAATAGCTGCCCCTTCAATGTCCTCATTGAAGTCAGCATCAGCAGTAGGCACGACAATAGGACCAAGCTCAGCTACTCTCTCCTCCGGCTCTGTTTTTAAGCCCAAGAGACTGAACATGGCTTTCTCGTCCACCGGTTTTTCATCCCCATCATTTTCAGTTTCAATCACAAGAGTGGACCAATCCACAATGGTACTAACTTTTTCTACTTCATTGCATGAGATCGCCCCCGTGGTTAGATTTGTCACACTGGATTGATTAGAATCATGCAGACACGCTGCATCGATCCTATTCAATATAGACAGAAAAATTCAGAAATTAGGCACACCAAAACGCATGCACAAAGCTGGAAGAAAACAAGGAACTATGATGTTACCTTTTCAGATCCATCACACTCCTTCCTCAATCCAGACCCTCCTACTCAAATCCCCATGTAAATCCAACTCGAAACCTAGGGTTTCAACTATTTTAGGAACCGGAAACGGTGGCAAAATCTGTGAAAGAAAGAGGGGAGAGAGCTTGTCTTACCTTGGCCAGCAATGGAGGGAGGCGGATGGGCGGCAAAGGCGGCGGTGGGTCGCAGCAACCGGAGGTTGAGCACGGGCTGAGGCGCAGGTCCAGCACGGGCTGAGGAGAGTGGCGGCTAGGTCAAGCCAAGCGTGCTGTGTGTGCTATGTACCGTAAGTGGGAGGGCATATTTGGCATTTCGAAAATAATTAAGCCCAAATCAATTCGTTAGCAGCTAATTGAAGAGGTAAGAAAGCAGAAGGGGGCAACGACCAACAATTAGAGAGATTGTGGGGGGGGGGGGGGGGTCAGAGCAAGGCAGGCAGCTGAGCTGGGGGGGTTAAAATCAATTCTCCCCATCAGCTCGGCCGGCCGAGATCTCTCACGCATCGAAGCCTCTTTCCAAAGCCATGGCCGTGCCGCGCCGCCCTCTCCTCCCGCTCCTCCCCCTCCTCCTCCTCGCCCACTCCCTCTCCGCCTTCCAGTCCGACGAGCTTCTCCTGCACGACGATGACGAGTTCGAGGGCACCAGGCCCTCCACCATCCCCTCTCGGCCCGCCACGCCGGCGCCGGTAGCCTCCTCCCCCCGCCGCCGATCCGCGGACGCAACGCAGGCGGCCATCGCCTCCGAGTCCAACACCGTCCAGTTTACCCTCGAGCACGACCTCGGAGCCGGCGTAGGGTTCACCCCCGCCGGGTCCTTCTCCGCCCGCCTCAAGTCCTCCGCCCACGGCTCCCAGGTTTGCTTCGCCTCACTTCGGTAGCTCCCTTCAGTACTTGGTTGCTCGATCTCGTCGTCGTGTCTCCCGTTGCTTGCTGATCTGTTTTCTCTACTTCCTGATCCGTGATCTGTGGACGGCTAGGTTGCTGGCCGTGATTAGACCCTGCCTAGGGATAGATTTGGTCCATTGCGTGCCCCTGTCAGTAGTTTGGTCGATAGATGCGCTGAAAGATGTGATTGAAATTGCTAGGTGAAGTGAACTACAGATCGGATCTGGTAGTCGTTCTGTTGTTTCATTTGTTATTCCTTTTGACGCAGCTGTAGTTAAGGGGCAGGAAGGAGGTGACTGGAGATTGGGGGTGGAGGTGGTCAGTTTGTTATTTTTCATTTAGGAAACATATTTGTAGTGTCAGAGCTATTAAATTTAGGATTGATGATTCGTTAGTTCATTTGGTTTAGCTGCTATTATGTAGCTTTGGCCCGTAGGTATCACAATCAAAGTTAATAGAAGATTATGAGCTGGACACATTTAAGGCATTGTTTGCTTGATAGTCAAGCTTTACTATATCATTTGTGGCTTGCCCAATATTGGGCAGACACACTCTGTGTGGTTAGAGAAATTAGTGTCATTGGATATGAGATCATGACAGATCGAGCAGAGTGACATGCCACGTTTATGATGCTGAGCAAAAAGTTCACGATAGACAGTTGTCACAGGTTGCATGAAGGCCTAGCTGCTGTTTACTACATCGGCTTTTGGGCCAGAACATGTTGATTTGCTGCATTACAGATTTAATGATTTACAATTTAAATTTTCTGTCACGTGTCCTAGACTCCTAACTATTTCCTTGCCTAGCAAAGCTAAGCTAGTTAGTATAAACCCCTCCATTGCAAAATATAAGGCGCATTTTGACTATCGAAATCCATGCTTTGATCGTAAATTACTCGTACAATACAACAATAGTTAGTCAATGATTAAAAAATCACAATCATATCAAAGTTCTTTCGAATATGAATCTAATGGTGTCTATTAGTATTTTGTGTAATATAAACACCATTTTATTGGACTAATTTTTGGAACGGAGGTAGTATATAGCACTGTATTCCACCCATCCACAAATCACCTAAACTATCTGGTTGTCTTAAGCTTATGTGCTGGACATGATTGGTTATCAATCTACTTCAGTCACAACAGAAGGTGCATTTGGAGTGTGTAGTCATGACTACAATCCTAGCGTGCATGACTTTTTGAACACCTCTGCAAGTTTACTCTGTATTTCCCAACCTGGAGAGATGCTTATACTTCCTAGCATAAGTAATTAAGTATCCCTTTACACATTCTTTCGCCAGATCACGTTTGTTTTAAAAGAACAACCTGTTGTTTCTAGGTTATGTGTTAAAACACACTTCAGGAATTGGAATTATACGACTAATCTGCCTATGTTTTCTGTTTGCTTCTTGATTGCATAGTTGTCATGTGTGCTTTTTTGGTTGAGTAGACGAGGATCAAAACATGTGGTTGGAGAGATTCAGGTAACATATAGTGCTGTAACCAAGATGGTGATTTGCAATGCCATTCCTTGGTTCGCGCAAATGTTACAATCCTATGTCGTGAAGATTGACCACTTCGTGTGATCTAGTATTTAAAGCTTGCATCTAACACTGGGCGATATATCTCTAATACCATATTGGGGTTTTTAATTTCTATATATCCTCTAGCTCGATGTCTTAGCTCGTAGGGCCTACCATGTGAAAACCGAAGCTTTGATACCGGATGAGATGGGGTGCCTGATTATCACGATTTGATATTATGATAACCTGGATTCTTGCAACATGTGACACAACCACTATCTTGGTTACACCAACCTGTTGATTTGAGCTCACCCAACCACACGCTTTAATCCTAATGTACTCGACCATGCAAATGCAATCAAGAGGAGAGTGTTTACTGTAATAACCAAAGCAGACACCAGGATAACTGAGCCAAAAAACCTAGATGGTTCCCAATAATAAAAAGGAGTGTTTCAGTTTAACAATGTTGCACTAAAAAGAGGTTTGTCTTTTTTAATTGAACGCGGCTTGTTTCTAGAGATTGGGTAGAGTTGGTAAGAACATCCGCTCTAGTTGAGTTGTTTAGAGCCATTTTAAATAGTTCAGAAGTTGTGGGTCAAACTTATGAGTAAGCGCGTAATAACTAATTACCTATGCAACTTGTGAACTTCCAACTCCAGACTCTAAGTGCTGCGTCGTGAAAGTGGACTGATAACCTTTTCATCCATGTTCCCCACATGTGCTAAAGACACCCGCATTAAGTTTAGGTCGGAAGTGGATGGACAGATCTGAAAAGTTGTGTGTGCAGCTTCATGTTCTTTTTCGGTTGCAGCTTTATTTCCTTGGCTCTCAGCTCTTCATGAAGAATTCTGAGAGTAAGCAAGGTTACTAGAAAGCAAACTTTGTTTGACTTCTTGTACGCATTATTAAAAAGTTGTTTGGTGATTTCTTAATATATTTTGTTTGGCCTCAATGCATGTACTTTGCGCGAAAGTGAGTAATTTTTTTGAGTGGGGTATTGTGGTGGTGGAAGACTAATTTTTATACACCTTTAATTAATATAATTTATTTTGCGACCCCGTGTGCTTTGTGATTGCAATGGCAAGCAAGTGAATGTTATACGGTCCTTATGTTTTGTTTAGTACTTTTGTTTTTCACTAGTTTAATCCTGAATTTTTATAATAAAAGCAGTTCCCCTCATGCTATTTTAGCATTTTCATGGTAAGCTGATGTTTATATGTCCATTCAGGTCGATGTTAAATTTACAAACACAAAACACATATCTATTATCTTCAAGATCTCATCCCATGAAATAGAAAATAAGACAGCGCAATGTTGCTGTCTGTTAAAAAAAATGAGAGGAAATTTCGGTTTACCCCAATCAGCGAAACAGAACAATTGGACAGTATTTGGTGCTTAGTCGGTTGGTCCTGCCTCCAAATTCTCAAATGGAGCCTTTGCTGCTAAGTCACTAAATATCACATGTGAAATTCTGTGCCATTTTGATACCGTTTGCAGCTAGGCCCTAGGTCCTAGACATGAAGTTGTTTAGCTTGGAAGTTATCGACCAATGTCGCATTTAAATCACTTGTTTTTTTGGAAAATCATGAACTCGAAACCACCAGACGCGATCCGATGAGAATCTTGGTTATATGAACAACTGTTTGGTTATAAGGAGAACATTACGTGGTTCCTAGTTTTCCATTAATTTCGGTGACGCTGAATGATTTTGGTCTCATCACTCGAAGCAAGGAAACCTTTTGCAAATTATCTTCCTCCGGTTAATTGTTTGTATCGCTTATTTTTGTTCGATATTCTTACAATTCCTCTTCAGTTTTTATTCTATTGTTCAATTTAGGATGGAACTTTTGCTTTAGCATTATTGGTGGGTTAATTTGGTAGTATTTTGAAACGGGGAGAATATTTGACCAGGTTTTGTCATTGAAAAAGCATCTATGTCAACACTGCCCTCGAGTTAACCATATGTTAGGTCCCTATGTTCTTCCTTTAACGCTGAATGTAAGTGAGGTTGTATATATTTATAATTTACGCGACTCCATTTTTGGATCAGACTCTCACTAAGCTCCGCTTTGCGAGGAATGAGTTGACTGCGGATGAAAAAGATGCCTTTAAGGTACCTTCTTGTCTCTGTTCTCACTTCTGTTGATTTCATTATTTTTGCTTCATTGTTTATTCCGACTTAGTTGGTGCTTCTGCATTTTATTGGCACTGCAGAAATTACTGAGCGAAGATGGTTTTTACACAATAAGGCTACCATCTAATGTGTTGGATCCTACAAGAAAAGATTATGTTTATTCCTCGATCAAAGCTGTAAGTTGAGTAGTGGACTTATTTCAGAGTGTTTATCTTGACCTTGTTGCTAAATGCTTGGTTGCAAGATAGATCCAATGTATACTATAAGTTTCATATTGTTATGGATTGAGATTTTAGAACCTAAATCACCTTGAAGCAAAGGCCATTGCGTGATGCATATCTTTCTAAGAGGCATCATTTGTGTAATTGGAATGTTTTTCTGTTGGCAATTGTCGTGATTCTAATGTTATGTTTTTAGTTTCTCAACTGTGTACTCCCTGTTTTTCAGAGATGCATTCCACGTGACAGCTTGGATGAACATATTGTCATCCACATGGTAATTCTCTAGATTTCTCAATTGCTACTTGTAGATTCTCCTGTACAATTGATTACTTCATGATGGTGAAAGAATTGGTACATCTCGACACATCTTCAGTATAATTTAGGGTTGGGTGAATTCATGTTGGTTAATTATTTGCTTGTTGTGAACTTTCTCTATGGTGCATCTACATTAGGCACAGATCCACAGACAATGGCAGTTAGGACAGCACATCTTGAGTGTTTTGTTTGGAAGACATTAGGATTGATTAAATTCAGTGTTCCTTAGGAGATTGTAATAGAGACAATTAAGTAATTCCTTCAGTGTATGTTTTTAGAAATATCTGTTAGTGTCCATTATCCTTTCTGGACTTTTTTCTTATCAAAGTCAGGTATCATTCCCCTTCTGTTCACACTAAAAACATTTGCATTCCCTTCAGGATACGACTGCCCATCTTTAAATGATCCCCTACTGCCCCCTTCCAGATACGACTGCCTATACCTTATAAGGCGACTCCAATGTAATTCTCAGCATCGATCACATAATTTCCTTCCCTAACAAAACCGCAGCTTAGGGCCTTACATTCATGGTTTTAAAGGCGGAAAGGCGTCGGGGCGTCCAGGGGGAGCGCCTAGACGCTTAGGCGACGCCTAGGCGGGCGCCTTGTACGGAAAGGCGCCAAAGGCGGTCGAATTCTTGGGGCGGAGGGGGAGCGCCTGGACGCCTAGGTGACGCCTAGGCGACGCCTTTAAAACCATGCTTACATTGTACTGCTAGCCATTTGACATTAGGGCATTAGTACTCTATAAAGTTTGGTTAAACCTGAGTATTTCAACTTTCGTCCTCATTTTCTATTACATGTCTGATTCCTTTGCAGCCTGTTTCTGAATTGGAATTTCCTGTATTGTTGTATTTAGAACAACATATGGCCTTATTGAAGATGTCTGTTCTTAGAAACCATAACATGTACTCCCTCCGTTCACAAAAGGATGTCTCAACCAACTCCAAATTTGGATGTATGTAGACATAATTTAGTGTGTAGATACATCCAAATTTGAAGTTAGTTTAGACATCCTTTTGTGAACGGAGGGAGTACCTAACATGTAGCATGTCTGTTCCGTGAAGCTTTTGAAGATATCTTATCATCTTATGTAGGAAGTATAATACAATTGAACGGTAACATCTTTCGCAGGATCAACATTCGGAAGAATAATCATCATTTTCTGTACATGAATATTCGTAAAAATTCTCTTGGGTGTTTGCCTCATATTAAGCTATGCTGCCTTATTATCATTTTCTGTAGATGAATGTTCATAGAAGTTCTCGTGCGTGTTTGGCTCATATTAAGCTATGCTGCCTTATTTGCAGGATGGTGTAAATATTTTGGCAGTTAATTATGGTTCTGTTGGTGGATGCCAATATCCTCGGCCAATGAAAGTAGTAAGTTATCTTGCTTGAAACCGTGTTTATGGGGCTACATGCGGTTGATAATAAGCTTGCTTGAAACCGTGTTTATGGGGTTACATGCGGTTGATAATAAGAACCTAGAACCTTTTGACTGTATTTCCCAGCAAAATACACTTGGGCATTTGTTTTGTACAATCTAATAAAGCAGATGACTATATGATCATATACAGTCATTGTAGAGGCATCTGCTTTATGAGAGAGCTTATAAAAAACTCAAATGAAGGGTTTTTTAGGAAGTTTACAATACTAGAAAAATATGATCTAGCTGTGGAAGGACATTAAGATAATAGCTTTATTTGCACTTGTTATGTTCATTGCAGAGAGCTACCTGGTTAGCTTCGCGAACCTCGAACATAAATATGTTAAAGAGTTATACTGCCCAGGTTAAACTTTGAACGAAGGACACATGGTTATATTTATGCTCTTAAATTCTTGTTTCAGCCATCAAAATGGACATTCAATTCCTACACTGTTCTGAAGACTGCTGAACAAGCACCAAGGTAAATCACTGCTTTGTTGAGGTTGAGAAAATAGCAAGTAGAGCACCTGAAAGAATACAATTCACATTCGTACAAGCGACCATTCCACAGTAACGAATCTGTTGCTGGAGAACAGTCTCAGAGCTATCATCTCTCCAATGACACCTTGTTCGAGTTCTAACTAAGTTGCGCACTTGCAGAACTCCATCATTTGTAGAGCAATTAATAGAAACCGAGAGTGGACTTGGTGAAGTGATGAAACCACCTGAGAAATCATTCTGGGCTAAATATGTGAGTGTAGTTACAAATATCAAGTGTATATTGTTCAACTTCTTCTTTGTTGTCTCTACATGGCTTGAAAAGTTCTGACTATTGCTTCCTGCTTTGCAGTGGATGTACATAATTCCTCTTGGTCTCATTGTCATGAATGCTGTCACGGCAGCAGCAAACATACCGGAGGAGCAAGCCGGAGGGCAGGGTCAAGCTGCAGCACAAAGGGCGCCAATTGCTGCTCCAAGGAGAAGATGATGACTTCCTTCCTATATGCTTCCCATGTCATAGATACTTTATGTGGCTACGTAAGTATCACATTTTGTGCTGTGTTATAATATGATGATGTTTTCACAACCATGCCATCCTCTCTCTATTGGCTTAAACTTGCAACACTTGGCATATGTGGAAAGTTGCACATGTCCCCAAAGAATGGACTTATGAGTACACATAACTGTTAGCAACCAGTTGATATCAATTATCAAAAGTGCTTGAGATCTAGCAACATGAGCAGTATAGAACCGCACCTTAATTACACATTTGTCTAGGTTTAGTGGTCCCTTATATTCACCAAGAATTTCCTTATCAGTAAATTAATATTAACTTAGGAATGCTCCTGGTGAGTTTTTCTTTATACCCGTAAATAATATGTTCTTACTGTAAAAACTGTATTTCTGTACACGCCTGTAATTTTACGCTCAAAATCATTGAATTCAGATTCAAGAATGGACAGGACAGGACCTACCTGTATGACCTCGCCAGAACTGGGAGCTGTACGAGCGGGTGAAAAGACTCGCTTCAGTTTTTTCCGCATTCAGGAACTCACCTTGTTGTAGAATTACGTCAGAAAGGTCGCTTTGATCGCATGCAGGAACTCACCTTGCTGTACGTCTAAAACCCACATATTTTTGTCTATTGATAGAAATTGCAACGAGTCTTTAGCTCAGTGCCAACTGTATGCCTTATAATCTTCAAAATTAGCTTATTTTTATACAATATCAAGCATGGTATGTTCTGTTAATAACCCTCCTGTATCTACCTTCTTTTGGTGCTCGCATAGTTGCTGGTTTGACATTTTGACCTTTCTCAAGTTTTTTTTTGTGACGGATCTGTACTTGCTCTGTCCCGAATTAGTTGACATAAATTTGTCTAAATACGGATATATCTACATACTAAAACACACATCTAAATGTATCCATATTTAGTTAAATCTGTGTCAATTCGGGATGTAGGGAGTACTCCCTCCGTTCCAAATTACTTGTCATCCATTTGCCAAAAAGTGATGTATCTAGTCATGTTACAAGTATAGATACATCCACTTTTGGGCAAATGGATGACAACTAATTTGGAACGGAGGGAGTACATGTAAAGTGAAATACTCCATTTGTTCCAGAATATAAGATGTTTTAGATATTTAATGTTTTAGATATTTAATGTGGACTACGGACAGAAATGAGAATGTGTCTATATACATATGATGATTCTAAAAATAAAGCATGTTATAATTTCGAACGGACCGAGGGAGTATATAATACAGCACACATAGATAGGGGTTATAACATACCGAGGGCAACGTTAATGCACTGATCTATTTGGTGCGGAGTTATCAGGTTCTATCCGTTTGGGCAAAAATCATGGCCTAACGCGACGATTCAAACAGATTGCCTGCCAACCAGTGACACAAATGTGAGTCGTCTCCTCTCTCGCCTAGTCCCTCTCGTCCCAACTCCATCCTGCCCTTACCATCATCGGCCCGTGTCTATCCCCCTCGCGCCACCCCCTGCCGTTGGTACACACCATACGGGGCTCGCCACCACAGCAACCAGAGCTGTTTCCATTTCCCCGACTCGGAAGGTGTTGCTCGCAGCCACTTCAATCAACCCCAGCCAGATTTTATCGCCGTCTCTACTGACTCCGTTGTAGTTCGACGATTGGAAAACGTTGAAGGCTCATCCATCACCACGACCGTCATCGGCTACAAGGTGTTCGGCAGTTTGCCCGAGCTGTTTGTGAGGTACGCATTCACCACCTCCCATGGTGGATAGCTCAGATGAGTACTTTACAACATCTTGTATACCTTATGGTCCGATGAATCATTCGACGATGAGAGCGATCTTTTCATTGCTACACTTGTCGTGAATACACACATTGCGAGGCATCAACCATTGTTCAAGGGCTCGGTCCCGGTCCGTGCACCGACGTTGGATCGTAACAAAGAAGGGGGACATGTCTGACTTTTCAAAGATTACTTCCATCGCACAAAGCCAACATACACTGCCCCTATTTTCCGGCGACGCTTCCCTATGGCAAGGCATGTGTTCAACCACCTTTGGATAGGAATGATGGATTACTTCAAATGCAAGCGAGATGCCCTTGGTAAGATTGGCTTCTCCTCTTAGCAAAAATGCATTGCGGCAGTTCAGATGCTTGCATATGGAGTTGCTGATGATCTTGTTGTTGAATACATGCGCATATTGAATCCATACGCCTAGAGTCAATGTACAAGTTCCAAAGCTGTGATTGCGGTGTTTGGCTCGCTGTACTTGAGAGAGTCAAATGTTGACGACAACGCCCGGCTTTTGTCGGTTAACGAAGGAAGAAGATTTCTAGCATGCTTGGAAGCATAGATAGATTGTATGCATTGGGAGTGGAAAAACTGTCTATTTTCTTGGTAGGGGCAATATAAGGGACATATTGGTGAGTGCACGGTCATACTTAAAGCCGTGGCTTCACAGGATCTCTGGATTTGGCACTTCTTCGGCATGGCCGGTTCCCACAATGAGAGCAACGTGCTTCAGCGCTATCCGGTGTTCTTTAGGCTTTCGGAGTGTAGTCCCCAGATGTGAGTTATGAGATCAATAACCACCCATACATTAATGGATACTATCTAGCTGATGATATCTATCCTCCGTGGTCTACTTTGGTGAAGACAATCTCAAATCCCAATGGACAGAAGAAAGCTAGTTTTGCCAAAGAATAAGAGAGTTGTAGAAAGGACATGGATCGTGCTTTTGGTGTGTTCCAATTTCGGTGGGCTATTGTTCGGCATCCTGCTAGAATATGGAGCGTGAACACTATGTGAGAGGTGATGTCTGTTTGTGTGATCATGCACACCATGATCGTAAAGGATGAGCGTGACGACAACATTTACGGTCAAGATTGACAGTTACAGGGTAATTTGGTTGAGCCCTAGGCCGGATTTGCATAATTCATCCAATTTTATCGTGAGATGCGTGATCGGGAAGCTCACAAGCAACTTCAAAATGATTTGGTTGAGCATATGTGGATTTATTTGGGAAACCAACCATTGCCCAATTGATTTATTTGCTACTATTTTATTCAATTTGTTTGTAATAAATTATGTGATTTTTGGTTGTAAAAACTGTGCTACTGATTTATTTAACCTTTTGAAACATTTGCCCCAATAAACTATACTATTTTAGTCAATTTGGTTGTAATAAATTATGTGATTTTTGGTTCTAAACTTCCAATATGTTGAATTACAAAAAAGAAAGGACATGACGGACCAAATGGGTCGCCGCGTTGAACGCAGTGTCCAGAAAAGACCGGACAGGGCCGGATGCCTATCCATTTGTCCTTTTGGGTCGGCGCGTTGAAGTTGCCTTGAGCTCTGAAATGTTTGTTGGTGTAGGTGGTAACTCGCTCGACCCACCCAACTAATTCGCCATGGGAGGACGATCAAATGCAGCTGAGTCAGGTTTGCTGAGTTTTTCTTGAAAGCATCGAATTTATTTTGGGGCATTAGTTTTGCCCAATCAACCCAAGAGTGGTAGATATGAATTTTTTTACTTCAGCCGATGATAACTTCCGTTGTAGAACTCGGCGTGGTTCAAGAAATGTCTATTCCTTACAGATATAAATTGACGAGAAATTTACTTTGGCTCCTGAGTGCATATTCTCCCGGTATTTTAAAACATATTTTGAAATGTCAAAAAAAAATCTAAATAAAATGTTGTGGATACATCTTCGGATTTTATGTGTTTTTCACGAGAAACCGATATTTTTGTGGTTGAATAAAAAAGCCTTACTTTAACACCAAAATTTATCTCTTTTACATAAACCACAAAAATTTACGGTTTTTCATGAAACGGTTTAGTGAAGGATATTATCTATTAGCGGTCATTTTTTACAATTTTTTGGACATTTTGAAATGTATTTTTTGAAGAGAGTGCAAATGGGAGCCAAAACACCTCATGCTTGACTTCTTAAATGGACCATTAACATTTGAATTGGTGTTCACTTCTAAAACATGTAAAGTGAACACCGATTCAAATGGTACTGATCCATCGAAGAAGCCTCAACCAAATTATGAGAAGCAGGAAAGGGCCATGGGTATACGCCAACTTGTGCAAGTGAGAGACGGTTGAAAATATGCCATAATAAAAAAATGATTATATTTCATTTAATGTTGTTCTGTACACCAACAAACTAGTGACTTGTTTGTGAAACTCTATGTTTTACGTGTAAATATTTCAAATGGTTCTAATCAATGAAGACGTGAAGAAATATTTCGCAAGACTAGCGTATGTATCGGTTGATGTATTTTTTCACAGATCACTCATATAGAGATATCAAACTGATAATATGAACATATGTGGATAAACACGATGTGGGACAATCAACATGCTTAGACACAAGAATTCTCACTATTAACTACCTCTGTAAGTGTGGCGACCCCGGATCCAGAGTTATACATAAGTTTTAATTATGTGCTCTTAGACATGATAGTCGAGAGTTACTGGAGTACCAATCCCAGGCAGCATTGCATTGCAGGCGTGCCGGAAACATCGGTCACACAAACCCCTCGGAAGACTACCACGCTAATCATAAGCAAGAATGCATAACAAAGAATTAAAGAATCTTGTTAAGCTGTCGGACTCGGCCTCAGAGTTATACAACAATGTTATGTGTCACTAGTCATGCTACGTAACCCTCGAGGGTTACTGGGTTACCATTCCCAGGCCGATGCACATCGGCAAACGTGCTTATAATGGATCATCGGCCACACAATCCCTCGGCTACGCCATAACACGGTTATAGCCAAAACTGCATAACAAAGAGCCCAAGAACCATAGCCCTTCAACCGTGCACTTTACATCCATACACGCGTTTTGCACGGGATGGATAGCGGACAACCAGTATAAGGCAGACTCTACGACATGAATAACATAATACATTTCATATTAGAGGTAGCTTTACACAGAGGTCTCACAACCCAACATTACATCATACAACAGAAAGCGAATATGTTGCTATTCAACAAGATTAGCAAAAGGCCTAAGAGGCCAGAAATAATCAACGTAGGCTACTTAACCTATAAGTTCCAGTCTGCTACCTGGGAACTCCAAACTACTCGTCGATGTCAACGTAGAAACCACCATCGGAGTGATAAACCTCACCTGAACCAAATAAAACAATGATGAGTACTCGATGTACTCAACAAGATTTAATTAACCTATTATATATCTGCTTGTTCGGAGAGTATTTACGAGGGTTATTAGGGAGGGACAGAAGCTCGTATAACAGATCGTTTAAAAGGGGATAACAGAGCAACAACACTAACTGCCTCCATCGTCTTTTGTGTCCACCGAATCATCATCAACTGAACTTATTCACCAAGGCCACTTCCTCGACTCACCCTCGAGGAAGCAACCCCGCACACTTAGTTTTTCAAGTTTTACGACTAGCTAGGTTCACATCGTCTATGATCCTTGAGTCCGTCGCCAAGTCGTCTATAACCGTGGACATGGCTTTTCGAAAAGATTTAACCTTGTAGGGGATGTACAAATTTTACCCACGAACTCGAGAGTGATCAGAGGGAGATGGTCCGTGAGGACCAGGATCTCACCACGAACTCGATGAAGGGGTCGGGGAGGCCGGACGAGGTCAGAGGTGACCAGAGCGAGCTCGGCGGCCAGTGGCCAACGGTGGGGAAGACACGGTCGACCCGCTCGATTTCGATCCTCCCGGCTTGCGTACATCGTTGGAGAGGAAGAGGGCAACATGGAGGAGCCGGTGGTGGTCTTCGATTCTTCCGGGGCGTCCGGGTATGGTGGCGCGTCGCGTTGGTTTTCTGGCGGTTTCGGCCGAGCTCGGAAACGAGCTAAGGAGGGAAGAGGCAGGGGGTTGAGAACATTGCGAGAGGGAGAAGAGAAGCACGACACCGCGGCTAGTCTTATCCTCCTAGATAACTGTGTAGCGGCGAAGTGATTCGCGATGGAAACCGACGGCGTACGACCGAACATAGTGCTCTCTGTGTCTGCTAGCCAGAGCGGACAAAGGTTGACGGCGATGGAATTTACAAAAAGGTCCATGTGTTTAGGGAAATTACAGAAATCCCCCTAGGAATTTAGGTTTCCTGCCAAGTTAAAACATAAACATTGGGGAATATTTAAGGGAACTTAGAAAGGGCAATAAATACCTGTAAAATTCATGGGGGTTCCTAATTTTACATAGAAGCTCCCCATATCTTTAGTTTGATTTTTTTGAATTTTTGAAAGGATCTTAAAATTAAGAAAGACGAAAGCACTTTTGCAAATAACACCTTATGTTTAAAACGCAACTTTTTCTTAGTGAAAATTACATGATGCTCAGCAAATCTACTTTATTACAAACATGGGCTGTTACAGTAAGTTGTTTGTTTCGAATCCTGGACTGCCCACAATCAACCTTAGACAAGGTCAAATTCGCAGGCGGGTTGGAAGTAAACTTCAATTATCCATCAATCAAATAATCCAACATACTTAAACGTAACACAGATGCATCACACAATCTTAAAATAACGGGTGCAATAAAAAAAGTCTGCTGAAAGAGATCACGAGTATCAAATAATCCTTCAAAGACACCGCCATCATGGACCCATCTGCTGGACCATAACACAGTTACATCGTGCAACCTTACAATATCAGAGCAAAACAAAAAAAGTCATATAGAAGCGATCACGAATTCACAAAATATTTCGGCACATCATGGACCCACCGACTTAAAATGATCCCGGGTGTGTCGATCAGAATCAAACTCAGCACGCAATCAAAAAACGAAGAACACCTAAATGTTTACCACAAATAACTTCTGTAGACCGTGGTAGGTCACGCCAGCCATTGCTCCCGTAATACTTCCATCAAGTCTATTAAGTTTTATTCGTTTTTAATCTCTGTTTTAGTACTCGTTATTCCATAGTTTTGTTTATTCATAGCTACCGCATTCCAAGAAATGAATAGTGTAAGCTATTTCATGCTCAGAGTTGGGTGAACTAAGAGCTATGATAGATAATAAGCGTAATTGGTTGGAAAGCACCTTTTTGCTCCCTTGGTTTCATAGTGTGTTCAATACATCGCGTGGAAAGTAGTATAATCATCCAGTGTACGAACCAACCAATAGACGTGACAAAGTTGGCTGGGCTACCCTCACAACACAGGCTTCGGCCTATGAGTTGCTCTGTGCAGGTGTCTTGTGGCCCAACAAAATCCAACTTTTGTTCGTAGAAAATATGAAGTTTCTAGCACACGATATTGAAAAGATGGCTGCCAATAAATACAACCATAATTTGCATTAATGCAATAATATCTAGGAGGATTCGATGGCAACTTTACGGAAATCGTGAAATCTAAGATAAGATAACGCGCATCGTACGCAGGCTGTTAGCGGGGCACAAAAACGGACAATGTAGTATTTGGTCCATATAAAATAACATAAATGCAAGATTTGTATCCAAATTATACCCGATCGAACAATTAAACGTATCTCTATTTACAATATTTCTTACCAATATTAAATGATTTGTTCCATATATATATTATCTGAAGTATCAATTTAAAACCATGCATTTATTCTTCTTACCTATCTCGTCATGATGCATATTTTCCACGCGGTTTGGATGCCTTTAAATACCGACGGGTACAAACGCTCTGCACCAAAATAGTTTGAGGAGTCCATTCAAATCATCTTGGAGTTTTCTCATATAGTACTGCACCTGCAAGGACGGATAGCTACCGGAGTCTTCCCGTGAGACAGGTGATCCAATATTGTCTCTACCTATAAGAGTTTTGGTATTCTTACTTCCTCAATGTGTAAATTTGAATATGAATTATATGCAACAGGTAGGATTGATCCCACTTGTTCGTGGATGATATGTGTAGCATATATTAGAAGTTTGTAAACTTGATCGTGGATACAACAAGTAGCAACATACATGTCACTAGGACTATGTGTAACTTGTGTGATCGTACATTATTTATATAAATGATGTTGTATATTAGCATGGATATTGTAGATGGATATATAGTACTTCCTTTCATGTCTGACTATCGAATATCTTTTTCGGAGGCAAAATTGCCTCCAGAAATATTTTGTTGGTCTCAGAAACGCATTATGAAGATTTACATAGACATCAACAAGGTCTTAGTAATATTTATAACTTCTATGCGTTAACTTTGTCTTATTTGTTATTAATATTAATGCTCCTTCGTGTAAGCCTTAAGGTCTTAATTTTGTCTTGCATTAGAGAGATGTGGTTGATTGAACGAATCTGAATGTGTAGTTACATCTAAAATGATTATGGAAGACACGATAACATTATTATTGACTTTATCAGTTTCTTTGTAGCATTGAACACCACTTGATTTTCCTTGTCAGTATACATAAAAGATCATATCCGAATATCAGTAACTAATAAATTAGACTAGAAAACTTTCAGTTCATATAAGGATATGATCTTTCAGTTCATATCCGAATGTGTCAACCATTTGATGCTCGTGATATGTTTTTGTTAACTTCTATAAGGTTTGGTGGACACTAGCTATGATTATGTTATTTGTTTCTCCAGTTGGAACACCAAAAAGTTCTTTTACTCCCACTTCTTTTCCACATAAGAACATGCATCCAGATGGTGGTGAATTTTCATTTAGTTTTGAAGTTTTCAGTATTGCCAGTTCCTTGGCAATTGTGATTTAAATAAATAGTATGGCTAAGCTAATACATTTTAAACAAACTAGTATCAAATTAGTCAATATATAGATCCTTTATGTTTTCTTCTAAAAATGCCCTTTTAAGTAGTCAACTATATAGCTACATAATTACTTTGTTAAGACAAGTAAAATTAGTTACATAATTTATGCACTAAAACTGCACAATTATTACACTTATTTAGTGATCATGTGTAGTTTTCAATTTCATTTAATTTAGTTTTTCTAGTTTCTTTAGGTTTGACCATTTTCATAACATGCATTCCGACTTCATAGAATTATATTGTTGTTGAACTTAGGAATGCATGTGACCTTTTTCCTTTAAATTGCTAAATATTTTACTAAAAAGGCACATGTTGTAAGTGTGAAAATATTTATATGTGGAATTGCATTTTTATTGAAATTTTATTTCCGTGATAGGATCACTATAGGTCCATAATGCACACATTCAGATTTTCTCTAACGTGATTCTTTGCCAAACGGTTAGAAAGACTTATCATGTATGGATACATGATGATTATGTCTGGTGGATCGCACACCACACAAGATTGACTTACCATAAAAACAGTTAGCTGCGTAACATGTCGTGTGTAGTTTTTTTTTGCTACTTTTTTATTATGGACAAGAGACTATTAGGAAATCCAAATGGTTCGATTCCCTTTTAATGGTTGATTTTAACTACGTTTTCATAAGAGTGAAATAATATGTGTAGCAAGTATTGTTCTCATTCTCACTATATTAGTTGCAACTATTACATATGCATGTTCCATATTTACTATGTAAAAAAAATCACATCTCATGTGTACGTTTAAGGCTGCCTACTTTTTCACATTCTCACTATCAATGTCAATTGTAGAGTTTGTATTAAAGTTGTATGTTCGTGCTATGTCATAATAATTTCAATTTACATGTGTAATGTTATTTCTGCCTATTATTTTGAATTTTGATGTCAAGTTAGATCAAGTGTTTTCATGTACAGTGCATATTTATTTTTGTGCAGTTTTTCCTTTTTGTCATGTGCAATTTGCATTTATATTTTTTTGATAATGTTCTCTAATTCCATATTTTTTCTTTGACATATGGGATGATGATGTGGTCTAAATGATTGGATCTCTATCGCATCGATTAACCTATGTTGGCCTAAATTTCCCTATTGACTGTTTTAGACATTATTGTCACTATGTTGTCTCTAATTTGGCTATGCATCTATATCATTTTGTATTCGCTACCATTTTTGTAGATTTTGAATCATTTAAAATGAAATGGCCAGAAGTATTATGTTGTCCACATATCTTGTTTGGTGTTATATGTCTTCCATAAGGCCATATACGCTAGACAAATTGGAAAATAATATGCATGCCAATATAAATAAAGTTGTAAGTGAAAAAATAATCTAAAAAAATACTACCAAAGGGCATATTATATTTCAGTGGACATCCAATTGATTCGGGTGCACAAACAAACTGATATTTAGGAAATCTCGGACTACTGATTAGGGATAAACAGTCGTATACGAGTACTTATAGAAACGTTTCTCTAGCATGCATGTGTTGTTTTTCCTGTATCTGTCCCCACATGTAGGCTTACGTTACTCGCTTCTATATTTGACATTCTGGGATTTTGTTTGTTATAGATTATACTTTTACCTAACACACACTTGGAATATGAGGATTGCACAAACTATAGATCCCACTATATGTGGATACGCAACTTTGTTTGATTAAATATATAGCAATGAATACACATTAGTGCAAATAATAGTTTTCGCTACATTGAACGTCACACACTCTCAGATTATCGATAAAATGTACTATCTCCGTTCCATAATCTTGTCGTGGTTTTAGTTTAAATTCGAATTAAAACCACGACAAGAATTATGAAATGGAGCAAGTACTTCTATCTCCGTTCCGTAATCTTGTGGTTTTAGTTTAAATTCGAATTAAAACCACGACAAGAATTATGAAATGGAGCAAGTACTTCAGTATGCTGATAAGGAGGTAATAAATAAGAGGCATATACGACATAGAAAGTACCATGAGCTATACACTTGTACGCCTCCCGCTATTTACCTTTACAACCGCTACATAACGTTGTTCGCATATGTTGGTTTCAGTTTATCAGGTCACCATGGACAGAGAATGGCAGCAGCAAAATGGCAATGTGCATGATGAGCTTGACCTCACCATCCCAAGCGATGACAAAGACTCGTTCTGGAACAATCTGGCCACCGTTGATGATGATAACGATGAAGAAGAGGAAGAAGAAGAAGAAGATGATGCCACAGATGAAGACTATACTGGTGCCGCGAGTTCTAGTAAGAAGAAGAAGAAGAAGAGGAGGAGGAGTACGGTAAGCAGGAGTGCAAAGCGTCATGACAGAGAAAAGATTCAACAGCTTGAAGCGTATGATATATACTTGATCTTGTTTTTAAAATCTTAATCCAACCAAGATATGAACAAAATCCACTCTGGTGATATGCAGTCTGTTCCTGGAATGCCCCCACCCTGATGAGAATCTACGTTTGGACCTTGCGAAGAAGCTTGGCATGCGTGCCACGCAGGTCAAGTTCTGGTTCCAAAATCGGCGCTCCGCAAGAAGGTAGAGACTAAATTTTCCATCGGTAGCTGTTTACAAAAGATTTGGCCAAGTAGTTCTATATAGTATGTGATTACTAATCCTAATTTATCAAGATAGAGATAGAGATATCACTGCTTGTTTTTCCATCATATTCAGATATGTCCTACTCTGTTAAGCAGAAATTGAACAGTGTGCGCCTCGCAATTGTTAAATGCAGAACCAGCTTGAGAGGCAGGATAATAAGATGCTCCGGGGAGAGAATGCGGCGCTAAGAGCTGAGCAGCATGCCCTCAAAGCGGCGTTGCTGAAGAAGGCCTGCCCCACATGCGGAGGCCCGATGGTGCCCCTTGAGGAGGGCTCGGATAAGCAGCACCTGGTGCTGGAGAACGCGAGTCTCAAGGACCAACTCTTCCATGCAAACGCCTTTTTCAACCAGGTGATCTCTGAAGGAAAGGCACCGACGCCCACGTCGGGCGGCTACGGCCAGCACCCCGATGGCGCGTTTGTGGTGGACCCTGCCGTGCAACCTCCCCCGCCACACCCCGCTCTCATGGCCACTACGGCGCAGGTCTGTGTGCGCCGTAGCTGCACAAGCACAGCCACAGCCACGGCCAAGGAGCAACGCACCGCGCTTTTCGGGCGAGTGCTCCGTGCACGGGACGAGTTCATGATGATGGTGAAGAAGGACGACACAATGTGGCTGCCAACGCTGGACGGCGAGGTGCTCGACTACCAGAGGTATCACGACATCGTGTTCCCAGGTGTACTCGGGCCTTGCCCCATGGGGTTCGGCGCCAATGGCACCCGGGACACTGACACGGTTTTGGGCACTGGACCTGAACTTATCAGCATCCTTACGGACGCGGTAACACACCTCTCTCTCTATATATCTCTCAACAAAGAATGTTATAGTAGCCAGCATGTCATGCCAAATGTATATCTTTCTTTTTCTGTGTGCTTTTGTTTCGCAGACCCGCTGGCGTGAGGCGTTTCCTGGCATCGTGGCAAGTGCTGTCGCCAGCAACATCGTCCCCCCTACTGCTCTCCATGGGACAGTTCAACTGGTAAGTTTTTGTAATAGTAATACACTATATAGTTCGACTGGTTATGCATGGCTGAGCTGTGGAATCCATGGCGCATTTACAGATGAATGTAAACCTAATGGTGTTGTCGCCACGGATGCCGATTTGCAAGGTGAGGTTTGTGAGGCATTGCCAGCTTGTGGAGCCAAACATTTGGGCGGTGGTGGACGTGTCTGTCCATGACCTCCACGAGCAGGACAGCGCATCTGACGTCAACACATGGATCAATGCTGGCGTGCCCATGGTCTGCAGGATGCTGCCGAGTGGGTGCCTTATTCAGGACATGAAGAATGGTTACTGCAAGGTACCTACTCCGCCGGTATACACCTATACTTCAAGAATGTGCAAACTCATCCCCTCATGCCATCCAAATTCCAGGTAACATGGATTGTGAACTCGGAGTACGACAGGACCGTGGTGCCGGGGCTGTACCACACACTGCTCCGCTCAGGCCACGCCCTCGGTGCGCGCCGCTGGCTCACGTCGCTCCAGAGGCGGTGCCAACAACTTTCCCTTCTGCGCTCAGACCCAGCTCGCTATGCCGGCAGAACAAGTTAGTACCGACCATCGACCAAAGAGAAAATTAAACAGCAATGCACATATATATGCATGCTAACTGTTTCTCTTTGGGTGATGAAATTTCGCAGCAAGCGCCATACCTCCCGAGGGGAGAAACAGTATCCTGAATCTGGCGCAGCACATGACAGCATACTTCTGCGCCGCCATCTGCGGTGCTGGCCCTAGGGGCCAGCCATGGAGCAATGTCGAAGAGTGGCGCGGCACTAGCAGCGTCGGCGCCGAGAGTTTCGAACTGGCTGTGCGCACGGCGACTGTGACTGTGCGCAATGGTGGTGGTGCACCAGGAGCGCAGGCAGGACTAGTGGTCTCCGCTGCCACGACTGTTTGGCTTCCCGGTACACCGGGGAGCCACGTGTTCGACTACATCTGTGACGGCAATCGCCGTGCCGAGTGGGACACCTTCTCCAACTGTGCGCCCTTGCAGCAGCAGGACTATGTTGCCTCCATCCAGTTTCCTCATTATGCCGTCTCCATCCTCCATCCCAAGGTAAGCTGCATCTAGTTTCAGACAATTTTTTTAATCTCTGATGGAAAAATTGTCACTCAGTATATTATCGAGAAATTAATATTCTCTACCTCCAAGTTCTAATGGTTGTCCATTTTTCTTCTTGAAACTGTTGCAGACCGCTGATGGATCCATCCACAAGAAGCTGCTCCTGCAGCAAACGTCCGCCGACGCGTCATGCATGCTGCTGGCATATGCTCCGGCTGAAGAGCAGGACCTGAAGGAAATCATGCGTGGAGGCAGACACGTCTACTCCCTCCTGCCCTCCGGGTTCGTCATCCTCCCTGACGGCCACAGCGACGAGCAGATCCCTCCAGTTGACGGCAAGGGCTCCTCTGGTGCCGGCACGAGCCACAGGAACAATGATGGGTCACTCGTCACCGTTCTTTTCCAGAGGCTGCTGAGCGGACCACCACTGTCGGAGAACCTCACTGGACAGATCGTCAACAACGTCGCAGGTCTGGTCTCACGTTCCATCGTGAAGATCAAGGAGGCCGTCCATGCCAACGTCGTCGTCACTGCCTGATGTGATCGACTTCTTCAGTTTTAATAGGGACTGATTATCCCTCAAATAAAAACAATCAAAATAAAATATACTGTTGTAGACTTCAATTACAAGTTTCTTTCAAAGATTAGATGGGAGCGCCTATCCAATTCCATGGATATGTTGTAAGAATTGAACCGTGCAGATGCTTTGGTTTTTTCGAAATAGATTTATGAATCGTTTGTTTTTATTTGGATGATGTCTAGCCTTGGTTTTGAGCTTAGATCGAGCTCACATGAGCCAGAGATCTAGCTTTTTTTGTGTGTGTGGAGAGAAAGCCATGCCTTTTTTTCGCTCCGAAGTTAGCCTCTCACTTTATATCTTCATATGAATTTGGAACACATCAAAATAACACTCCACCTTGAGACAAATTCCATCTTGTAGCATGAACGAGAACTTCACCCTGAAACACAACAAAGAAAACACCTTCGGCGCCAAATAGCCTCTTGGTCTAGACAGTGATACCAACTAAGCCGAGCAAAGCTCGAACTTAGTAACAGGAACTGGCTTTGTCATCATATCAGCAGGATTATCATGAGTACTTATCTTGCATACCTTCAGCTTACCTTTTGCAACAACATCACGCACATAATGGTATTTGACGTCAATGTGCTTTGTTCTCTCATGGAACATCTGATCCTTAGTAAGGTAAATAGCACTCTGACTATCACAAAACAGGTTAATGCAAGTATCATCTCCACAAAGCTCAGCAAACAAACCTTTCAGCCAAACCGATTCTTTACATGCTTCAGCAATAGCCATGTACTCTGCTTCAGTGGTAGACTGGGCAACAACAGATTGCAACGTTGCCCTCCAACTCACGGCACAACCACCAAGCGTGAACACATAACCTGTGAGGGATCTCCTCTTATCCAAATCGGCAGCAAAATCTGAATCCACATAGCCTACGAGTCCCTCATCAGTCTTGCCGAACTTGAGGCAAGCATTGGATGTGCCACGAAGGTACCTGAAAATCCACTGAACAGCCTTCCAATGTTCTTTACCAGGATTAGCCATATATCTACTAACCAAACTCATAGCATATGATAAATCTGGACGTGAGCAAACCATGGCATACATTAAAGAACCAACAGCACTAGAATATGGAACTCTAGACATGTACTCAAAATCCTCATCCGTACTAGGACATTGTTCAGCTGACAATTTAAAGTGAGGAGCAATAGGAGTACTAACAGACTTTGCATCATGCATGTTAAAACGATGAAGAACTTTCTTAATGTAATTTTGCTGACTAAGAAACAACAAACCAGAATTTCTGTCACGGGTAATCTCCATACCTAGAATTTTCTTAGCAGCACCAAGATCCTTCATCTCAAACTCGCTACTCAACTGTGACTTGAGAGCAGCGATATCTTTCTTGCTCTTGGCAGCAATCAACATATCATCAACATATAATAACAGGTATATAGGTGATCCATTAACAAACTTAATGTACACACAGCTATCAAATTCAGACCTCTTAAAGCCATGTGACAACATAAAAGAATCAAACCTTTTATACCACTGACGAGGAGATTGTTTCAAACCGTATAAGGACCTTTTCAACTTACACACAAGATCCTCCTTACCAGGCACTATGAACCCTTCTGGCTGGTCCATGTATATCTCCTCCTCCAACTCTCCATGCAGAAACGCAGTCTTTACATCTAACTGCTCAAGCTCAAGATCACGCATAGCAACAATACCAAAGAATGTACGAATTGAACTATGCTTAACAACTGGAGAGAAAACATCATTATAATCAACACCTGGAATTTGACTGAAGCCTTTTGCAACTAACCTTGCCTTAAACCTCGGAGGCTCGCTAGGAGATAAACCCTCCTTTCTCTTGAAGATCCACTTACAGCGGACTGCCTTCTTTTTCTTAGGCAAGCGCACAACTTCCCATGTGCCATTCTTATCGAGTGACTGCATTCTTCTTGCATAGCAGCAAGCCACTTCTCGCGGTCACCGGAACCAATAGCTTCAGTATAGTGGACGGCTCATGTCCGTGCTCCACCTGTTCTGCACAACTCAGAGCATAATCAACAATGTTACACTCTTCAATTAAACGTGGTCGAGGACCACAATTCCTCCTGTTCCTACGAGCAGCAATAGACTGTTGTGGCTGCAAAACAGGGGGTGAGTTCTGAACATTATCATTATCAGAATCAGAAGAAACAGAATCATCAGAACCAGCAGAATCAGGATCAGAATCATCTGAAGTAGCAGCACCATCATTGTCAACAGTGACATTTTCCTTTTCAACAGAGTGCTCCACCTCGACACGAACCTGCTCCTCAGAAAAATCTGGCAAAACATCTGAGGACAACTTATCAAAGTACATAACAGATTCATTGAAAACAACACTCCTGCTCATAAAAGCCTTTAGTTTCGGGATTCCACAACTTGTATCCTTTTACACCCGAACCATAACCAATGAACACACACTTAATAGCTCTCGGCTCTAACTTTCCATTATCAACATGAGCATAAGCAGTGCAGCCGAAAACTTTAAGTTGTGAATAATCAGCAGGAGAACTGACCATACCTCAATGGGAGTTTTCTTGTCGAGGGGAATAGATGGTGACCTGTTTATCAAGTAGCAGGCGGTGGCAGCCGCCTCAGCCCAAAAACGCTTACTCATGCGAGCGTTGGAGATCATGCAGCGAGCCTTGGAGATGATGGTCCTGTTCATCCGCTCCGCTACACCATTCTGCTGAGGCGTGTACGGGATGGTGAGGTGCCTGACAATGCCTTCTTTCCTGCAATAATCATTAAAGGCATTCGAACAAAATTCGCCACCATTGTCAGTACGAAGTAATTTCACCTTCCTTTCTGTTTGCCTTTCAATCATAGCTTTCCACTCTTTAAAAGCAGCAAACGTATCATCCTTATTTTTCATGAAATAAGGCCAAACTCTTCTAGAGTAATCATCAATAATGGTAAGCATATAACGAGCACCACCATAAGAGGGCTTACGAGATGGCCCCCAAACATCAGCATGTACATAATCAAGTGTACCTTTGGTGGTGTGGACAGAAGCATTAAACTTAACTCTTGTGTGCTTACCGAAAATGCAGTGTTCACAGAACTGCATCTTACCCAAACTGCATCCTTGCAGCAAGTCTCTCTTGATCAATTCTGCCATACCAAGTTCACTCATATGTCCAAGACGCTTATGCCAAAGGTTAGTTTTACTAGCGTCATCATGAGAAACAGCAGCAACAGTACCAGATAACGTGCTACCTCTAAGAACATATAACTTAGCAGAATTCATATCACCAACCATAACAATGAGAGAACCTTTTGATACCTTTAGGAGTTTATTTCCTCCTTTGTACTTGTACCCGTCACAGTCAAGGGTACTGAGCGAGATCAAATTTCTTGCCATGGTTGGTATGTGTTTCACTCCCGTCAACGTGCGTGTCATACCGTCATGTGTCTTGACCTGAACGGAACCAACGCCAACAATGTTGCATTGCTGGTCGTTCCCCACACGCACGAAATCTCCAGTCTGCACTAACTCATAAGAACTGAACCAATCTTTGTTACAGCAAATATGAAAAGAACATGCAGTATCTAGAATCCATTCATCCTGACGAGAAACACATGCAGCTAAAACAGCTAGGCATTCGCCATCAGAACTACCATCAACAACAGAAGCCTCACCGGTATCATTACCTTCATTATTTTTCGGTTGGTAAGTACCTTTTCTTTTCTCCTTGTTCTGCAACTTCCAACAATCATCAATGACATGATTAGATTTCTTACAATACCTGCAGAACTTGTCACGGCCTTTAGACTTTGAGCGACCTCTGTCACCCTTGCTCTTGTCTCTGTTGTTGTTGTGGTAGTGGTTATCTCGCTGCTCAGGCCTCCCTCGGACCTGCAAAGCATCGCCCTTGGAGGACGACGTCTCCTCTTTCTGTACCATACCTTTCATCTTTTCCCTGGCAAGCAGGGCCTCATATACTTCCGCGGTGGTTAGTTCATCACGGCTTAACAGTATGGTATCACGAAAATTTGCAAAGGAATTTGGCAGCGAGCATAGAAGTAAAAGTGCTAGATCTTCATCATCGTACTTTACCTCCATCGACACTAGGTCAGAAACGATCTCCTTAAAGATCGATAAGTGATTCATTACCGAACCACCTTCTTGCAACTTGTGCGTGAACAACTTCATCTTCACATGCATCTTGCTGGTGAGATCTTTGGACATGCAGATCGACTCCAGCTTAGCCCACAGTGCCGCTGCGGTTTTCTCCTGGAGTACTTCTTGCAGAATATCATTAGATAGATGAAGTTGAATAAGCGATAAAGCCTTACGGTCTTTCCGCTTCTCATCGGCGGTCCATGCCGCCGCATCCTTGTCGCCGAATTTCTCCAGCGCCTCGTCAAGATCATTGGACTGTGCGAGGATCGCACGCATCTTGACCTGCCACAGCGAAAATCTCGTCTTGTAGTCCAGCGCCGGTAGATCGAACTTCATCGATGCCATCCAAAACCCTAATCTGAAAACAGATCTGAAACAGGGCTCTGATACCACTTGTTATAAACGATAGCAAAGAAACGACGAAGAGCGGAACGATCAAACCAAAGGGGACACGAGATTTTAACGTGGAAAACCTCTCCAAACAAAGGAGAGGAAAAAACCACGGGCGCCAGCCAGCAATACTTCACTATATCGGGTGAGGTTACAAACGCCGTGGGTTTACAATGTGTGTCTTACCCCAACCGGCGGCTTACAAGAGGAATATATGGTGGCATAAAACACTAAGTCAGCTGCAGTCTAACTCGAAAACGACGTGACTCGGAAAACCTCTCCAAACAATGTGACGCTCCGAAGTTAGCCTCTCACTTTATATCTTCATATGAATTTGGAACACATCAAAATAACAGTACCCACCACATGCATAGCCCATACTGTTAAAAGGATTTTAAAAAACTGATCACCACCTGAAACTTTACAGCATTGGCTAACCAAATTGAAGGGTCTGCAGATTGATCAGAGATTACTAACACAGTTATGTCATCATCTACCAAAGCGCATACACGTTTAGCGATCTTGCATTTTATCAATGAATGCCTCACCGTTACATATTGCACATAGAGGTGAAATTGCCATGTTTCTATGAGCTCGTACTTCACCTGTAGGAAGACAGGCTTTTGCCAATCGCCACGCAGCTACCTTCAACTCTGATGGCACATTTACTTTTCAAAGTTCAGTCCATAGTTTACTTAGTTCTTCAGAGTTGAAAGTTTCGGGTCTATTTTTCTAACCACATCTCTCTCCTTTTCAGTTGCATGATCAATAAGCAGATCTCGCCGAAAATGCGAAAACAGACCATTCTTTTCGTAGTGCCAGCCCCAGGAATCCTCATGCTGAACTTGACTACCTGGTATCTAAAGAGTGGACTGCACATCATGTCTAGCGATTGTGGTGCCCATTGATTGGAAGTAGGGATGCAATCGGACGTCCAGCAAAATCCCGCATAATCAGGGATTAGTACAAACTGCAACTAATAATCTCTAAAAATTGCTACAACTAAGCTGACTGCTTTTGACTACGAAGCGGGGCGGAACGGGCGCCCCTTTGCATGCCTAATTTTAAATAACCGGACCAATTAATAAGAAAACGTAGAGAGAGGTGAAATGATGGTTTATAATTAAAAAAATTAAGGGCTAAAATGAAAAGTAAAACGGACCACAAGAATGCAGGGGAATAATTTTCTAGAAGAAGTAAGCAACTTAGAAGAACAGTTTTTACAGCAATTAGAGAATCCACAATTTAGGGTTTGGGATCGGCTTATTCCTGTTACCTTGGGGTGGCATGCTGGGAAAAAAGAGGTAGGCGGCGGATGATCGGTTCGGCGGTTTGCAGATGCAGGGATGCTCGATTGCTGGAACGAAGCGCAGGACGCGAACAGAGTCTGTCCGCCGTCGGTTCCTCGCCTCGTGGAGTCATGGCTCATGGGGAGCAGCCGAGCGGAGATGTCGATGGGAATTTGGAAGAGGAAACGAAAACAATACGTTTGTGCGATTTCTCTTCTTTCTAACCTGTTTTAGCCAAGACGAAAAGGCCGTGAGGCATTTTTCAACAGGCCTCCATGCCCACCAGCCACCAGGCATGCGCACCTGCACGTCAATTTCGCTGGACCTGGTAGCTGGTACGCGTGTTTTGTTTCTGAAATCGCGGTACTCCCTCCGCCCATGTGTCAATTTTCTCCAAATTTGCATGTACCTAGACATGCTTTACTGTATAGATACATACAAATTTAGACAAAGTTGCGACATCCTTTTATGAACGGAGGGAATAGTAAAAAGACTCAGAAATCCATGTTACGAACTAGTTTTTTTTTGCGAAATGGATTCTTCCATTAAAGGAAACACCGAATAGTACACAACATTTTAACAAAAATGAAAATTACAACAATATCCTTGAGATGCCCTTCGTCTTCCAGACCGTGTCGATGGCGCGCCGCCGCTGCCGCTTCTCCCAGATCTGGTCTGACGTTGTTGGTTGCGGACGGAAAGTCGCTGAACAGGTCAAGAAGACCACATCCATCCTGGAGCCGAAGAAAAAGGATGAACCGCCGATGAAGCACCATGACGATCCAAACAACGCCACCGCTAGAAGAAGTCCTCGAGAATCACACCACTCCCAAAAGCTTCTCGACGTCGCCGCTGAGATGGATCTCCTTTTAGTATGCGTGGATGTCCTTTCACAACCGATACACTAAAACAAGCCCACTTTACATGCAGGACCAACATGTCATTGGATATTTATTATTTCCTATTTCCCTTTCTTCTTCCTCCCGAATCGCACGCCCTCCCCGTTACTGGCCAGTATCCATTATATATGTGGCCGCTACGGCCATCCATGGCCACCTCTCTACTAGCTTCAGCCTCCCTTCCAAGCCAGGTAACTCTGAACTCGTTTGAAATGCAAGTATATTTTGGTGACATTGCTTAAAAAAAGTCGGGCCAAGAAGAGCAGTCCATTCACACAACACGGCCCGACGACGATAGTTGTCTTAGTCAAGGGAGAATAATAAGGTTTTCCAGCCTTGTGTCTTCTCAATGACATTTACAAACGAGTTAGGTATTTTTTTTTGTAATTCGTCATATTGTACTGGTGACATTTACAATTTGTTATGAATGAAATATGATATTACTTTTACTGCTTGTGATGTGATATTTTAATGTGTTGTGGCATCTATATTCCTGCTATAGACACGCGAATAAACGAAGAGAAAAGTGCAGCGCAAACTAGCGAAACCACATACTCCGTAACGTAGATAAGTGTTTAACAGTTCAATAAAAGAGGCCTCATCGGTGAGGATTAAAACCTCCGCTCCCAATGAGGGCCTTCACATCAGTAACGAAGCTCGGGAAACGTAGGGTTTTGACCCGTTTTCATAGTGTCGTTCTATACTAGTGTCTCTCTTGCGGGGCAGCCGCCTCCTCTTCACACCTTATGAGGCCACCATTTCAGACATTTGAGCCAACGTGGCATGTGGGGGTAGCTAGCTAGGCCATGCCCTTAGTAGGTCCGCCCCTAAATTTCTATCATTCTTGGTAGAAGTGTAAAGCCTATACCAGCCCTATGTAAAAATGGATAACATCTTACTTTGTACAAGGTAATAATAATATCAGCCATTGGATCTTAACATCTTTTTTTTGCTTTAACTGTCATGCTATATGACATTGAAAGGATTCATATGACCGTGAAACTCACCTTGTGGGCCACTAGGCTCTGAATTTTATGATAGAGCCGTGTATAACTTGAAACTGGAAGTAAAATACAAAAGTAAATACATGCTGTAGCGAAATTACAAATGATTTAACATTTGTTACCTTCTCTGCAATGAAGCAGGGCCCATCACCATTCAAAATATGAATTTTAAGGAATGCTAGTAGTCATCCTCCATAGGTTCAAGGATAAACAAAAGGGATATGTATGAATTATGTGAACAATCTGTAAACATGAACCAAAAATTTTGTAACCTGTTCTCTTGGTTGCCTTATAGCAAGAGGATCAAGGAAACCGTCCACGCGAACATCATCGTCACAGCCTCCTAAAAGTTTGAGATTGGTTATCCAATGAATAAAGACACACAACATAATATAAATTATAAACTTAATACAAGCTCCTTTCAAATACTAGACTAGAGTGCCTATCCAGCTTATCCCATATGTAGTAAGCTTTGCACCATGCAAATGAATAGGCCTTTTACAAATAAATTTTTGAATCGATCACTATGTCTTCAGTTGGGTAGGATCTCTAAGAAAACTCAGGGCCTTTTGATTCAAAGGATTGGAGAATTGGATGCTATAGAAAAATTCCCTTTAGAAGTTGTTTGATTCATAGAATCATATCCTATAGGAACTAATTCCATAAGAATGTTGTAGTGTATATCTCATAGGAAAAAAGTGTTAGGTCATACCCCATGAAAACTTCTTTTACTATAAAGAGCCCAGATAAAGGAGGAGGTTGTGATAGACTTGGCGAGCCAACGTAAAAACAAGCCTGTCCATGGGTATGAAACCCATTTGGGCGAGAGTAGTATTAGGATGGGTGACCTTCTGGGAAGTTCTCGTGAAAGGGTTTCATATCTAAAAATTGTGATAGATTTGGCGAGAATATGATAGATTTGGCGAGGCAACGTAAATTATAATTGAGTTTTTGTTATGTGCGTTGTCTCGGGTGGTGGCTGATTTTGTTATTGCACCTTGATCGCTTCAACATGGGACTTGGATGCTATGTTTTTTCGTTTCATTTTTGTCTTTCCTTTTAATAATTTGGCTGTGTGCAGTGATACATCTCCAACGTATCTATAATTTCTGATGTTTCATGCTTGTTTTATGTATCATTGTCACATGTTTTATATGCATTATATATCATTATTATACATTTTCTGGGACTAACCTATTAACAAGATGCCACAGTGCCAGTTCCTGTTTTCTGCTGTTTTTGGTTCCAGAAAAGCTGTTCGGGCAATATTCTCGGAATTCGACGAAACAAAAGCCAAACCTCCTATTTTTCCGAGGGACACACGGAGCCAGAAGGGCAAGCCAGGGGGAGGCCCACGGCCTCCAAACCACACGCTCGCGCGGCTGGGCCCACAGGCGCGCCGGGAGGTGAGGAGGGAGCCCAGGACCTCCGCCGACATCGCCCCTTCGCCTATATATTGCCTCAGACGCGAAAACCCTAAAACACCAAGCCAATTTCCACGAAGAGTTCCGCAGCGCCGCCGCCATCGACGACAAGTTTCGGGGGACAGAATCTCTGTTCCGGCACGCCGCCGGGACGGGGAATTGCCCCCGGAGTCATCTCCATCGACACCACCGCCATCTTCATCGCCGCTGCTGACTCCCATGATGAGGAGGGAGTAGTTCTCCCCCGAGGCTGAGGGCTCTACCGGTAGCTATGTGGTTCATCTCTCTCTCACATGGTGTGATCTTTATGTGATCATGTGTATTGCTAGTATCGCTGAATACATTAATAATGTTTATGCTACTCAAGTGATTTTGTCTAGTTTCTGGAGTCATTGTGACAACACGGTATCAAGGTGACAGTGTGGGTACTTGTGAGACTCTATGAATAATTTAGACATTTATCATGGCTTATTCTTGGGAATTGTGGTGTTTGTTTACTCAGACTTTGAGGTGTGCTCTTGCAGCCCTACGCATAGTACTCTTGCTTCATCAAGAAGGAGAATAATCCCGAGTAGTATTTACTTGTATTCAGTTGTGCTAATCTAGTTGAATATGTAGATGTTACTCTTTATCTATTATGCACTCTATAGGTTACTTTAATATGAACTCCGGTACTCTCCACGGTGTAAAGGTGACAGTGTGTGCACCGTGTGTGACTCCTTTATGACGTTGTGGCGCTTGTTTACTCCGGCTTGAGGTGTGCTTTTGTAGCCCTACACAATGAATGGTGTTTGTTATCCAACAAGAGAGTGTTTAAGAGTAGCTTTTACTTATTCAGTTATGAGATCATTGTTGAGAGTGTCCACTAGTGAAAGTATGATCCCTAGGCCTTGTTTCTAAGCATTGAAACACGTTTACAACAAGTTCTGCTACATGTTTGCTTGCTGCCATCTTTATTTCAGATTGTAGTTACTACTTATAATCATCCCTATCACTTGTATTTCACTATCTCTTCGCCGAACTAGTGCACCTATACATCTGACAAGTGTATTGGGTGTGTTGGGGACACAAGAGACTTCTTGTATCTTAATTGCAGGGTTGCTTGAGAGGAATATCTTTGACCTCTACCTCCCTGAGTTCGATAAACCTTGGGTGATTCACTTAAGGGAAACTTGCTGCTGTTCTACAAACCTCTGCTCTTGGAGGCCCAACACTGTCTACAAGAATAGAAGCACACGTAGACATCAAGCTATTTTCTGGCGCCGTTGCCGGGGAGGTAAGCGTTGGAAGGTATCTCCTTTAGATTCTGCAATTATTTCTTTTTGTTTCTTGTTTTTATTTTCACTAGTTAGGCTTAATGGAAAACAACAAAAAAATTAGAGATCTTTATGAACTTTATATTGAATTAGGACATGATGCTTTTGAAGAGAAAATTAAAAAACCTATGGAGGCTTGTTTGCATGATGGTAGCAATGGTATTACTATAAATTCTTTGAACACCATTATTGCTAATGCTATGGAAAAGTCTAAGCTTGGGGAAGCTAGTTGTGATGAATATGATATTTTTAGTCCCCAAGCTTTAAGGAGGAAATTTGCTTTGATAATACTTTGCCTCCAATATATGATGATTATAATCATTGTGATATTTTCAGTCCACCTACTATTGAGGATATAGTTTATGTTGATTATGATATGCCTCCTATATATGATGTTTACAATGATGAATATGATATTCTCAGTCCATCTACTATTGAGGATAAAAATCATTTTGATTATTCTATGCCTCCTATTTATGATGATTACAATGATGGATGTGATACTTTTACTCTCACTATTACTAATGATAATGTTCATGCTTATGTGGAGAGTAATGATACTTTTATGCATGTGGATCATGATAAGAATGCTTTATGTGATAGCTATATTGTTGAGTTTATTCATGATGCCGCTGAAAATTATTTTGAGAGAGGAAAGTATGGTTATAGAAATCTTTATGTTACTAAAACCTCTCTTTATGATGAAGTTTTGAGCTTTCTCTTGATTTGCTTTTATTTGCTGGGTACTTTAAGACCTACTGGTCTTATGAGAGAGGGAGACACGCTTCATATATCACAATAATATTAAGTCTCTCTCTTTATGTTGAAATTTTTGAAGTTGCACTTGTTTTGCCTTCCTATGCTAGTCACTTTGCTTTATTGATTTATTTTCTTACAAGACTCCTTGCATAGGAAGTGGGTTAGACTTAAATGTGTTTTATTTGCTTTTGATGCTCTCTTATATTCAACTCTTATACATATGAGAGCATTATCAAAATCACTATGCCTAGCTAAAAGGCTTTAAAGAAAAGCGCTTATGGGAGACAACCCATTGTTTTATTTTCTGTTATTTTTGCTTTTCTTTTTTTTTGAGTCAAGGTGTTGTTACTTCTGTAGCAACTCCTTTGTATCTTTATTTTATTGCATTGTTGTGCCAAGTAAAGTTTTATTGAAAGTTGATGCAAGATTTGGATTTCTGCGCAGAGACAGATTTTTAGCTGTCACGATTTGAGCTCATCTCCCTGTAGAAAATTCGAAAAATTCTGAAAAAATCACGCATCTTCCTCAGATATGTACGCAACTTTCATTAAATGGACCAGTTCCATCTGAGCAACTTAAGTGCCTCGAAAAAATTCGTCTTCACGACTGTTCTGTTTTTGACAGATTCTGCCTTTTGTTTTGCATTCGCTCTTTTACGATGTTTTGTGGATTTCTTTGCTCCACAAAGCATTGGTGGCTGTAGCTAATGTCCAGAAGCTTTGGGAATGATTGTTCATTACAGAATATGAGAATTTTTTATTATGCACTAACCCTCTAATGAGAACTGTTTGAGTTTGGTGTGAAGGAAGTTTTCAAGGATCAAGCGAGAAGGGTGATATTATGTGATCAAGAAGAGTGAAAAGCCCGTGGTTCATCCCCAACCATATTCAAGAGACTCAAGCGTCTAAGCTTGGGGATGCCCAAGGCATCCCCTTCTTCATCAACAACTTATCAGGTCATCTCTAGTGAAACTATATTTTAATTCTTTCACATCTTATGCGCTTTACTTGGAGCGTCTGTGTGCTTTTATTTTTGTTTTGTTTGAATAAATTCGGATCCTAGCAATCCTTGTGTGGAGAGAGACACGCTCCGCTTTTTCATGTGAATACTCATGTTCTTCACTTATATTTGTTGAGTATTCTTAACTAGCTACTGCAGTGCTTTTAGCTCCTGTTTTTCATGCATCTCTTTGAGCTGTTAGCACGTGTTTATAAATACTCTCTTGCTGCATTATATTATCATTTGGAGAGTTTATGTTTAAGTAAGTTGTTTGGTGTTTGCTTGGAAGAAAGAAAATGCTGCATGTGGTAGTGGTATGAAAACTTGCATAATCTTGTAGATCATTGAAACTTTGATAACTTGATTCTTTGCAAATGTTTTGAGATATTTAGATGGTAAAGCTTGCTGGTTAATTAAGTTAAAATCATTAGTGGATTGTTGTCTTTAAGCTTGTACCGTACTACAAACTCTAAAATTGTTGAAGGTGTAGTTGGACTTGATAGCTTTCCATGTCTGAAAGTTCATTGTAATAACTAAGTTGTGCTGAAGGTCGAGGGATCTAACGGGGTACTTGTACCGCCGTGAACGGCCCTTCTTGGAGTGAATTTTAATCATGCTCTTAATGTTGAACCTGCTAGTTGTTTGCAATAAACTTGTGAGTTCTTTTTGACTAATGTTAAGCTACGGTTTTTGGCACTTCCACCATCCATATTTGCTAGCCTCTTCGGTGCTGTGCATTGCCTTCTGCTCACATTGAGAGTTGTGCATACTTCGCCAGTACATCCAACCCCGTGGGAGGACTTCCTCTTGTTCTCCTACACATAAGCCATACATCTTCCTCAAAACAACCACCATACCTACCTACCACAGCATTTCCATAGCTGTTCCGAGATATATTGCCATGCAACTTCCATTTACATTACATGACTTGTTGTCATTCATCACTTATATATTGCTTTGCATGATTCTATACAGCTGATGTGTGGTTTACCCATGTTACGCTAGATCATTGCATATCCTGCTACACTGGCAGAGGCATACAGTTTTATACATCATGTTTTGTTCATTATGAGTTATTGTACCAAAAAGTGTGTTGTCATATTAGATGTTGCCCCTGAAAGTGAAAAGAGCATGGCCATCGAAAAGAGAAACAGAAAAAGAAAAAAAATAAAAAAAAGAAAAAAGAAAAAAAAAGAATAAAGAAAAAGGGGGCAACATTACTATCCTTTATCCACACTTGTGCTCATGTTATAGCACCTGCAGTATTCATAGTCATCATTTGTGCTCATGTTTAGCACCTATACTCCATGTGAGAGAGTTTTCATGTTCTACTTGTATAACTATGTGGGGAATTTACACTATAGAACTTGGGTTGTATATTCCAATGATGAGCTTCCTCAAAAGTGCTCTAGGTCTTCATGAGCAACCAAGTTGGATGCACCCCCACTAGTTCCATTGGAGAGCTTTCATACACATATAGCTCTATGTGCATCCGTTGCATGGCAATCACTACTCCTTACATAGCTTCGATTATAAGACTTCCTCTTGTCTAATGATCACTTATAGCTTTGTGAGACTTTCTTCCATTGGCCTTCCAAACCCCCATTAATGTTCTCTTTGCCATAACATCATGGTGCCAATACCAAATGCTTGCGCTCACCGGTTGAGTAGACTTCGAAACAGTTGATTCATGACGTTCATGTTTATGTTTACTTGGCTGAATCCTTCTATGTTATGAAAATTTGCTTGATGCTTGGATTGAAGGATAGAACTCCTATGCTGGATACTTAAATCATCTTTAATGAACCTTGTACGGTTTCATGTCTTTAAAGCAATAGTTCATGAAAACTTTTAGCTTGTTTGACTCTTGCTTTATTATCTTTATATCAACTATAGACATTTGCTTTGAATGATTTGATCTCAGCTCACATGCCTTACATTATTATTGGATCAAGATTATGTTGGTAGCATGTCACTCAGAAATTATTTTTTTTATCGTTTACCTACTCGAGGACGAGTAGGAACTAAGCTTGGGGATGCTTGATACGTCTCCAACGTATCTATAATTTCTGATGTTTCATGCTTGTTTTATGTATCATTGTCACATGTTTTATATGCATTATATATCATTATTATACATTTTCTGGGACTAACCTATTAACAAGATGCCACAGTGCCAGTTCCTGTTTTCTGCTGTTTTTGGTTCCAGAAAAGCTGTTCGGGCAATATTCTCGGAATTCGACGAAACAAAAGCCAAACCTCCTATTTTTCCGAGGGACACACGGAGCCAGAAGGGCAAGCCAGGGGGAGGCCCACGGCCTCCAAACCACAGCTCGCGCGGCTGGGCCCACAGGCGCGCCGGGAGGTGAGGAGGGAGCCCAGGACCTCCGCCGACATCGCCCCTTCGCCTATATATTGCCTCAGACGCGAAAACCCTAAAACACCAAGTCAATTTCCACGAAGAGTTCCGCAGCGCCGCCGCCATCGACGACAAGTTTCGGGGGACAGAATCTCTGTTCCGGCACGCCGCCGGGACGGGGAATTGCCCCCGGAGTCATCTCCATCGACACCACCGCCATCTTCATCGCCGCTGCTGACTCCCATGATGAGGAGGGAGTAGTTCTCCCCCGAGGCTGAGGGCTCTACCGGTAGCTATGTGGTTCATCTCTCTCTCACATGGTGTGATCTTTATGTGATCATGTGTATTGCTAGTATCGCTGAATACATTAATAATGTTTATGCTACTCAAGTGATTTTGTCTAGTTTCTGGAGTCATTGTGACAACACGGTATCAAGGTGACAGTGTGGGTACTTGTGTGACTCTATGAATAATTTAGACATTTATCATGGCTTATTCTTGGGAATTGTGGTGTTTGTTTACTCAGACTTTGAGGTGTGCTTTGCAGCCCTACGCATAGTACTCTTGCTTCATCAAGAAGGAGAATAATCCCGAGTAGTATTTACTTGTGTTCAGTTGTGCTAATCTAGTTGAATATGTAGATGTTACTCTTTATCTATTATGCACTCTATAGGTTACTTTAATATGAACTCCGGTACTCTCCACGGTGTAAAGGTGACAGTGTGTGCACCGTGTGTGATTCCTTTATGACGTTGTGGCGCTTGTTTACTCCGGCTTGAGGTGTGCTTTTGTAGCCCTACACAATGAATGGTGTTTGTTATCCAACAAGAGAGTGTTTAAGAGTAGCTTTTACTTATTCAGTTATGAGATCATTGTTGAGAGTGTCCACTAGTGAAAGTATGATCCCTAGGCCTTGTTTCTAAGCATTGAAACACCGTTTACAACAAGTTCTGCTACATGTTTGCTTGCTGCCATCTTTATTTCAGATTGCAGTTACTACTTATAATCATCCCTATCACTTGTATTTCACTATCTCTTCGCCGAACTAGTGCACCTATACATCTGACAAGTGTATTGGGTGTGTTGGGGACACAAGAGACTTCTTGTATCTTAATTGCAGGGTTGCTTGAGAGGATATCTTTGACCTCTACCTCCTGAGTTCGATAAACCTTGGGTGATTCACTTAAGGGAAACTTGCTGCTGTTCTACAAACCTCTGCTCTTGGAGGCCCAACACTGTCTACAAGAATAGAAGCACACGTAGACATCATGCAGCTCAATGTTTTGACTTACTCTTGACATTGAATTGGTTCAGAGGTTGTATGTAATTGATATCTTCTTAGTATTAATATATTATCCTTTATCGAATAAAATTGTCCTTAAATATGAGGAGATCAAAAGGATCGTGAAATTCAAGTTATGGGAAAGGAGGCTCCACATTTTTTGATAGGTATGGTATATGACTTAAAACGTGAAATTAAATACACAAGTAAAAGAATGCACTAGCATAATTGCAAATGATTAACCATTAGTTTCCTTGACTACGATAAGGCACGACCCATCACCATACAAAATATGAATGTTAGGGAATGCTACTAGTCATCCTCCTAGCATATGAAGCTAGAAATATCAAGCGAAGGAGAAACAAAAAGGGATATGTGTGAAATATGTGAACATTTGGTTAACCTGAACAAGAATTCTTGTAACCTTGTTCTCTACATCGCCTTTCTGACAAGAGGATCAAGGATATTCTAGCGTTCCATCAAGAGGGTTGAGGGTACCTACCTTGGCCGGCTTCTATAGTTTGAGATTGGTAATCCCTGGAACATTCCGAAGAAAATATATTGTAAAGTTCAATACAAGCTCCTTTCAAAGACTAGATTGGAGAGTGCCTATGCAGCTCACTGCATATGTAGGCACCATGCAAATGAATTGGCCATTTCCAAATAATTTTTGAATCGATCACTTTTGTTTCAGTTGGGTAAGGCCTTTAAGAAAACTCAATGTCGATTGTGACACAGGGCAAATCGCCCATTTTTTTTACAAAAATAAGGAGGCAATACAAATAACAGTGTTGCATGGTTCGCCCGTGAGATCTATTGGTCTCTGATTTATGGATGTGGTCTTTCACGACAGCCCCAGTCCTGCCAGCTTGGATGGGCTCAAAACGCACTGGAAAACATCCTGCTCATAGCTATCACTTCTACCAAATGTCGTGCCTGCGGATCTGATGAGAAGTAGTTTAGTTAAATTTTTAGTACTTGTATTCTTCTGTCATACTCCCTCCGTTTCAAAATAGTTGTCGTGGAACGGAGGGAATACATTTTATACACACGATCAGCCTACATCACATTTTTGATGGCCTATTAACAAATATGCGAAAGTAATTATAGGTCACAAACCTCCATTGTGAGTCTGCCGGTGCAATCCCCGAGACCTCCCATACCTACTAGATTTTTTACAAGGTTAGGTGTTCCTAGGATGTCATTAAGAGAAAACGAGTGATTAGGAGTAGAAAGGGTGGTGTGGCCAGTGCGAGTTATAGGAAGAGCATGACCGTTGCCGACGATAACATGTGGGTAAGGGGAGCTAGAGGGGAGGATATGTGAAAGGTTACCCTGATTGCCGGTCATGTGGGCGGAGGCGCCAGAGTCCATGATCCACTCATGCGGAGGTGGTGGTGCGAGGGACATGGTGTTGTAGGCCTGCATGAGTTGTCCTTGGTCGAAAGACGGTGGCGGCGCAGCATATGTCGGTGCAGGCATCGGAGTGGACAGTGGAGCTCCTTGCATCCAGGCCATGGGTGGCGAAGGCACCCCTGGTGGACACGGCGTGGACGAGGCAGCACCGTAGGCCCACGAAGACGGAGGCAACATCATGGCATGATGAGCCTGAGGCAGGCCGGGAGGCGGCGGGCGTGGTGGCGGACCGGGCCACATCTGGATAGACCCTGCCCAAGGGTTTTGCATGGATGGCCATGACGCCTGCGAGCGCTTCCCGAACGTGTTGGAGTTTCCACCTCGCTGCTGAGGAAGGCCGGAGTGGAGGAAGCGGCATCGCGCCCCATATTGGCAGCTGCCTCGCTGCTGGAAGTTGCGGCATGGGTAGGGCGGCGCGTAGGCGGCGCTGTTTCTGTTGGACCGCGCGGTGGAGGAGGCGTGGGGGCGTGATACGTCCATTTTGCATCACTATTTTATATCATAATTTACTGCTATTCATCGATATATTTCATATTTGGAAGTGTTACTTATGTTATTTTACCTATTTTGCATGTTTGATGAATAATGGAGAATTGGACACCGGAGTCAGGATTCTGCTGGAAAAGCACCGTCGAGATGCACTATTTCTGAAGATCAATAAATCGAAGGAGACATATGGAAGTTCCTATTTTACCAGATGACGGAGGAGGCCAAAAGGGGAGGCTGAGAAGGGCCAAGGTGGGCCCTCCTCACCAGCTGGCGCGGCAGGCCCACCAGCCGCGCCGCCAGGTGGTTTGGGGGCCCTGGCCCACCTCAGCCGTTCCCCCTTCGTGTACTTGACCCCCTCGGAACCCTAACACACAGAGGACGGCCATCGAAATATTCCGCCGCCTCCACGAGGCGGAAAACACCAGAGAGCGAAAAGCTCCCCTGCAGGAAGAAATCTGCCGGGGGAAATTCCCTCCCGGAGGGGGAAATCGTCGCCATCATCACCGTCATCGAGCTGGACTTCATCGGGATCATCATCATCATCATCTCCACCGCCAACACCATCATCACCGCCGCTGCACCCCGTCTCCGCTATAACATCTAGGGCTGAATCTTGTCTATTTCATAGGGGAAACTCTCCCGGTGTTGATTACTCTTGTTATTGATGCTATTGGGTGAAACCATTGGATTAAGGTTTATGTTCAGATTGTTATTCATCATCATATCACCTCTGATCATGTTCAGTATGATGTCTTGTGAGTAGTTCGTTTAGTTCTTGAGGACATGGGAGAAGTCTTGATGTTAGTAGTGAACTATGTTGAGTAATATTTAATGGTTTGATGCTTAAGTTGTGGTGTTATTCTTCTAGTGGTGTCATGTGAACGTCGACTACATGATACTTCACCTTTATGGGCCTAGGGGAATGCATTGTGTATTCGTTTGCCAATTGTGGGGTTGCCGGAGTGACAGAAACCTGAACATCCGTTGGTATATCGATGCATGAGGGATAGCAGGATCTCAAAGTTTAAGGCTGTGGTTAGTTTATCTTAATTACTTTCTTGTATTTGCGGATGCTTGCAAGGGGTATAATCACAAGTATGTATTAGTCCTAGGAAGGGCGGTGCATTAGCATAGGTTCACCCACATACCACTTATCAAAACAATGAAGATTAATCAACTATATGAAGCGAAAGCACTTGACAATATTCCCGTGTGTCCTCAATAACGTTTGGTCATTATAAGTACAACAACCGGCTTGTCCTTTGCTGTAGAAAGGATTGGGCCACTCGCTGCAACTATTATTACTGCATTTTATTTACTTGTACTTTATTTATCTGTCATATCAAAAACTACTAAAAACTTGTCTGAGAGCATTTACAGTGAATCCTTCATCAAAACCGCTTGTCAACACCTTCTGCTCCTCGTTGGGTTCGACACTCTTATTTATCGAAAGTACTACGATACACCCCCTATACTTGTGGGTCATCAGGGCGCCTCGGGCGACGAAAGCGGTCGGAGCAGGAGAAGACGGCTCGGACTGCTTCAACGTGAGTTCCTCGAGCAGAAGAGACGAGCGCACGTCGAGGAATGACGGCAATGGGCGCTGTTTGAGGGTCAGGGTGCGCATGTAGGCAAGCCCAGATCCGAGGCCGCGAAGTGTGTTCTGCACGAGGCGCTTGTCGGTGATGGTTGTGCTCAAAGCGTTGAGCTCGTCGGCGAGAATCTTCTGCTTGCGACAGTAATCAACCACGGTCATGGACCCCTGTTGGAGACCGTGGAACTCTTGCTCGAGGTAGGAGGAGCGGGTCTCAGCGTTGTCGTGGTAGATGTTGGAGAGCCGCATCCACAAGGCATGAGCAGGAAGTGGTGTGGTGGTGTCGACGATCATGGCGAGAAGCTCGGGCGTGACGGTGCTGTTGAGCCACGATCGGACGATGGCGTCGTTCCGACTCCACTGTGGTGTGGGATCGGTAGGGTACTCCTTCTCATCTAGATGGTCTTCTAGGGCATATTTCTCGACGGCGTCGGAGAACATGCCCCGCCATTGGAGGAAGTTGGAGGTGGAGAGCTCGAGGGTGACCGGAACGGCGGCGCGTATGCTGGGGAGTGCGGCCGCGAGCGCCCATAGGGCTGCTTTGGCGGCGGCCTCGGCTGCGATGTCGGCGGCGGTAGGTTGTGACGGCGCCATGGAGAGAGAATCGAAACCTAATCTGATACCATGAAGGCAATTGCAATTGTTGCACTTGGACTGATTTGGATCCCTTGATGGGATTATATAGTACAAGGAGGTGACTTGATAGTCAAGTAAAGAGATTACAATTATGGAAATAAACTAATCAAATCTAATCCTCCTTAATTTCGGCTAGGTAGACGTGTCCTACACGTACACGTCTAACACTAGCAATGCATATGGTGTCATAGTAAATAAGGAATTTTGCCATAGCAATTCTGAATTCCTTCCATTCAGCAATAGTCCGTTGGCATAGACTAAGTACAATGTATCAAATAGTCACTTGTAGTTGTAGTGATATATATGGTGAGTTTTCTCTGACATTATTTGGGACGTAGAGTCCTGCAAGATCTTAGCAATTGATTACACATCAATTCTCGTCGTACTCTTGTAATTTATGAACAAGGCTGAAAATTGGATACTATCTTTAGTTATTACTAACCGAGGCAGAGGAGTGGAAAAACAGGGGATTTTTCCTCTCCTTCAAGGGCGTGACGAAATTTAGCTTGGAGAGGAGAGATAGTGAGATAGTTTAGAATTTTTTCATGACTCGACATCTGCCTGTGTTCCACTTCCCCCACACTAGAAAATCAATCACAAATGTCCAAGCCTACTGCATGGAGCGATAGACCAATGATCAGAACGAGGAGATGGCAGCTCTGTACGAATGATGATTGCACCAGGACTGCTCGAAACGGAAAATATTAGACTTAGGGATTGAAGTGGCCGGGGAACATGATCAGAAGAAATAAGCAAAGCATGTTCACAAGATGAACAGGAAAATTCATTCATTGTTTTGGGTAAAAATAGGGCGCTAAGCACAAGGTTACATTGGACATAAAGAAATCAACAGATGCATCCTTATGCAGTAATACAAACGACTCACACTTGAGAGGAAAAACAAGAGAAGTGATCCAAGATCCCGGAGGAGGAAACATCAGCTTGAGACAATCATTTTACCTTGAAAATGTTAACAACAATGGAAAAGCTCGCCAATAAGTGATTAGGTCAAATGCTTAACCGGGAAACAGGAGAAACACTGAATGTTCTGTATGGCAACTGGTTTGGCGTGAGCCAGACCTCCAACGGACATACTGGTCTGTAATAACCAACACCCGACAGGAAAGCAGCCTCCAACGTCTGTTTTTGCAAGTCATAGACTTTTACCCACACCATTGGTTAAAGCGGCATATGAAAGAGCTATCGTTCCTGAGTCGTGGAGCTGTGAAGTATATACAGTTTTGTCTCAGCTCCGGGAATTTGTCGGTGGATAGAACACCCGGGCTATTCTGCCCAAGGAACACCGTGTGCCCCCGTAGAGCCTCCGTGGGGTTTAGTCCTACCATTTTGTGACTTTTGCGATCTAGCTTGTCAATTTCGACCCTTACACAGTCCTTCTGGCCCCTATCGAGGATGACACGTATCTGTAGGAGATGTCCCCATGGAGTCAAAACTAGGTACCTCGTGATAACATCAGATGAATTGTTGTTGTTCTCGGTGATGATGGTTTCCTTTTTCGGCTTACTCCTTCCGCAAAAGTCCAAGGACACAAGTATCCCTTTCATTGTCAGGGCGTAGAACTTGCCACGGTGGTGGACAATATCAGCAAAACTATCATCACTTGTACGGATCTTGGAAACTTGCCGCCAAGAACTGCCTCCTACTCTTGCAAAAGAGAGTCGCGTACCCTCTACGTGGGCGACCAGAGCAATGGCGCCGCCTGTAGATGGAGAATCAGACAACACAACCTTGTCGTAGAAGTATCTGCCCGGAGACACCAGATCATAAATAGAGTCACCACCACGGTAAAACAGATAACGGTAGCCTTCGAGGTTCCCATCGTCTCCGTAGACCCCCTCAATGCACTTCGAGAAGCCGGTGATCGGGGCAGAGGGATCGTCTTCATGGCGAAGGGGTCATAGATGACGAGATCTGAGAGCTCGTTGGCCATGACCAGCCAGCCGTGGGAGGCGCCGCACAAGGCCACGGCCTTGACACGGGCCAAGCTGATCTGGTAGGTCTTCTCGTCCAAGAGGCTATGGAACTGGGAAGAAACGCTTGTATCCCATGAATTACGACTATGTTTCTTACCGTACGGTGAGTCCGTCTCCAAGGACACGAGCCATGGAGTTTGGTGATTACGCGGAACGCTGGCGGCGGCCGTGGAGGCAGAGCGCCATAACTGGCAGACGGCGCGGAAGGCGAGAACTTCGGTAGCTCCCCAGGAGCTGAAGGACGTGGATCAGGAGATCGATGGGGAGGTCCGACCAGCCGGGGCATGCGTAAGGTTTTGCCATCGTGGATAGAAAATACATGTAAACAGCAGATCTTTATAGGGAAGCAAACAGAAGAGGCCCTTGTAAGTTGCCCACTCGGACTAGAATTCCCTTCCCTTATCCCCTTCAAATAGAAAGAACAAGTATTTCAATCGATTTCGATTCGTGTATGCTCTTGCTTGGATTCAAAGAATATGTCAAATGTGACTGACTGAGACATTGAAAAGAATAAATCAACTCTACAGCTAGCACCATAGAATCACATTCCATTCAAGCAGAGTTAACTGACAGCCGTGCATAGACAATTAGCAGAGCATGTTCACAACATGGCTGGGAAAAATTCTAACAGTTACGACACCTCATAACTGTGTTGGAACTAGTACCGTACACCAGCCACATATTAATTTGAACAGAAAGAACAAGATTAGCTCAATGAACATCTCTCTGTTTAGGTTCACTGAACCTTGTGTTGGAACAGGACAAAAAACAAACTGCAGAATCATAGAAATTCATGATCGCCAGCACACCCAACGACTACATATTATCTATGTTTTCTGGACAATTTGTCGCAACATATGTATATACTACCTCAGATCTAAGGGTTTTTATCACTTCTGCCACTATGACCGCCGCTAACCTCAGTTTTTCCATTTGACCGACTGAAATCTCAATCTCGACACTACTCTGTTAGTTCGCTCCTCAGTTTTGCCACTCCGTTACTCCACCGTTAGTTTTATCCTCACTTTTGCCACTCCATCGTCAGTTTGTCCTTAGTTTTGTCATTCTAAGGTCTCCCTCCCTTTCTTTGTATTATTTATCGCATTGACAGGCCACAGCTTCAGGTTGTACAAGGAGAAGGCGAAGAGGTCAGCGGCAGATGGGCGCTGGCGGCACACGGTGGATTCCCGTACGAGCGCGGATGCGTCTGGTGACACCTTGCTGTTGTGGCTTCCGATGGTGCCCCGTCGACGAGAGCGACAAGATCAGACCAATGAGGTGCTGCTTGCAGGGAAAGAGGCCTATTGGAAAGCGGCAGAGGCTTGGGAACCAGATCATAATGCCAGCCTCCAAGAGGAAAGGCCACCGAGACCATAGCATTATGCAGGCGGCCGGAGACACCATGACGTTATGAACAACTGCTCTGATTGCCGAAGTGATGACATGTAGGTCCACCAATCAATGTAATAAAAGTGAAGAGACAATGAGGGAGAATTAGGAATGGCAAAAGTGAAGAAAAACTAACTGTGGAGTGGCAAAAGTGAGGATTAAACTAACGGTGGAGTAACAGAGTGGCAAAATTGAGGAGGGGAATAACAGGGCCGTGGCAAGATTGAGATTTCAGTCGATCAAATGGCAAAACTGAGGTTAGCATCGGTCATAGTGGCAGAAATGATAAAACCCCAGATCTAAATTGATGATGTCCTTATAGAGCTGCAGTCAAAAACTTTCATAACTTTGGCTATCAATATATAATTATAATTGTGATTATTCACATGCAAATTATATTGTTAAAATTATCAAAAGAGTGATTTTCATTTTTTTTACCCCATAGTTGTGTAGTGTTACTCATATTACGCCAGTTAGTGGTTATTATATTGGTCTACCTCGATCTAAGAAACTCTGAACCCGATTTTACTCCAGTTTAACATTTTACTCATACTCTAGTAGATATGAAGGACATATAAGTTCAATGTAGCGACAAACATGTGTAAAGCCTCCGAGAGCGTTATGGACGATCACATCCAGCCTTCTTTTCCCCATCCTTTATCCCACTCCCCGGCGTTCTTATGGCATCCTCTAAGGCTCTAATCTTGATCATCAGCTGACCTCACACATTGCATAACGGATATGCTTGAGTGAAACGTGTTCCAAAATTTCTTAAACGGGATAATCGTGATAAATGTTCACAAAATAGGGTAATTGGTGCCATAAATGGAATTCACCAGGTAGGGAATAAAAAGTGGAATTCACTCTTATCACAATATGTGTTATAATTCTTAAATTTTTTTTTTACAAACATCGCATATGATGATTCAAACAAAGTTAAGTTGTTAATTCTCAGAGATTGTGTCTAAAATGCATGTATTTCCGAAGAATGGGATTAACTTTTGTTATAATTGCAGTCTGCACTGTTTCCTTCTTGGAGTCGTCGCTTTTGGAGGGCTTGGACTTCTTGTGTTGTTTTGGTGGTGTTAGTGTCGCTGCTACAAGGATCTGATCGCTATGGCGGGACTTTTTTTTTTGTAATTCTTCTTTCTTTTTTCGGTTGTGTGCATCCGTAAAGCCATTAGAGTGATGCGTTGTTGCAGAGGCTGGGTGTAATTGGTATCTTCGTGATATTAATATATGATCTTTATCTAAAAAGTTGTTGCAGTCTGCACAGTAATTTTAGGTAAGTATAAATGTATTGGCATATACTCCATATAACTGAGGCTCATTTAAGTGGAATAATGATACTGCTGCTCATCTTTCCTGATTCGCTTAAGCGTTTATATTGACCCCCTGGTTCACAGAACTTAAACTAAGAACATTTCCGTAGAACAGTGCTCCAGTCATTGGGTGTTTATTTAATATATAGATTAAATATGTGGAACATTATATATGTCTATAGTTTGTTAGGTATTTCGGAACTCTACATCCACTGTAACTAGGAGGCTAGCTTGGCTAGCCTTGGACATGGACTGACTGAGAGGGAAGTAATGAGCACTGAACTTACTAATTCCATGAGCTATGCTCCAGAAGGCCTCCAAGGTAGTATATTTAAGACTTTGAACTACTTTGGGGATACTAAGAGAAGATTCCACAAGGATACCCAAGTTCAACTGGTTTACTCTTCAAGAATTATTAGAGGGGACTCTTGCTATAGCAAAATCATGGAAGTTTGGCTATAAGTTGACTATAATCCTTCTTGATTTTTTTGACTCCCTCCATTACTTGAAGTAAGGTATATAGTTTTTTGCATGAATATTAACACACGGGCTGGGAGGGCAAATTTAGTTGCTTTTGGACATTAATACCCCTAGAGGAACGATGTGAGACTAGAGGGAAATAAGGAAATCTAGGCATCCTCTCTCTCTCTCTCTCTCTCTCTCTATCGGACTACTTCCTAAACTGGCGTAACAAATCCCATGATTTTCTCTCTGATTGACTCTCCCCCGCTCGATCTGATAAAAATTAAACGTGAGTTAGAGTGGGTAGAGATTGGCCATGCATGCAGGCTATACAATCTGTTAAGAAAAGAAAAGAATATTGATTCCAAAATCTAAGGGATCGGTGGGGGCATGTATGATGTACACGGGTGGGAGGATTCCTAATTAATCATCTCCTTTTTATAGGGTTTATTTTTTCACACTTCAACCGTGTGAGCAGATCGGTGGAGGGGTATAATTGACAACAAATGAAATACACCCTACATTCCGGATTATTCCTCAAAACATTTATACACCTTACTTTAAGAAGGTTGGATATTGGAAGGTGATCTGGTTCGGCTGAAGTTCGTCATCTGAAAATATGCGCCAAACTGAAACACGTCGAACCATAACACAGAGTAAATTTTCTTGAAGAGAGGTCAGCCTGGTTTACAGGAAGGGTCTCATACACCATAAAAGAAAAACAAATCTCGTGGCCATGCCTACATAGCTACACAACAATATGTACAACATCATGTGAAAAAAAACAATATGTACGACATTGCAACATTTGAGAATATTTTATTGAGTAATATATGATGTGTGCTGTAAACTTGTAAGTACCGTCACTAAAACCCTTGCAACATATATCGATCAAGAATCTTGTATGAAGACATGCATTTAAGTGGTATATGATGTCATTTAAGATCCTAGGTCTTGGATGAACATATCTAACGTTTGTGTTTCAGTAGCAACCTAGGCCGGGTTATGCGTCCACATGTTGTCGGACAGCATAATTTCCCTTAATAATGCATCGACTGGCAAAGACACCTCTGATCTCCATAACTTGTTGAACGAAATAACATGACTAGTAATGATGGATATTTTAATTTTAAGCGGCAATAGCAGTAGTTCGAAGAGTTACCGAGTCTCTGTTGCAATATGCAAGATAAACTAGTGCATGTTCTTGGCTATTCTGAACCAACACCAGCATCAACTAGAACTGACATAGACAACGAGAAAATTTTCAAACTACAGAACCATAAAAGAAAATTAGTCCTCTCTCGCTCATGGCTCATTTTGCGGGCTACTTGGAACGAATCACTAAAGAGAAATCGTTCCAAATATCCTGGCCATCAGACGTACTAAGTAGATGAGATTGAAGAGAAATAGTTTGATAACGTTCTCTCCTTAGCATTCCATGTTTTATTGCCGTGGAGATTGGGTGATGGATTAGGAGATACTCACTTGCATTGCGTGGAGACTGAACGACAACCAGCTAGAGTAGGTGATTTGCACAACTCTTCGACCTCACCACATTAATTAATTATCAACAGTTGAGATCGATTTATTCTCTACTCTTACCCTTCTTGTTGGTACGTTAGAAAACCCGAGAGAATTCTTAAACTACAAATGAACAAATAGACTGAAATATATTTGTTTTCTAACGTGCCCGATAAAATTCCAGAAAATGAACATGTTAGGGGGTGTGGGTGCATTCTATCTATGCAGAGGCCGGGTGTAATGCTTAAAAGTTTTAAGTAATAAATCTCTTTATCTAAAAAAAGGGGGTCTTGGTGCTCTCGAAGGATGGCTCTAACCGGAAAAAAATGCTACTCATGACAGCAAGCCGTTCTCAGTACAGAGCAGGTTTCATACTTGGAATTATTTTAGATTTTGACGTTTCAAATCCAATAACTAAACTCGGGAAAGAGACAAGCCCCAAGAATATCTTTACACGATGACAGCGTGGTTATCCCAGTGGACAAGGGGCAGGTTGGTGATCTGCTACAGGCCATGATTTTTCTGTTGTTTGTTAATAGAGAAGGTGAATAATCACAGTCAGAGGCACACAAGTAAAACAGGCACGCCAATGGTGCAATCTTCATGTAATTTATTTTATGTTGGTTCTCACCTCGTATGCAACAGAGTTGATTTGGCAATGTAAAGCAGTTAGGGTGTCATGGAAATCCGTAAGGTGAAAAACATGCATTTACTCTTAACAATTAAATGTAGGTAATTATCGCGAAACATGTTGAGCATCGATTAGGCATTGTAAACTAAAGAGTGGAAGGATTACCAGGTGTTCGAAAGTATCCTGCCTATGAAATTCTACTACGTTACCACGACAACAGAAATCGTGAGCGTGAAGCGTTGCATATAGAAACTTGAGTTCATCTAGCTAATGTTTCTCGAGAGAGGACAATTGGATGCAAGATCATGGATTTTAGTGCCCTTAAGGTTCCAGCACGATTGTGATTACTCGGCATGGAAAAATTCTAGATGCCTCCGATGTCCATACCTAATCTGCAACATACGCGGTGTTGCAACATGTGAGGGAATTCTAGAGCTATTTTTGTGATATGTAGGTAAAGTCATAACATATATGGAACAATTATATTGGATGAAGAGATGTGTGTTTAGAATGGTATGTTGTGTGTCCTAGAATATCTTAGGTCTTGAATGAACATATCCAGTCTTTGAGCCCAGTAACTTTATATGTTGCATAAGCCCTCATGTAGCCAGGAAGTACTATCTCACCGAACTGTATTGACTCCTGATTGCTGCAACATGATGAATGAATACATTAGTATGAAGAGTTTCAGTCTCTATTGTCATCTGCAAGATAGCTTAAGCGATAATATACTGGCCCATCTATGTTTAAGAACAACATATAATTAATTATCAACAGTTTAGATCTATTCTGTACTCTTACCTTCTTGTTGGTAGGTTGGAAAATCCGGAGCGAGTTCTAATTTAAATGCCAAATGAAGAAATAGACAGAAGCATTTCCTTTCAATGCGCCCGATAAAATTCCAGAAAAAGAACATGTACATAGCAGGTTTCATACTTGGAATTATGTTAGGTTTTGATGTTGCAAATCCAATAACTAAACTCGGGAAACAGATAAGCCCCAAGAAAATCTTTACATGATGACTGCGTGGTCATTCCAGTGGACAAGGGGCAGGTTCGTGATCTGCTCCTGGCCGTGACTTTTATGTTGTTTGGTTATAGATGAGGTGAATAAGCCTTATCAGAGGCATACAAGTAAAATAGACGCGTCATTGGTGCAATCTTCCTGTAACTTATTTTATGTTGGTTCTCACCTTGTATGCAATGGAGTTGATGTTACAATCTAAAGCGATTAGGTTAACGCTAATCAGTATGGTAGAAACCATGCATTTCGCTCTTATAAAAATTAAATGTAGCCAATTATCACGAAACAGGTTGAGCATCGATTAGGCATTGTAAACCAAAGAGCAGATGGATTGCGAGGTGTTCGAACGTGTCCTGCCGAGGAAATTCTACTACGTTTCCACGACAACATGCATCGTCAGAAGGTGGTGCTGCATCTAGAAACGTGAGTTCATCTAGCTAATCTTTCTGAGAGAGGAAAAGCGGATGCAAGATCGTTGATCTCAGTGCCCTTAAGGTTCTTACACGATTGTGTTCACTGGGCATGGAAAAATTACAGATACCTCCGATCTCCATACCTAATGTGCAACATGCACGGTGTTGCAACATATGTGGAAATTCTTCAGCCATTTTTGTGATATGTAGGTAAAATCATCACATATATAGAGCAATAATATTGGATGAAGAGATGTGTGTACATAATGCTATGTTGTGTCCTCTAAGATCTTAGGTCTTGAATGAATATATTCAAACTTTGTGCTTCAATGACTTCATATGTTGCATAAGCCCACATATAGTCGGAAAGTACCATATCACCAAAATATACTGACTTCTGATTACTACAATTGTTGAATGATACATTAGTATCAAGAGTTTCAATCTCCACTGTCATCTGCAAGATAACTTAAGCGATAATATATTGGCCCCTCTATGCTTAAGAACAACATAATTCATAACTATAAGATGACAATGAGATAATTTCAAACTTCAGAACTCTGACCAAGTGTGACACCCCTCCCTGGCACATACCACCAGAGAGGCAGTCGTCCCATGCGCCATCCCAAGATAACTGGCCGCACGTCACAACCGTGTAACAGAATGGAAATCATTACACAATCAGGCACATCAGTGCTACAAATGGTTTACACGGCCATCAAGGAATGACGAAATATCAATCCCAGCATGGCACGATACAGAGTTTTAACTGGCAGCGGAAGACATATGAGAGGCTACGGCTTGGAGCGGCTCCACTCCACAGGTTCTGGCTGGGCTACTGATCCTAGCACACTCCTACTCCATCTCCTTGCTAAAGTAGAAGATGAATCCTCGACAAAACCTGGCCACAATCACAAGGCCCGTGAGTACATTAATATGCACTCAGCAAGAATCGCCACTCACCACAAACAATCCAACAATCATGCAACAAGGTATACATTGGAATTAAAATCCTACAACATGGCAAGAGTCTACTCGAGATAGACCAATATGATAACATAAAGGTAGCATGGCATCACAAGCAAAACATGGCATAAGCAAACAACAAGAGTATCACCAGTACAGAGTCCAAGCCAGGTGGGTTGGATCGTATACCGGCAATCAAACAAAGAGGTTACCTGTGACGAGTAGACGAGTGTATCAGTGGGTACCAAATCTTATAATTACTCCTGTCAACACAATCAGGCCTCCAAGCCTCTAGCCAACTCTGGCTATCACTCCAGCCAACTCTGGCTATCATTCCAGCCAACTCTGGCTATCTCCCGGGGCATGCACGGTTGATGTTGGCTCTGGCCTAACTATAGGCTTCCAACGCATCACACCGCCATCCCATTCACCTCACAAGTAACATTCCCTGCATCATCTTATTGTTCATTTAGTGAAATCAGGTTGTTCATCTTTCTTCCAAACAAGCCTTAGGTTTAACCTCCGGACACGACACGGACACACAGTGTGACTGACACTGAACTGTTGTTCCATAACCTTGGAACGAGGCTAGACATCCAGATTTGACACTCTCGAGAGGTTGCAGATACCACCCACCTAAGTGCACCACACTCAGCCGGTACTTTAGGATATCATCCTTAAGGCGAACTCAGCAAGATACACTCACCTGACCGTTCACGCTACCAAGACACTCCCTGTATAGCCACCGACATAACTCTATGCCTTATGCAGAAGTGAATCCGGCACGCTCCCAACTATGGGCAACGCCTAGCTCCGGAACCTTCGCAAGACTAGCCCCGACCAACTATGGTAACCGACTAGACTTGCCAAAAGGGTGGCATCAACGGAGGCTCGTTAGGATTACGTAGGTCAAGGCCCGCCCATGTGAGCGACAGTGGCAGTGCTTTCGATGTTCAGATTAGTGGCACCGTGGACTGACCCTATCGTTGTTTGGAGGGGTGTTTCATTTAATCAAGTTCCATCATTGACAAGTCCAAACCAAGAGGATTAGTCCAACACAACAATCAAAATATCATAACATATCATCACACGACAAAATACTAGCAACACAATATTTCAAGCAATAGCAGTATCCATGTCCAAACTTAGGAAAATAAAAAGAACGTCGACCGGAAGACTGTGGCAGCGGTCTTCCGCTGGCAAGCGCCTTCTCGTTTGACAAGGAAAAGGAAACGTCGACCGGAAGACTGTGGCAGCGGTCTTCCGCTGGCAAGCGCCTTCACAGATCGACTACAAAAGATAACACAGTGGGTCAATCGGACGACTGTGGCGGTTCCTCCAGCCAGCGTCCTCGCAGATTAATTACAAAGTTGGTGAGGCATGTAGTCTCCAAACAATGAACCGAAAAGCATTCATAAGAAAGAAAGCATCCATTCCACTCAAGGATTAACCTGACGTGGTGTCAGCAATCTTGGCAAAAGAACCAAATGGAAAGTCAGCTCCCAAGCGTCGCAGTCCGGGTGGTCTATGCCAACCATATTTGACGGAGGGACAAGGCAAATAACTCTTTTGGCAAATGCCCCCAACTCCGAGGATCATAAGACGACATTCGTCCGCTCCTCACCTCGGCGAAGAAGAAGAAGCAAACAATCATAGGAACGCATGTTTTATAGTTGTTTATTTAGAGGGTTCGACAAAGCCACGCAAGTGCGAGGCGCACAGATAATCCACACATCATTCTAATGCATACATGGATGATGAATATGACATGGCAGGAGCAATAATCGAAGCAACATATTAAACAAGAATAACAACAGACATGCAATAATAAAACAGGGTACAGACAGAAAATATAACACTCGGTATGGCAATCAACAAATAAACAAACAACATTGCGGGACGGCTCATAGCAAGGGTTTAGCTTGCCTTCGAAGATCGACATCGTTTGGTTTGGAGGGTCACGGACACGTCACGGGTCAGGGTCTCGGGTTGCCGGTACCACGGAATACACCTATACATGCACACAAGGGTGCTGAGTATACAAGTATTTTACAAAAGGGTAAAACTGATACTACTGGACAGAGCTCTTCAAACTAAGAATTTACAAATTTGAATCACTCCAAACGGATTTACGGTTTGAGAGAAACGAGCGAGCGAAGGATAGCTATATGCTGCCCTGTGCGGCAGATAACCAGCTCGAGTTGACTGGGCTGACCTGGGTTGCGTACTTCTGTGAGTACGTTTTCATGCTGAGAAAACGGATTCTCCTGGAATACGCTTCCGCGCAGGGAGAGCGTATAGCTGGGGAATACGCTTTAGCTTGAGGAAAGCGTAAAGCTGAAAATACGCCGATCGGTTCACTGTGCCCTTTTCTTCTAGCTTGCTCACGTACGGGAGGAGTTCGGGGACGCTCGGGAAACGGCCGACGCCGGCGCTGCAGGCGACGGGAGGCCAGGAAGAGGGCGGGGGCGAGGTGCAGGGGCTCCGCCGCACTCGAGGACGGCTCCAGCGCGCGGGGGAAGAGGCCGGGGCGTCGCGTGCATGCTCGGCCGAGCTCGGCCAGCACGGCCATGGCGGGTCGAGCACGCTGCCGTCCGCTGGAGCAGCACGGGGACCGGCCGATGGTGGGGACGAGCTGGCCGCAGCCCACCGCGCCCAGGAGATGCTTCGGCCAGGAGGGGGAGGCCATGGTTCGGGGCTGCCGTGCTCTTCGAGCTTCGGCCATGGCGGTTCGAGCAGGAACTCGAGCCCTCCTCTGGATCTTCTGGACAGTGGTGGAGGAAAAGTAGAGGAAGGGAGTGTGTGGGCGTCGGAGAGAGCTCGGTCTCGTTTGTAGCTAGAGGGAGAACAATGGAATGAGAGGGAGGCACGGGAGAAGCTTCAAATAATCTCCCCGGCCCTGTGCTGTCGGTGGAAGGGATAAGAGAGGGGAGTGGATAGGGTTGTCGTGCTGGATGCACAGGAGAGCCACGAGGTGGTGCTGTAGAATAAGATTTGGCACCGACAAAACAGTAATCACTGATTTGGTTTGCTAAGCGCGCGTCCCGGACGTCCAGAGCGCGACGCGGGTGGCATGACGCGTTCCCGGTGACTCGGAGCTCCAAATGGAAAAAGGTTTCCACCACTGGGTTTGCAACGGTGAGAGGAACACAACCAAACAAAAATCCCACAGGGATTCCAAACTTTGTAAAATAGATTTTACAGAAAACCAAAAACACCGAAGGTGTTCGATGAAATGATCTTGGTCTTACACAACTCAAATAAATCCCCAAAAATTAGGCATGGGTTGTTTTGGTCAGGGGAGAGTGTCTATGGAGTTTGAGATCAATCGGATGATTAGAAATGGGGTTTTGGTAATGTGTCCGCTAAGCCGCGTACCGGCATCGGTTTTTGGCTTACAAAGGAAGTGGTCTAAAGGTTGCTCAAATGGGTTTGTCTCCAAAGGATGAAATGCAGGAAATGCCAAAATATTCATCCCCGAATTTATCAGAATTATTGGAGGTTCCTAGCTTGGTTAAAACATTTTTGGACTAGAAATGGCAGTTTTGAAATTATTGTCTAACTTGGAAATATTGCATTGGAGTATGCAATATTTTTGCATGGGTTGTCTTTATATGGACATGGGATCCTCTGGTATTTTTGGTGGAATTTCTAGAGCTATGGAAATGGGCTTTCCTTTTATAGGTGGAGAAAAGGATTAAAAGATTCCAATAATTAGGGCTAGGGTTTCCGAGAGAAAACCTGAGCACCAAAATTATCCAGGGTGATGGAGTGGTTTGTGGATTTCTGGGGAAACTTTTGAGAAAGCAATTCCCAAGTCAATTCTTCTTCAAAAGTTTTGAAGAAATATTTTAGGGTAAGAGGAAAAAGTTTTTCGGGTGTCGGAAAACACCACTAAAATTAGGTATGGATTTTTGGGGTGTTATAGACCTTCCCCCCTTAAAAGAATCTTGTCCCGAGATTCGGAGACTTATAGGATTCCCGGGTTTACAACAAGATAATTCTTGAATGATCCATTTATACCCCGATTTAAAACTTTTTCTATAAAATAGTAGAATTTGGTTAACCCAAGAGGTCAACAAGACTTTTTACAAAACATATTTTTACAAGCAGGATATTTCTACCACACTCAAGGCATTCAAAGAGGGTATGGCAGGGGCTTACTCAATCAATCAACATAGGATCTACTCACGTGCTTATGAATTTAATTCTAAGGTTTTCGCTCAATCAGACATAGACATGGCAAGATCAAACAAGATCTACAACCAAACTATCAAATAGTCTAACAAGATCAACTGGGGTGAGTAAGAACTCAAAACCTTTATAAACAAAAGGCAGGGATATGCTAATCATAACCTTCTCCTAAGGTTTTATTTTTGAAAAGTTATACCACATGACAGGTGCACCTTTCATGTGCGTACAACAAAAGGTTTTATTTTGAAAAGCTATAATACATGGCAGGTGCCCCTTTCATGTATATACAGGTTTGGAAAAAGAACAAGGTTTGTTTTCAAACAACGATGTTCGCGCCACAAGAGTGGGATCACAAACACCAAAATTTTGTGGGATAGAGCCATTCCCAAAGTTTGTTTTTGCAAAGAAATTTTCCCTATAGAACTCCGGGATACGAGGAAAATAACACGTCTCGGGGTACCTCTTCACGTTGAAGTAGTCGCGGGTCCCAGTTGGAGTAGAACTTGCATCATCAATTTCGGATTGTCCATCCGTGTACAGTTCGTGTCTTGCAGCAAGATTAAATGGCAGGGATACAAGCATGGGTAGGAGAATTTCTACTTGTAGCAAAACATCCTTTATAAAATATTTCTGCATTTTATGGCCCAAAACAAAACGGCTGCAGCAGTATGGCATAATCATTTCAACCATACCGTATAGGCAAGCACAAGCAAACATAGACAGAAAACACTCTACAAAAATCCTTCTTGTTCCAGCGAGGAAGAACACTCAACAAGCATTTTTAAGGCTTGGGAGGGAGTTGCTCGTGGAGGGCTCGGGCCCCTTTCTCTAACATGCGTCCAGACAAGGTTCATATTGGGTGAGGAACCTTGGGGTACTACATGTAGGAGTTTTTCAAACCTATGCGCGAGCCAACATTAAGTGAGCGGGACACCGTGGTTACAGTGTCTCATCAAATACTTCCACTTAATAGTTAAACTTGTGCAACACACACAAAATAATTTGCATACTACAAAATAATCCCATTCAAAGTTTGCATTAACTCACAGGTGGGTATATGCGTCTGGGTTCACATATACTGTCCCTGTTTTAAGTGATCTGTCGTTTCTTCAAAACCTTTAACTAAAAGAAAGGCATGATATTCCTTCATGTGTCAACCAAGTGGTCAACCAGGGATAAGAACACCAAGTTTTATTTCGGCTGATTCGACATCAACCAAGAAACAGACAACAAACTTGCATTACAACCAACACAAGGAAAACAAACAACAAAACAAACAAGCTCACGGCTTCTCACCTACCAACATACGAGCGTCACCAGACTAAACAAACAGGGGCTCTATTCCGCTTGACGGCCTCTGGTGGTCGGTGGAGCGGTGCCAAGACGAAGAGTGGTGTCCACATCTGCATCTTCCGGGGGTGGGGAATCACCGGCCTGCCTTCAAGGACAACACCTGGTTCTTGGGGTTGCTGCCGAACTCGGGCCATGGCTTCCTCAAGAACAGAAAGACCAACATAGGGTGCCATCTGTTCAGGTACCTGTAGTGCCCACTGAAGTCGATCTGGCACGGAGCCTTTGTGGGATGGACCAGGGTCTGGAATCTGGGGTTTTCCTTGCTGGTTTGAGCTTGGTCCTGTGTGGCTGAGATTGGATTCCTCATGGAAGCATGCTGCAGGAGTGCAGGGCCAAGACTTTGCCTGGCGACTCGGAGCTCGGCCATGAGTGAATGGTTCAGGCTTTCCATTGCAGCGAGGTAGGAGACCAAGTGCACTATAGCTGAATCGACTTCATTTTCGGTGTTGGCCCAGATTATCCGAGGACCAGACCGAGGCATAGCTGGGAGAAAGAAGTAGGCTCTACACCGCACAAATGCCGGTTCCATCCATCTGAGACGGGCAAGGCTTTCAAAGGCGGTTACCTGGAAAGCTAGCTCAAGTGTAGGCATTAACCTGCCACTAAACTCATAGGGTTTCTTCTTGCGGTCGGGATGCGGCTTGATACTCACAACAGCCTGAAACTCATGCCCGGCAGGTGAGTCTTCGCTTCTGAACACCACATACTGAGGACGGGTCGATGCACCAAGAGCATCACGGACGACCTCCCAAAGAAGAAGGGGGAAGCCGGGGCAATGGTCGGCAGTGGTATCCATATAGAAGGTGGGTGCCATCTAAACTAGTGCAAGCTTCAGGGCTATGGGTGAGGTAAGAACGCGGGATACCTTAGCGGAATCCTGCTTCAATAGAGTTGGGTTGCCAAGGGTAGAAGGCGAAGGTGGGGATGTCTGGAAGCTAGGACTGGGTCTCATTTCTAAGGGTTAGTGTCAATTTCTTCTCATGGAAGAAACTGGCGAGCCTCACTCGGGGATTGGGACAAGTCCTACTGCACCATACTGTTGACCAACAATAGCCATGCCGGTTAGGCGGAGATGGGTCAAATCCATCGGGCTCCTTGTCGGCAAAAGTACGGTTGAGCTTTCCATGCTAGGGTAGTCTACAGCCAGCCTGGTGCTCTGATACCATGTCTGTGACACCCCTCCCTGGCACATATCACCAGAGAGGCAGTCGTCCCGTGCGCCATCCCAAGATAACTGGCCGCACGTCACAACAGTGTAACATAATGGAAATCATTACACAATCAGGCACATCAGTGCTACAAATGGTTTACAAGGCCATCAAGGAATGACGAAATATCAATCCCAGCATGGCACGATACAGAGTTTTAACTGGCAGCGGAAGACATATGAGAGGCTACGGCTTGGAGCGGCTCCACTCCACAGGTTCTGGCTGGGCTACTGATCCTAGCACGCTCTTGCTTCATCCTTACTAAGGTGGAAGATGAATCCTCGACAAAACCTGGCCACAATCACAAGGCCCGTGAGTACATTAATATGCACTCAGCAAGAATCGCCACTCACCACAAACAATCCAACAATCATGCAACAAGATATACATTGGAAATAAAATCCTACAACATGGCAAGAGTCTACTCGAGATAGACCAATATGATAACATAAAGGTAGCATGGCATCACAAGCAAAACATGGCATAAGCAAACAACAAGAGTATCACCAGTACAGAGTCCAAGCCAGGTGGGGTTGGATCGTATACCGGCAATCAAACAAAGAGGTTACCTGTGACGAGTAGACGAGTGTATCAGTGGGTACCAAATCTTATAATTACTCCTGTCAACACAATCAGGCTTCCAAGCCTCTAGCCAACTCTGGCTATCACTCCAGCCAACTCTGGCTATCAATCCAGCCAACTCTGGCTATCTCCCGGGCATGCACGGTTGATGTTGGCTCTGGCCTAACTATAGGCTTCCAACGCATCACACCGCCATCCCATTCACCTCACAAGTAACATTCCCTGCATCATCTTATTGTTCATTTAGTGAAATCAGGTTGTTCATCTTTCTTTCAAACAAGCCTTAGGTTTAACCTCCTGACACGACACGGACACACAGTGTGACCGACACTGAACTGTTGTTCCATAACCTTGGAACGAGGCTAGACATCCAGATTTGACACTCTCGAGAGGTTGCAGATACCACCCACCTAAGTGCACCACACTCAGCCGGTACTTTAGGATATCATCCTTAAGGCGAACTCAGCAAGATACACTCACCTGACCGTTCACGCTACCAAGACACTCCCTGTATAGCCACCGACATAACTCTATGCCTTATGCAGAAGTGAATCCGGCACGTCCCAACTATGGGCAACGCCTAGCTCCGGAACCTTCGCAAGACTAGCCCCGACCAACTATGGTAACCGACTAGACTTGCCAAAAGGGTGGCATCAAAGGAGGCTCGTAGGATTACGTAGGTCAAGGCCCGCCCATGTGAGCGACAGTGGCAGTGCTTTCGATGTTCAGATTAGTGGCACCGTGGACTGACCCTATCGTTGTTTGGAGGGGTGTTTCATTTAATCAAGTTCCATCATTCACAAGTCCAAACCAAGAGGATTAGTCCAACACAACAATCACAATATCATAATATATCATCACACGACAAAATATTAGCAACACAATAAATCAAGCAATAGTAGTATCCATGTCCAAACTTAGCAAAATAAAAAGAACGTCAACCGGATGACTGTGGCAGCGGTCTTCCGCTGGCAAGCGCCTTCTCGTTTGACAAGGAAAAGAAACGTCGACCGGAAGACTGTGGCAGCGGTCTTCCGCTGGCAAGCGCCTTCACAGATCGACTACAAAAGATAACACAGTGGGTCAATCGGACGACTGTGGCGGTTCCTCCAGCCAGCGTCCTCGCAGATTAATTACAAAGTTGGTGAGGCATGTAGCCTCCAAACAATGAACCGAAAAGCATTCATAAGAAAGAAAGCATCCATTCCACTCAAGGATTAACCTGACGTGGTGTCAGCAATCTTGGTTCGGGGCTGCCGTGCTCTTCGAGCTTCGGCCATGGCGGTTCGAGCATGAACTCGAGCCCTCCTCTGGATCTTCTGGACAGTGGTGGAGGAAAAGTAGAGGAAGGGAGTGTGTGGGCGTCGGGAGAGAGCTCGGTCTCGTTTGTAGCTAGAGGGAGAACAATGGAATGAGAGGGAGGCAAGGGAGAAGCTTCAAATAATCTCCCCGGCCCTGTGCTGTCGGTGGAAGGGATAAGAGAGGGTAGTGGATAGGGTTGTCGTGCTGGATGCACAGGAGAGCCACGAGGTGGTGCTGTAGAAGAAGATTTGGCACCGACAAAACAGTAATCACTGATTTGGTTTGCTAAGCGCGCGTCCCGGACGTCCAGAGCGCGACGCGGGTGGCATGACGCGTTCCCGGTGACTCGGAGCTCCAAATGGAAAAAGGTTTCCACCACTGGGTTTGCAACGGTGAGAGGAACACAACCAAACAAAAATCCCACAGGGATTCCAAACTTTGTAAAATAGATTTTACAGAAAACCAAAAACACCGAAGGTGTTCGATGAAATGATCTTGGTCTTACACAACTCAAATAAATCCCCAAAAATTAGGCATGGGTTGTTTTGGTCAGGGGAGAGTGTCTATGGAGTTTGAGATCAATCGGATGATTAGAAATGGGGTTTTGGTAATGTGTCCGCTAAACCGCATACCGGCATCGGTTTTTGGCTTACAAAGGAAGTGGTCTAAAGGTTGCTCAAATGGGTTTGTCTCCGAAGGATGAAATGCAGGAAATGCCAAAATATTCATCCCCCGAATTTATCAGAATTATTGGAGGTTCCTAGCTTGGTTAAAACATTTTTGGACTAGAAATGGCAGTTTTGAAATTATTGTCTAACTTGGAAATATTGCATTGGAGTATGCAATATTTTTGCATGGGTTGTCTTTATATGGACATGGGATCCTCTGGTATTTTTGGTGGAATTTCTAGAGATATGGAAATGGGCTTTCCTTTTATAGGTGGAGAAAAGGATTAAAAGATTCCAATAATTAGGGCTAGGGTTTCCGAGAGAAAACCTGAGCACCAAAATTATCCAGGGTGATGGAGTGGTTTGTGGATTTCTGGGGAAACTTTTGAGAAAGCAATTCCCAAGTCAATTCTTCTTCAAAAGTTTTGAAGAAATATTTTAGGGTAAGAGGAAAAAGTTTTTCGGGTGTCGGAAAACACCACTAAAATTAGGTACGGATTTTTGGGGTGTTACACCAAGTTAGTACTCTGTCACATGACACCTTGGTGATGGACGAATTTTAGGTAAATCAGACCACCTACGTAGTGAATTGTTAAAAAGAACCACCTCCCATCGAATTTGCCAAAAATTCCGTGGTGGCAGGCCCATGACACTTGCCGCCACCGGCAGAGGCGGCAGTCCCTGCGGCCACCAGCCGCGGCGGCATGTTGATGAGAATGGAAATCCTACTGAGGCTGGAACAGAAAACAGAGTCTAATGGGCCCTGCCACCATCACTCATGGCGCCATGCTGATGTGGAATCCTTCCGCCTCCGGCTGTGGCGGCATATGCCCACTTGCATTTACATGCAAAAATTCTAACTGTAGAACATTGTATATGTCCAACAGAGTGAATTCGAATCGATCGAGCTAGCTGACACAGACCAGAGTCCCGGGCAGCTGCTTCGAGAAAAGATGCAAAAGCATTACATGTGTGCCAAGGCTCTGATCACTATGTTGCTGGTACTGAACCCGAAACGAGTGATCGTATCTACTAAGCCTCATTCATGTAACGCAAGCTAACATATGCCACGTGGATGATGCCGTCTTCGTAGGCGGCGACAGGGTCCACACACGGTTTTTCGTTTCAGTCATGATAGGATTCGCCAATATTCACGTACTCGTCAACGTTCCGCCGTTTCCCATGGCGGCAGGGTTCCCCGGCGAGTGCCACATGACACTTGCCAAGCATGCCGTCACGGTATTTTTGGCAATTTAAGAGGATGTTACAATGTAAAGCTGTTAGGTTAACGGTAATCAGTAAGGTGGAAAACATACATTTCACTTTTATAACAATTAAATGTAGCCAATCATCACGATCAGGTTGAGCATCGATTAGGCATTGTATGCAACAGAGCGGAAGGATTACCAGGTGTTCAAATGTGTCATGCCGAGGAAATACTACTGCATTTCCACGACAATACAAATCGTGAGCAGGAGGCGCTGCATCTAGAGACATGAGTTCGTCTAGCAAGTCTTTATCAAGAGAGGAAAAGCGGATGCAAGATCGTTGATCTCAGTGCTCGTAAGGTTCTTACACGATTATGTTCACCCTGCATGGAAAAATTCCAGATACCTCTGATGTCCATAACTAATCTGCAACATATACAATGTTACAACATATGAGGAAATTCTTGAGCCATCTTTGTGATATGTAGGTAAAATCATCACATATATAGAGCAATAATATTGGATGAAGAGATGTGCGTATAGAATGGTATGTTGTGTCCTCTAAAATCTTAGGTCTTGAATGAACATATTTAATCTTTGCGCTTCAATAACTTCATATGTTGGATAAGCCCACATATAGTCGGGAAGTATTATCTCAACAAACTACATTGACTTCTGATTGCTAAAACTTTTTGAATGAATACACAAGTATGAAGAGTTTCTATCTCCATTGCAATCTGCAAGATAACTCAGGCGATAATTTACTGGCCCCTCTATGCTTAAGAACAATATAATTCATAGCTATAAGATGACAATGAGATACTCCAGAACTCTGGCCAAGTTAGTACTTTGGCACATGATACCTTGGTGATGGACTACTTGGACGAGAAAGCCTTGAAGACCAAGTAAATTAAACTGAAATGTCGAGCGTGGAGGTATTCAAACATGCCATCAAACATATTTTAGGCGATACTCAAGAGGTCATCTACAAAATGTTCACGGTGGATACGACTCTGGAGAAATACATAATTCAGTGTTTAACAACAAAGCCAAGAAGGGACCCTAGATACCTAGCCGGGCTCATTTCGAGCCTTCCGTCTAAAAAAAAAAACCTAGCCGTTGGTGGGCGCATAGAAGCAAAACCCCATCGCGGTACCCAACGGCGCCTCGTGTTACGGACCAGAGCGATAGACCCGATGGTGCTGTGTTTGGTTACGCCAGTCCAAGTCCGACCACCCGTCGCGGCTCTCCGGCTGCTACCGGGCCTCCTGTTCGCCGCAAGGACGCTCGGGGCCTTTGATCACAGGATCCAGTCGCCACTGCCTCCCCTATCGCCATTCGCCGGACACATCCACGGCAAGGTCCGCGAAGCCGCAAGCAGGCGACCCACATCTCTTCCTCCCCCGCATTCACAACATATCTACATGCTGCGAGAGATCTGATGCATTTTGTGTTTACTGCATCCCGCAGGGAAGCACGCGTGCATTGATCATCATCAGCCGAGGCCAACGACCGGTAGGATTTCGTCCCAATGCGCGTATTGGGTTACGTCAGTTCAGTCTAGCGCCTGATGTGTGACTTCTGACGGAAACACCTGTTCATTTTTGCATCCGAAGCGGATGGTTTGCGTCGATAATGCCAAGTTCGATGCTCAGCAGAGTAGTTTAGTTTGATCCAATGTGTTTGTTTGTTATACACGTAAAATTTAAGAGATAAAGAGAAAACGAAAGAAAAGGCACCAGCCAATTCTTAATTGGCCCAGCGATTTTTAACCGAGTGATTTGGGTGATTATGTCATTGCAATGGACGAAGAACAAAATCATCTGCTCATGAGGTGTGCTGTTGTTAACATCATCTGGAGTATTATCCTCATCTGGGCCGATCTACCCTGGTTGTTCCATCAATTGAGCAGACCCTTTGGGGTGGAGTACAGGCTCGTTAAAATATTCTAGAAGTGAGCAACACCATAAAGACTTAACACACTGATCATGTTGACAGCTTGGAGAATTTGCTGTAAAAAGGAACGGTCGTGTCTTTCGTAATAAACACAAGCCTACTTAGAAACTTATTGATCAGATCAAGATGGATACAGGCCCATCAGTCTTGTATTTTTTGTGCTGTTTTTGCTCTTTTTTCAGTTTTACTTTCTGGACTTTTTTCTTCCTTCTCGTTGGGTCGTTTAAAATGCTTTAACGCTCTGTTGTACTTCTGCCCTTCCTGCTCTTTCCCCCTATCTTAATATGTACACGCAGCTCTCCTGCATGATTCAAGAAAAAACAAAAACATCTTCTTCATTCGTCAAATGACCTCCGTGATTCTCGTATCCATCATTTTGCTCTCCAACGCCAATATGCATGTCAGTTGGGTTACAGATGATGTGGTCTCTATCATTGTGAAATATGGTTCCTGTAGGATACTTGTGGCCCTCTTGTACGTCGCTGTTTATAAGAAAGAAACGCTGTCTACTCATCCGTGGGCAGTTTTGATCCATCACCAGCCCTATAGGCCATTGCTGATGTCTCCTAATCCTATTGCAGTCCCAAACTTCAGTTTCCTATATTACTCCTGCACGGATGGTGCGTCTAACAAGACTACCTGAGGAACAACTTACAAGAGGGAAAAAGAAACACACATGAATGAAGTTTTGATGTTAATTTTACTTGCAGCTGCAATGCTGCATGTATGTACTAGTTCAATGGGAAAATGCCTGGAGTTATATATCAATGCTTTGTTGTACCTTTTTCGCAGTATTAAAGCAGTCAGAGTTCCACAGTACACAATATATATGGTCAAAACGGGCAAAAGCTTGGGAATTTAATTTTTTTCGATTTTTTTTTTAGAAAAGGAGCGTCCCAGCCTCTGCATCGATTGATGCATGCGGCTTTATTTTATTAAAAAACGTATTTCTTACATCCAGATTAAATCAAGGGTCGCACAAAGTTGCGACATGAATCAACCACCTAAAACACCTGGACAAAAAAGAATGACTCTGCATCAACATGTTATCATAACCTCAGAACACCAGCTGAACTGGGCAAATAGATCCGACGCGACCGATTCCAGGTGGCTGCACCCAAAATCCATTGCGTCGCGCTTCTCCATTGATTGTAGGTAGGACCACGTACGAATCCAATGCGTAGCCATCGGGATAACCTGCATAAACGATTTTTTTTTGCTCTGTTAAAAATATAGTCATTGCGTATGTTCCACATGGCCCAAAGCAATGCGCATACACCCACTCGGATTTGAACCTTCTCTGTTTTCGATACTCCATTTAACCAATTGCCAAACAAATTTGCTATGTTGTTTGGTGGTTTAATATTAAAAGCCATATGAACAATGCGCCAGATAATTTTTGCAAGTGGACAAGCTATGAATAAATGTTGGATTGTTTCATCTTAGTCACAAAAACAACATTTTTTAAATCCATTCTAATTTCGTTTAGCTAAATTATCCTTTGTGAGAATCACTCTACGATATCGGAACCACATAAAAATCTTAATTTTTAGAGGTACTTTCATCTTCCATAAGTACTTACGGAGAAACCTTGTATGATCACTCATGAAATCTAAGTACAAGGATTTCACAGTAAACATGCCTGTTTTGGTAAAACCCCACTTAAAAACGTCTTGTTGATTTGTTAGTTGAACCTGCATTAATCGGTTTACCAAGTGTAACCATCTTGTCCACTTATTTCCCGTGAGTGCCCTCCTAAAACCTAAGTTCGGTGGAGGTGCTTGAGACAATACATCAGCCACCGAAACTTGTTTTCGATGAACAATATTATAGAGGGAAGGATATTGACTAGCAAGGGGCGTGTCCCCAAGCCAAGTATCTTCCCAGAAACGGGTCTTCTCGCCATTCCCCACAGCAAAAGAGCCCCGGTCAAAAAACTCATCTTTTACCTTCATTATCCCCTTCCAAAAAGGGAGTCAGAAGGTTTACTCTGTACTTGTGATAACGATTTCGAGTGTAAGTATTTATTTTGAATCAGCTCTTTCCATACCCCACCATCTTCTGACAAGACTGTGAAGAGCCATTTGCTTAATAAGCATTCATTTTTAATCAGTAAAACCTCAATCCCAAGTCCTCCTTGGTCTTTTGGTCTACCACTACTAGGAAACTAGCTTTCTGTGGAACCACATTTTGTGGCGCACCAAATAGCCATGCGCCACAGAAAAATATTTCTGTGGCGCATGGGGCTAGATGCGCCACAGAAAGGTGGCCCCATGCGCCACAGAAAAACATATTTCTGTGACGCATGTAGCTATATGTGCCACAGAAAGCCTCATTTCTGCGGCACATGTAGTGGGTGCGCCACAGAAATGTGGCTTTCTGTGGCGCACGTTGTATATGCGCCACAGAAAGCCAAAAAAATTCAAAAAATCCTAAAAAACTCAAAAAATCTAAAAATTTAAAAAAATCCAAAATAATTCAAAAAATCCCAAAAAATCCAAAAAAACCAAAAAATATATTTTTCTAAAAGCTGGAGATTTTTTTGAATTTGTTGAATATTTTGAATATTTTTTATTTTGTAGAAAAAAATCTTCTTTTTGAAATAACTTTTTACTCTTTTGGAATTTCCCGAATCTGAGAAAAGTTCACCGGGTAAACCAAAAAATTCAAAAAATCTAAAATAATTCAAAAAATCCAAAAAAACCAAAAATATATTTTTCTAAAAGCTGGAGATTTTTTTTGAATTTTTTGAATTTGTTGAATATTTTGAATTTTTTTGATTTTGTTGAAAAAAATCTTCTTTTTGAAATAACTTTTTACTCTTTTGGAATTTACCGAATCTGAGAAAAGTTCACCAGGTAAATAACTTTTTACTCTTTTTTGATTTTTTTCTCACGAATTTTTTGACATATTAAACGCATTTTTTCGACGTCGTATGCAAAAGTTATGGACGTTTTACTTTTTTTTTTCTGTTTTTCACAAAAAAGGTCAAAATTTATATTTCAAAATTTCTATACGAACTAGACACTAAAATCTAACTATATCTCAAAGAATTTTATTTATTGAAGATATTATCATTTTTTTTTTTGCAAAACTGAAAAGGCGATCCGGGGGGTAGGCATGCATGAGAAGTAAAAAAATCTCGATTTTTTTATTTTTTGGGATTTTTTGAAACTTTTGAATCTCCATTTGAAACTTTAGAAGTTTTTGGAACTTTTAAAATTTAAAAACACACATATATAACACATTCCACGCATATACACATACAAGCCTTAAGAGGCTTCATATGATACATATGTCAATAAGAACTTGAGTAGCACAAGGGTAGCTGGACTGAATAGAACTTAGAAGTTAAGCGTGCATTGGTTGGAGCAATTTGAGAATGGGTGACCTAGCGGGAAGTCACCAGTTCAAAAATCCAGAAAATTCAAATAATTAGGATTTTCCAGATTATTTCATTTTTTGTTTTTTTCGGATTTTTTTTAACTTTTTTGCATTTTTTTGTATTTTTTGAATATTTTAAATTTTTTGAGAATTCTGTGGCGCATATAGTGTGGGTGCGCCACAGAAATGTGAGAATTCTGTGGCGCACCCACCAGATGCGCCACAGAATAAATTTTTTGTGGCGAGCATTCTGTGGCGCACCCACCATGTGCCACAGAATGCTTTTTTTGGTGCGCCACCAAAAGCTGTTTTCCTACTAGTGTACCCATAATATTCCATTTTGTTAGTCTATATTTTTGTTTATGTCCATCACTTTGCCAGAAAAACCGGGACCCAAAAAATCCAGTCTTTTCCGTACCCTGTAGGTACTTCAAAGAAAGATAACATGAACATGGGGAGGCTCGTCAGAACAGAGTTTATCAAAATTAACCGGTCACCATAAGATAATAATTTGCCTACCTAGCTTGCCAACTTCTTCTCAAAACGGTCCTCAATGGCCTTCCATTCTCCATTTGTAAATTTTCAGAAGTGGATTGGGATACCCAGATATTTAAATGGATATATAGGACCCTGATTCACAACGAAAAGAATTCTCTATTGTTGCTCTACTTCCTTCGCTTTTCCAAAGCAAAAAATTTCGCTTTTGTGGAAACTAATCTTTACACCGGATAGCTGTTCGAAAATACATAGAATAAGCTTCATGTTAAGTGCCTTTTCCAGATCATGTTCCTTGAAAGTATTGTATCATCAGCGTATTGAAGTATGGATATCCCCCATCTACTAAATGATGTATAAGTCCATCAACCTGTCCATCTTCCTTGGCTCTCGCGATCATTATAACAAGCATATCAGCCACAATATTAAACAAAATCGGTGATAGAGGGTCACCCTGTCTCAATCCCTTTTTTGTTTGAAAATAATGTCCTAGATCATCATTCACTTTGATGCCCACACTCCCTCTGCTAACAAATTCTTCTATCCATTTACACCAGTTGAGATCGAAGCCTTTCATTCGCAACACTTGTTGTAGAAAAGGACATTGTACTTTGTCATATGCTTTCTCAAAGTCAATTTTTAATAAGACCCCATCTATTTTCTTCCTATGAAGTTCATGAATGGTCTCATGAAGTATCAGAACTCCCTCTAGGATATGTCTCCCGGGCATGAAAGCTGTTTGAGTTGGTCTAATCACCTTTTGCGCAGCCTCAGAAATTCTATTTGTTCCCACCTTGGTGAAAATCTTAAACTAACATTGAGGAGACAAATTGGGCGGTATTGTTGAATTTGAACAACATTTTCTTTCTTGGGTAAAAGGATAATGTTGCCATAATTTTTTTCGAAATGCCTTGGAATTTTAGTATGGAAAAGATAAACTGTGCTGCCCTCATCCGGCACATGCATAGCTTAGAGAGGAATTACAATACCCACACCATAAGGCGAGAAAACAAGACAAAAACAATCAAGACATGACAGAACTATTGTGTTGGGCTGCATGGCAGCCTTCAGGTGATGCACTCTCTGTTCTTTCTAAACATGCATGCGGTTATATCAGCGATGACATCATTGAAATCCCTCCTCATTCGTTTGACGTTCCATTTTCACTGTTGGTTTAATCGAGAGACAAAATATACTAAATAGATCATGTGCTAACATGTTTCCTTAAACATTGTTTTTCATCGGTAATTGACATACCGTCTTACATACTTGTCAGGTTATACACCACTAAGTTGCCAGTCTAAAATAACTTGGTTGCCATGTATGACATTCTACATCGATGTAATGTTACATGATACTACTTTTCTCTAGGAATCATACCATCTGTCAAATATTTGAAAACACTTCAAAGAATGCTCTCTAAATTTGCATAACATCACGACCTCCGAAATATGTCCAACCCGTGGAACCAGGGTCCCCACAGGCTTGCCTAAAACATGGGCCCCGTCCTCCCTGTGGAGGATGATGCATGGCGCTACAGGCGGTTTCCTAGAGGCAAGGGTTAAAAATTTCAAGGCCAAGATACAACATAAGCGGGGTCATTCCCGGGGAAAGCATGGGTGCACGCCGGAGCTATCCTGTGAGCGAGGGCCTATAGGGAATAATCAAGTGCCTTTTATATCTATCGTGTTCATGTATAATACCTTGTGAATTGGTAGACGAATATGTAATTCACTAGTGAAACATATTCTACAAGTTCGTGGGTATTACTCCCTCCATTCCAATAAATAAGGCGCCCTCGTTTTACGTGTTTTTTTACCATGAATTACTGCAAATATACAAAGATTATTGGTGTAAAATTAGTATCAATAGAGAAGGTTTTTCAATATGAATCCTATGATACTAATTATGTAGAAGATAATCAAGATATCTTTGCTCAATTGTTTCGGTCAAAGTTCGTCTTGTAATGCTTGTGTGCCTTATTCATAAAAACGGAGGTAGTATTCTAAATGAATCACTAGTGAGATTATGCATATTCGTGATGTGGATGTCGCTACACTACCGACATACGTGCCTAAAATGAGAGATGTGCACCACCAATGGGACGGAAGCCCGCCCACACATATCGGGGAACTTCCAGGGAGAGAGTTAATTCCTCGACGCCACCAGGAGCCCACAAGCGGCTCTCCGGCAGCCCGTTTCATCCACGCTTGTGGTACCCGGTAGCGGACCAGGTTGCTCTTTTGCAACTAGTCGGCCAACACGTTGCGCGCACCAATAGATGGCATCACACTCACGTGCCCCTTGTGACTGAAGCACTACACAAGGTTTTGATCAGCCAGAGCACTTGGGAACTGATGGACCCAAGCCACTTCATGAGGACGCCATCGAGGCTGCCTTTCTCCGGATGGACGTGAGAGCAGCCGTGAGGACGAGGACTGATGCGCTGCTCTGTAACACCCCTGCCACCTCGAGGTTAGAGGTCTTTATCCTGACAACCTTCTAGAATCCCTAAGGTGGCCAAACTAAACAAAACTAGTCTTTATTGCGCACTTTCTGTTCACTCGTGGGCACCCAGAAAGAATTTCCCAGTCATTCACCCATCTCCAAATTGTTCTGACCTAATAACGGTAATCCAAAGTTTTTTCGAGATGAGAACATGCATGCAGAAGTCTGGAAACTCATGGGTGAGATCATCACATTAATAACCAAATTCAAAATTCAAAATTACTTACCTTCTAAACTAGTGTTAGCGTTACTTTTATACCGTTAAGATTATTTCGATGAGTGTTTCAAAACTATATCTCGTGTTAATATGTTTTGTTGATTTTTCGTACGAGTTACCGGATTACTCTACCATGGATATCAAATTAGCCATGATTTTGTATGGTTATTAGGTAAACTTTTACATGACTTTAGAAATTTTCAAACACAGCTACATATCCAGTGTGATGGTTTTCTTCCTCGCATCAATTACCAGATTATAATACTGTGTGGTTGCCAGATTAGCAACCAACAGTTACAATGCTGCTTGTACATGTTTACCGAAAAGCTTTCTATACGTTTCTGTATAGTTGCAATGATGCACATAGCTGGAGAGTAAGAATTCAACAGTTCTAATACCTAAAAAATTATGTCGGTCCACACAACATAATTTCTTACAACCTTACATTGGTGCATATTTTCATTCACAAACATGGCAATCAACTTATTACAATCTGACAAATTCGAGCTAATAATTTGATAATTACTTGCAAAAAAGAAAATTATCAAAACATCGCAATATGGGGATTTAGTTTCAAAATCTAGTCGTGCTTAAGACAAAAGTGAAAACGGATTTTCAATCGGATTACTCGTTTGAGAGTAAATTTTTTTTTGATTTAGTCATTACGAGGAATCTAGATGATGTTATCCATTACGTCACTACATATATGCATGGCCAGAGCCGAACCACGGATGACTATTCTGCGGCTCCAATCTGGGTCCTTCTATCAGTCTTACTAGTTGAATTTGGCGTGCCGTCACGGCACGCCCTTGATGTTTTTTTTTCGCAGTATATATATTTTTTGTTAACCAAAATGTTAGCTAAATTGGTATGTTGGAACATGTTTTTATTCTGACATGAATAGGTAGCATTTTTTTTGTGCATTTCGGATATATTGTATATAATATTGAAATATTCAGTGGATCGAAATGGTCAAACATGTTTGCATTTCAACGTCAATATTTAAGTGAAATCAGGAAAATCCATTTGAATTTGATTCTACATTTGCGGAAAGTTCGTTCGTATGGTGTCGAAATATTGGCCAAAATGGAATGTTGTAATATTTTTATTATTTGCTATGAGCATATTGTTTTTTTTTTAGCATTTGCGTTATATTTTTGTGGACCATCGGAATATTAAGCAATTGGAAATGTCTGAAAATGTTGGTATGTTGACTTAAATAGATCACATTTATTTTTTTTGTGAGCATGTTAGTACATCTAAAATTGAAATGGTTGGAAAATGTTTCTATTTTTTTATCACTGGTTAGTTGAAGTCCATATGTGCGAAACGCACATTTATTCAATTGAATTTGATATAATTGGAGGGAGTGCATATTACTTTCAAATATTTACCAAATTGAAATGTTTAATTTGAGATTACAGCTAGAGGAAGTGCATTATGTTTGTAAATGTCGACATTTGTAAATTGTGTAGATTTGGGAATTGTTAGTATGCAAAGAGAGTTCATGTTTGCAAATTGTCTAGATTTTGAGAAGTAGGCAGATTAGAAAGTTATTTAGATTCTTTTTTTTTTCACGTTAATAAAATGGTTAGATTTGAAAGGTAGCTGGAATTTTGAAATATTCAAAATTGGAAACGTCTGTTTTCGGAAGCTGTTTAGATTGTAAAATTGTTGGAATTGAAAAAGTGTATATGTTGAGAACTCGTTTAAATTAGCTGAAATTGTCAAATGAGGGAGATATTTATGTTTGAATTATCTGTACGTTTAGTAAATGCTCACATTTTGTAGACATGTTGATATGCTGGTAATATTAGTGAATACCGTTGTGTGGAAAACTCAAATTTGGAAATGTTCACATTGAAATGTACTGAAATTTAGAAAATGTTTGCACCTTGACCAATTACCCCTTTCCTAATTTTAAAATTTGTTTAAATTTCTTTGAGAACATCGTGGTATGGAAAATTCAAGTTTGGAAATATGTGCGTAAAAAATTGTTTAGTTTTGTATATAATGAAATTTGGGAGAAATTTGCATTTCAATTTTAATTAAATTTTGGTTTTTAAGACACTGTTGTGTGGAAAACTCAAATTTGGAATTGTGCACGGTCACTGAAATTTTGCATGGTGCATTGAAATTTAGAAAATGTTTGCACATTGCCTAATTGCACCTTGCCTAATTAAATGTTTGTTTAAATTTAAGTGGAAACGCCGTGGTATGGAATATTCAATTTTGGAATTTTGTGCGCCAAAATCTGTATAGTTTTTGAATAAGTTGAAATTTGGGAGAATTTTGCATGTTTTTTTTCTTTTGTTGCCAATATTTTGCTTAATTGAGATATATAATTAGAGTCTATAATTGGAGGGAATATGTGAGTATTTGTTAAAGTCAACTCTACATTACTATAGGTGGTGTTTTTTTTTTCATGTTGATATATTTTGCAATATCTCCAACTTTTAAGCATTTTGAAATGTTAAAAAATTATTAGTTTTAAATGTAAGTCCATAATGGGTGGAGATGCACATCTATTCATTTGGATTCCATAGATAGAGAGCTATTTTTAAATACAGCTCCATATAATTGGAGCGTGTATATAGTTTTTTTTTGTTTTAAACAATTGTATAAATGTAAATTTGTAGAATTGTTGTGAGATCCTGGCTCAGGGCTCAATAGGATTGATAGGATACTCATGTCAACAAGTTGCAACTTCTTTTCTGGAAGCTCATCTGGAAGGAACTCCGAGGTTAAGCGTGCTTGGCCCGGAGCACTCCAAGGATGGGTGACCGACCGGGAACTGGTTCCCGGGTGCGCACGAGTGAGGACAAAGTGCGCAGAAAAGATTAGTGTTGATCTGTGGGGCCAGTCTAGAGATCCTAGCGAGCTGCCAGGGGTGACAGGCCCGGCCCGGGGGTGGCCGGGGTGTTACAATTTGGTATCAGAGCCGACCCTCGCGGCAACACGGGCGTGTGCGGGTCAGGGGCGCGGACATGTGGAGCATGTGCCGGCACTGGGCGCACAGACGTGTACCAAGGGGGGAGTTCCTGGACTGGAGGTTGACCGACGAGGGCGTCGGTCTTCTAAGGGGGGAAGGATGTGAGATCCTGGCTCAGGGCTCAATAGGATTGATAGGATACTCACGTCAACAAGTTGCAACTTCTTTTCCGGAAGCTCATCTGGAAGGAACTCCGAGGTTAAGCGTGCTTGGCCCGGAGCACTCCAAGGATGGGTGGCCCGGAGCACGAGTGAGGACAAAGTGCGCAGAAAAGACTAGTGTTGATCTGTGGGGCCAGTCTGGAGATCCTAGCGAGCTGCCAGGGGTGACAGGCCCGGCCCGGGGGTGGCCGGGGTGTTACAATTGTGAGGCATAAATTTGGTCATACTTTGTAATTAGTTAGTTTTTTTTTTATCGTGTTGATGATTTTTTTCAACTGTTGCTGGTGGATATAGCTGCGTTTGGTTTGTAATTCAAATATCTTGTTTTACTGTAAGACAATATCTGTGAAGTTTTTAAAATTATTTATACCTCAATATCTACAGGTGTGGCCTTTTTATTTTGATATTTGTAAGCCCATATAAATATGAGATACATTGTTTCTTCAAACGTCGTAAAGGTGTGAAAATAGCGTTTGAACTTTTCAAGATTTGAAATAATTTGGAAAAGGTCGCAAAGTATTTTTTGTGGGTACTATTTGTGTTCGGAAGAAAAATATGAAATACATAATATTTGAAATGTCGTGAAGGTGTGAAATGAGGCTGTTTGTATTGTGTGATCTTTCATAGTTTTCAAATAAGGTGGAAAAGATAACGAAGTATTTGTAAATGACTGTTTTCTGTAGAAATTGCAAGAACTTGGTTTGAAATTAATTGGAGTTGAATTTGAAAAGTTGTAAAAGTTTTTTTTATGGAGGGAAAATAAGAGGAAAATAATTTTTTTTTCCAATATTTCAAATAAGGCGGAAAAGATCACAAAGTATTTCAAATTGTTGTTTTTTTACAGTTTGTTAGAAATTGGTTAGAAATTATTTTGAATTGAATTTGGAAAGTTATAAAAGTTTTTTGGAAAAGAAAAATAGAAGTGGAAAAAAAAAGGCCGAGCGGGCCGCACAGCAGCCAGCCCGGCCCAGCAAGCGGCCCACTGCCCATTGCAGGCCGTCCGCGTCATCACGCCGACGCCAGCACGGGGCGGAGCAGCCGCGGCGGTGATGCCGACGCCGGCGCCGAAATGCTGCGTCCGGCGACGCGAGCGTGGGCTCATCGGGTGCGCCTCGACGCGGGCAACGCGTAGGTAGCGGCGCCGCCGCCTGTAGGCCATCGGAGCGTCGCCGACGGCGAAATCGGTGGCCGCGGCTGCCGAGGACGGCGAGCACGATTGCCGCAGCGACGCGGCGTCCCGGCACGCGAAAGACGGCGAGGATGGAGGGGCGGCGACGGCGGAGCGCGACGTGCGCGTGGATGTGGACGGGGAGGAGCAGAACGGTGGGGCGGAGCGGGCCGGAGCGCCGCGCGGGAGGAGAGAGAGAGGGGAGAGGGCGGTTTGTGGCATTTTTACAAAAAAGAACCCGTAGTTTCGCGTAATTGCAAAAAGGTCCCTCGCGGCGAATTTTCTGTGAAGGACATGGAATTTTCGGCCCCCCGTGTGTTTGCTTGCAAAAAACCGCGGCGCGATGTGTCGCTGACATGCGGGCCCCACCACGCACTGTAGAACACTGTAGATTTCTACAGTGACTACTGTTGCTGATACAGTAACTCGGGGCGCTCTCCGTGCGAGAATTTGCCCAGCTATTATACAATCGATGATTAAGATATGCATTATGACGTCACATACACCCCGTTAGAAGACCACCATTCTCATCAGTAAACACTAAGCCAAGATCATCCCTCGTTGTACACGTATGTGTGTTCAGTGCTGGCACAATTCAACGCCAATGACCGCATACGCCCGTATAACTCAAGGTTCGAGTCTGTCAAATGTAATACACTAATACCCCAACCACCCAGGGGCTAGGGGTCGTTTCCCCCGGTGGCACTCTGTGATCTCTACATCGTCCTCATAAATTAATACTATGGGTCCGCCGTCTGTGTAGAGGCGGGAACGACGACACGGCGGGGCGACGTGATTTTCTCGGGAGTAGTTACGTCGCTGGATATGTTGGGAGGCTACATACAACGAGCAGCAGCCAAACCAGAAGTGGATGATCAAAAGACGAGTGAAAAAAGCGAGTTAAAGATGTCAAGAAAATAAGGGTATGTACACAAACAGAAGCAACCAAACGAGTAGTGTATGGATAAAAAAGGGTGAAAAAACAAGTTAAAAAGATAAAGATATAATGCCTCTCTAAGCTCTTCGCTGCTTGCATCTCGTTTCTCAGGTGCCTCACACGGGCCTTCACATTGCATAGACGACGCCAACCTTCATCTCGGAGGTACAAGAACATGTCGCTGCATGAAGGCTCTTTCACGGGAAAATGCAACACGACAACTAACATGATATCCACATACTATCCACACCCTTCATTTCATCAAGATTCGTGCAACAAATTCATCAACGAATCTTCAAATGTCAACGCATTATCAATAATTGATAGATTTATGTAACATGAATTTTAGATTCATGTACAAACATGAATTTTCTGTGCATGCATTGAAAAAAAAACTAAAACCACGCGTTAACATATTTTTTAGTTTTTTTAACACATAAAATAGTAGGAATAATATGGTTCGTTGGATGCATAATCAACGGTCATGATAGTATGTGGAGATCCTATTAGTTGTGGAAAAATCGCGTTGCTCTTTCACGTTGTACACGAGAAAGTTGGGTCTCAGTTGCTTAATGTCGATCATGCACGCATCCAGTGCGTAGACTGGTTTCTTAGGGCAGTACATGAAACAATCAACATTGTTTGACTGGGAAACGGTAAAGATGCACAGCCCCTGCATATGGAGTTACTATGGATGATTTATCCTCCTCTCTGGAGGGACTTTGTAGAAAAGAATGACCAAATATGGGAAATATTGATCGACCATGAACCCTTGACGGCACTCCTGATGCCTCCTAAGCCTAGTTTAGTGCCTAACACTTCTACCGTACTCCTCCATAGATAATGTCTCTACTCTACCAGCAGGAGTGGTGGAAAAACTTCCAAAAAAGAAAGAAAATGCACGGAAGGATTGTAGTTTCCATATTTATCTGTTACTACTGTGTTTTACTACAAGGGAAATAAGACTGCCCGGTGCTACACATATATACTACTCTGTTTGTTGTGTGCACAGGTTTAAGAGTGAACTATCAAAGTCCAACCTTTACCCTATTAATGTGTAGCCAGATAGACTTGAGGAACTTAATTAAAGAGGTACTTCAGTGCCAACTTGGAGTGTTTCCCTTCACTTATGGTTGCTTATCTTTAGGTCTCACTAAGCTATAATATAGATGGAGCATTTGATGCCCTTAATCACTAGAAGTAAAGGAGACTACAAACTTGTTCAGATTTTTTTACTCAAACTTGCAAGCTAGAAATGTGTTATCTGCTTTGCCCACCTAAATACTTTACAGATTTATAAGAGCATTATCGATCAGCTAGATAATTTAAGAAGGCATTGCTTGAAAAGAAAAGGAGAATTTTCCCAAACTTGTCCAACTTTGGCTTCCTGACATCTAGTCTGCAGGCCCAAAGATATAAAGGTGGCTTAAGCAGCAAGCATTGATCAGCAGCCTGCAGGATCAGAATGATTGCTTGATGCAGTTCTTAGACAAGTTTTTTCAGTAAAGCTAACCTCCCTGTTCAGCTCTTCCTCCAGCAATGGCTGACCATTCTTTTTTGTCGAGGGATTGTGTAAAGCTTCCGCCTACCTTCAAGTGTTTTGCTTCCTGTCAGCTTAATGCATGGCTCAACATGTGGCGCCCCGACCTGACTGCTATACAGTGATACTGTGTCTCCGGTTATCCGATACCAGCAAACACACTATCAAAGCATAATAGAGAGATCAAGACTTGTGGAACAACTGGCACATCACAGACTCTACGACACAAATCAATATAGCTCAACTCTTATAATAGAAAAAGATAGCAAATGACAAACAGAGTTCACAGATCCAACATTGCAACAAGCGGAAGCAAATTAGGTTGTTCTAAACAACAAGAACCAAATTATGGCCTAAGAGGCCTACAGATAAACATCCAGCGCCAGCTGTTCCAGGATGTCCCAAGCTGCCACCTGGGAACCCCAGACTACTCGTCGACGTCCACAAAGAACCCACCTTCGAGGTCGGTGAAGTCCTCTCCTGAAAACAAGCAAACGACGTTGAGTTCGACGAACTCGCAAGATTAAGAGCTAATATATGCTCGATGATTGGCTTTCAAGGTTTTATGGCTGTTTTGCATAAAGCTGATTTTATTTTAAAAAGACATAACTCCATGGCATCGACTAATCAGATTATTTTGAAAAGGGGTAAGAAGTAACTCTTTTCTGGTAACCATTTCCAACATAACCATCACCATTCTCATCACCTATCTACTAGGCACCTCCCCGAATCACCCTCGAGGAAGACAACCTTGGTTATTAGTAGTACCTTTAGTACTCAGTTTTTAATCATTCCGTTAAAGTTATTCTATGATCATCGTCCATTCCCAAGTCGTCCATAACCGCGGACACGGCTTTTCGAAAAGATTTATCCCTGCAGGGGTGTACAAAGTGGAAGTCCCCGGAGTCCCGAGGGGCCCCAGCTCCTTCGCCACGCGTACCGTCCGACCCATTACCTGTACAATTAGCTCTCTTCCTTGGAAAGCCGGCTGGGTGGGAGCGGTGTCAACTTCTCCCTCGTTAAGGACTTTCCAGGATCATCAGTGGCGGTAGGACAAGAGGTACCTTCTCGCACCCTGTCCCACGGCCACTCATTTTCCTAATACCACAATCCTCATCTCAGTTCATCCCACCATCATCACGCACGCGCAAATGGAAGCCCGAACTAGAGGACCCTGGCTAGCCCCGCTCGAGTTATTTAGTCTATGAGGGTTCCTGCACTGCGAATGCATAGGCCTCACGCATGGTTGCACGCTCAGTCTTGGTTCAAGAGGTACAGAACTCGCACCTAGGCGGCGAGAACGAGACAAAACACCACAACCACAGTGGCCTCTCATCCCCACCTTTAAGCATTTTATAATCTGTCACCACAATTCTCCACCATCATACTCATCTCGTCACCTGTTTCCAACATAAACCATCCACCATATAGCTATGCAATTAATTAAGCATGGCTAAGCAACAACATAGCATAGTAAGTATCTCGGCCAACAATACAAACCTATGTATAATAGGAGGGGAACAGGTATTGGCATCGGAATCTTAATGCAACTATAGGATACTCTAATCCAATAAAATTGACATTTGGAACCGCATGCAATATTATAGTGGAGAAAATAATTGCGGAAATATAGGATAAGATATGCTCAGAGGGGGGATTACGCTTGCCTTGCTGATACGGCTGGTAGTACGGATCGTCACAAGACGGGGGTGGCACTTCACCTCCTTGATCTACCGATGCACAAACAACACCGGAAAAACAATCAACACATGGCAATTGTGCAAAGCATACAAGGATGATGATATGACATTTTAAATGCACCCTAGAAGCATTTAACATGATCAACAAGTTAAATGGGGTCCCCGTTATATTTATGGCATCATTTGGAATAAACCCCATATTTAGACTTAATGATTTTAATTACTACTAGAGCACATTGTTGTAGTTGTGATCAAATATGCATGGATGATGATGATTCTGGATGATTCATATTTTTCTGAACATTTTGGTATATCGAACACCCTTTTCCGAGGTCCCGGTACAAAGTTATTAATTTTATAAATCCTCTTTTTAATTATTTACCTTCGATTAATTTTAATTCCAACGATAAAAGTTTTATTTACTCGACTCCGCGAGAGAGCGATGGAACATGAAGGAATCATCGAGTTCGATAGCCCTAACGTTGTGAGGGAGTAGCGGGGAAAACATGTGCTACGAGGGAGAAAAAGGAAAAAGAAACTTGCAACTTTTTCTGGCCAGGCCGGAATTTCCGGTCCAGAAATGCTCATGGGCCGGAGTCTCCGGTACAGCAATTTTCAGCCCGAAAACGGCAGCTACTGGACGCGGGCCGGAGTTGCACCGGAGTTGGGCCGGAGTTTCCGGTCCAACTGTCGAAACTGAAGAAACCGCAAAAGCACGGGGGCAGTGGCCACGGCGTCGGGAACTTCGGCGACGGCGCGGCGGCTACGGCACGGTGAGGTCGAGGGGAAGGGCACGGAGAGGTGCAGGGACTCACCCTCTACGCGGGGAAGTAGTCGGCGAGGCCGGGGCGAGCTCGAGGTCGCCGGAATCGGGCGGCGGAGCGGCGGACGACCGCGGCAAGGAGGTGGACGGCGGCGGCGTTCTACGGCCTTCGGGCTTGATTCCTTTGGCGAGGACGGAGCTGGCGACGCGGCGGAGCCGCTGGGCTGCTCCGATTTGAACGGGGGCTCGTCAATCGGCGGCGACGTGCGCGGCGTCCTCGGCGGCCATGGCGGCTGGTGGAGCTGGTGGGGGGGGGGGGGGGGGGGAAAGGAGATGGAGAGGAACGAGTGGATAGGGCAGCGTGGACTCGGGGAGCTCGTCTCCTTCGTAGGTGGGGCAGGGAGGAGGGCCAGTGGCGGCATGGCCATGGCGACGGGGTGCGGCCCGAGCGAGCTGCTCCTCGGTCGCTATAGGAGGAGGGAGATGACCGTTTTACCAATAGGTCCCTGGAACTTCTATTTCCATCACGGACAGGTCCTCCGATATTTACGAACGGGTCCTTTTCTGTTTTAATTTTAAAACCAGCAGCTGTATTTGAAATAAATCAGGTATTTGAACACTTCCAAAAATTCTGAGAAAATTTGGGGAGCCTCCCAACACCAAGCAGAGGCACCACAAAAATTGGCATTGTCAAATAAAATTGTTTTGGACCACATTGTTCATAGAGGTTTAAAGTAGAGCATTTTGCACAAATTCAAAATGTTATTACTTTAGAAATTTTGAATCAAGGACAAGATATTAATTTGAGCTCTTGGAATTTCCTTGACAAATATAAGATTTCAAAGTATTTGTTTTACAAGTTTGAGTGCCAACATTGTGTGGAAGTTTTGTTAGAGCACTTCGGGCATTTGGTTTTAACAACTCCATATCATTTCGATGTCGATGTTGTGTTAACTCAAAAGGTACAGGTTTATGCATGGATGCCATGATGCAATGCAACACAAAAGCGAAAATTTTAACCGGGTTTTAGGTTTTTGAACTTTGGGCTGTTACACAACAGTTCTGCTTTGGAAAGAAAATTGGCATCTGGAAACTCTTCTCATGATCTTCCTCAGCTTTCCTCTTATGCTAAATCGTTGTACATTACTTTCCTATCTGCTATGCAACAGCCCTCCCTGGTAGATTTGTTTCATTTACCTTTCTGTAAAGCAGCTTATGCAGAGTTTCAACAATTCTGTGATCTCCTTTAATCTGCTGCTGCCGATGAGTACATACATGAATGGGCTTATGCGCGGGGCGGCATATTTTCAGTTATTAAGGCTTATGCGTTCCTCATGAATGACACATTTCCAACACATACTCCAAATGCCTTTCATTGGCTGTGGAATTCATGTTGTCAGCAAATAGCAGAGATCTAGTTCATAGGAAACATTTTTCATCAAGGATTACTCATGTGTGCTCTCTGTAAGAAATCAGCTTGAATCTAGAGATCATATGTTTTGTCATTGTCAGTTTGCTCAAGATTGTTGTAAATAGCATACACATCCTAATAAAACTATTCAAAAGCACAATCTTGATGTGAACATCCCACATAACCGATAACAATGCCTGTAAAAACATGCTGCCCAGCAACAATAAGATGTCAAGAAAATAGGGTTATGTCTAAATGTTCCCACTAGAAATTTTGGGCCTACTAGATTCAGAAAGCATCCCATAGAAAAAATAGAAGTTCTATATTAGCAGAAATGGAAGTTCCATTTCCGTGATGCCGGAATATGCCGTTCCGTTTTTTTTCTGTTTCCGTGTTCCATTTTGTTTCCTTTTTTGCGGAAAAGTCAGAAAGTTTTCGTTCCGTTTTCATCCCTAATCAGTTGCACCGCTCCTACTTCTACACATCAGCGTTTCGGCACCGCTACATTTCGTCACCTTGTTACTGCTATGCACATAGATCGCCGAGGGCCTGCCACCGCCGTCAGCTGCATGGCATTATCCCACGATCATGCGGGGAACAAGACAGAGTAGGAGAAGACGAGAGGGCTTGGGGGTGACAACGACGACGCAGCCAGGGCTGTTCTTATTTTTTGGGAGAAGTTACGTCTCTGGATATGTTGATCAGCTTTGCATACCACAAGCAGCATCCAAACGATAAGTGGATGATCAAAAGACCAGTTAAAAAAAGCAAGTTAAAAATGTCAAGAAAATAAGGCTATGCACACAACGAGAACCAGCCAAACAAGTAGCAGTGTATGTATAAAGAAACGGGTGAAAAATCAAGTTAAAAAGATATCAAAGAAATAAGTGAGAGAGACCACAAAGACGGAGCCGGGCCTCACCAAATTCTTCGGTGCTCACATCTCGTTTCTTGAAGAATACGGCTGCCTCCTCTGGTCAGACGGGCCGTACGTCGCCAACCTTCATCTCCGAGGTACAATAACATGTTGCTGCGTGATGGGGTTCCCACGTGGTACACGAGAAAGTCGGGTCTCAGCTGCTTCATGTAGACCGTGCACCCATCTATTGCGTAGACTGGTTTTCTAGGGTAGTGAAGGAAACAATCAACACGGTTGGACTGGGAGAGGGCAGCATTGCAAAACCCTGCATATGGTGTTCCTTTGGAAGATTTCTTAGCCTCCCTCGAGACATCTTTATGGAAAAGACTGACCATCTACGGGAAATATTTATCGATCATGAACCCTTCACGGCACTCCTGATGCCTCCTAAGCCAGTTCAATCCCTAACACTTATGTGGTACTCCTGCGCAGATAATGTCTCTACTCTCTACCAAGAGTACTGGTGGAGAAACTTATAAGAAAGAAAAGAAAATGCCCGAAAGTGTCGAATATTTGATATTCATATGTTGCTACCGTGTTTTACTAAAAGGGAAAATAAGACTGCCCGGTGCTATATATATACACTACTTTGGTTCACTGTACATTTGTACTTATGTGTAGTACGGTGGCCCTAGTAAATGCGAGGACAACTTCTGAAAATGTGTAGACAAGATATCAATGATCCCACTGATACATATATTATTATGCATTTAGGTTCAATGAGGTCCTATAGTCACCACAATTTTTCCAGTTAGTAAGAAATATCAAGTGTGCAGGGAAACGAGATTTTTTTTTAAATAATACGATTTTATATAAGAATTTTGGACAATAGCATGCGTGGAGAGGAATTCGAAAAATAGCGTGCCGTCGGCCTGGGGCGCGCCGAAACTCGACTTTCGGTCGAGGCCGAGCCGAAAGTAGGCCTCTGCGCGACAGGCCTCTGCGCGGCAGAGCGAGAAGCGACAGCCCTCTGCGGCCTCTGCGCGGCAGAGCGAGTTTCGGCCAGGAGCGGGCCGAAACTCTACTTTCGGCCCAGACAAGGCCGAAAGGTATCAGCTCCCGTCGTCCCTGCTTTCTTCTTCCCTTGTCATGATCCGAATTTGTTTCGCGGTCCCGGCTTTGATCCGAATTTGTTTCGCGCTCCCGGCTTTTATTCCGCCCTTCTTCTCCCGCCATATATCTCCCGCCATATTTCTCCCGCCATTTTGTTCCCGCCATTTTCGTCCCGACTTTTTTCTCCCGCCATTTTTCTCCCGCTCTTCTTCTCCCGGGTGAGCCTATATATATACCCCAGTAGATTTGGTGATGGAGGAGGGGTGTGGTGCGTGGTTATTTCCTCAGTCAGATAGGAACGATGTCTGGTAGTTCGGGTCCTAGTTCGGAGCATAGGTCGTGGTGTGTTTTGTATCACGCCGCAATATGGACTGAAGGAAGTATTAGGGAGGGTAGGCCGAAGAGCTGTTATAGGGAGCTAGTTAGTGAGTGGGGCAACATTCGTGAGGTGGGAGAAATTATAGCCAAAAAAAAACAAAATCCAGATGACCCCTGAAGAAATTTCAGATGAAATTGATGGGTGGCGGTGGAAGTGGCAGAGAATTAATGAGCTAAAAGCTATTGAGGCGGGGCTTAGGGACATGCCTATGACACCTAAGTCAAAGATAATCCATTTTTCGCCGGAGGCCTATGCATTTCACGTGAAGGTAACTGAGTACCGAATTTATATTATGTTAGAATCTAGTGTTATCGTACTAACTTTTTTCCCCTGATTTTGTGAATGCCCAGCACTGGCCTGCCGATGGACAGTTTGTGAACAAAGAGATCCCTCATTTTGGTTGGATGGAAATGCTTTTTGGCGCATGTCCTGATGGGCCTGGAAATCTCCTTCACGCTGAAACAGTGAAGAGGGCTATATCAAAGGCGAAGAGTGGTGGATCATCCAAGAAAGCCGTTCAAGATGGTAGTGATGATGATTTCATGCCTCCTAAACGAGCCAACTCTAGACGTAAGTTGAAGAGTGTTGGTGCATCCAAGGCTATAGTCGATGAAAATAGTGATGACGACTTCATGCCTCCAACACGAGCACGTGGCAGAGGGAAGTGAAGTCGTTGATTCGAATTAGTTATCGTTGAGTTGCATGTAATATTTGTACCAGTAGTTGTTCTATGCAGTGTTTAGAAGTAGTGAAGTTGTAACGTGGACGTGTAGTGTTGTATGTTAAATTAATTTATGCAATGTGGATAATAATATGTCTCGTACATAGATAATAATATGTCTCGTACATAGATAATAATATGTCTCATACAGACGAACATAAATATGAATATGTCTCACATAGAAATAGATATACGGATATGTCTCATACACCTAAGTACCAGTATGTCCCAAATATATCACTGACCCCTGCGTGGCCGAGCCTGACGAGGAGGGGGCTGGACGGGCGTTGATCTGCCGTACCTGTGAGCTACCCTCAATTGACGAGGCACTGTCAACTCCACGTCATCCTGTCGCGGCTGCGTCCCACTACCTTGCAGCGGCGCCTCCTCGTCCTCGTCCTGCGTAGGCTGTGTGACGGGCGGTGGCGTACAGTACATCGGATTCTCCTGGTCAAATCGTGGAGAGCTGTATGCCGAACCACCTCCACCTGCAGATGATAGTATGTTAGTATGTGATGTTGATGAACAAGAGTAATATGTGGAAAAAATAAAACATACTAACCGAGATGGAGCATTGGCTGAGTCATAGGCGGTGCAATCCCGCTCCAAATCATCTCTGCATAAGACGGTTGACCGAAACCTTGATCACGTGGCATGCCCCACTGATGCATACCAGGCTGCTGCATCATCATATGAGGGGGCATGACCCACGACGAAGTACCCGGCTGGGAAGGAACTGGCTGAGAAGGACCCGGCTCGAAATGCTCTGGCTGGTGAGATGATGAACCGACCTCGAACGTAGGTCGTGTGCTCCTAGGCTGAGGAGGTGTAAAACGAGGTCTCGGGTCGTGCCGATGTGTGTACTGTTGGGAAGGTGATACCTGTGGATCCGGAGTACGTGTAGAGTGGCGCGGAGGACGCTGAGCTGGCTGACGTGGCACAACATCGGCAACACGGGAACAGGTAAGTAGACTGTACACACGTCGTAGCTTGTCCTCTAGTCGTCTGAACCATGGCGCACACTCAGGTGGCGGGTTGTATGTACTCACATCACGCTGAATCTCTGATATCAGCTCAGCCTGTTTAGTAAGGAAAAAATGTTAGAAATTTGTATGAAGGCATAGATTATGCAATGGAGGCACATAAATTTAGTACGTACCGCCGAGTACCGCGGCCCCCCAATACCGTGTAGTGGGTACGTGTCGATCACACTAGCTGGCTGCATCTGATCAGGCTGTAGCGTCGGAAGTAACCGTATGCGAGTGGATTGTCTGTATGTCTGGAGGTACTGATCAAAATCAGCACGCACAAACGCCTCATTGTCCAGCCATAGATTTTCAATCGCGGTCGCAGTCGCCCATTCTACCATGTACGGTTGGAGCTTCTGTAGCCAAGTTGCAAGTGGTCTGTCTCCTTGACGACTTAACCTGTAGCATATATACGTGTAGAGCAATTAAAAACAACTAAGTGCACACACAGAATAGAAAAAATAGTTTCATCTAGGAGAGTTACCTGTGCACGTGGGGAGGGAGCTGAGGTCGAGTAGGAGGCACCGGCAACTGCCGACCTCCAAACTGTCTCATGATCCGATGTTGTGCCATCTGCTCCACCGAGACGTCGAACACAATACGAGCTGTAGTCAACCAGTACCTCCGATCTCTCGTGCACAGGTCAGAAATCCCGCGGGGGAATCTACTCTGCCTTGCGGCATCCCCGTATGGCTCCCATATAACCTGGTGGTCCTCAAGCGCATCGAACCACTCAGTGAATGCTCCATAACAATTCCTGACTTGGATTCCCCTGAATCTTCTCTGTACATAAACAAACTAGTTAGTTGACCCTTCTGCACTAAAACAATTAAATAAGTTTAATGGTTAACCCAAATGAGTTAGGACCAATTTTTACCTCTCGCTGTGCCCATGTGCTGCCAAACGTAGGCGCTTCGGCTAGGTTATGCTCCACGAGTGTGTAGTCCCAGGGGATGTGCGCATCCACGTCAGGTCTACCAACAGGGAACCTCTCCCAAGACCAAAGGTGCAGAAAAAGTGGACATCCAAGTAGTGAAGATGTCTTCTCGCTCTTCACGCACGCGTTGCACATCGCTCTGTAAGTAGCGGCTAAGAGTGCAGACCCGAAACTCCGGGGCACAATGTCCTCCTCCCTCTGCGCCTCTGCAATCTCGTGCGCCACAGGTATCCAGCGTGCAGTAATTGTGTCCTGGTGAGTCTCGGTGAACATCACCTTGCCAAATAGCCACAGTAGATAGGCCTCCAGACTTCTAGTAATCTGCGGCTGACTCAAAGCCATCTCAGGGTACCCTAACTCTGCAATCTGCAATGAATAAGAATTTTAGTTAGTATTGACGTACCGATCGATAAAGACTAAACATTACAAATAACGATGGGTTTACCTGAAAATTGTTCAGCCATGCCTGTCTCACACCATGAGAACTGTACACCAACTGTGGATTGTCCGGATGCACGCCTGCGAACCGTGCCTGCATGGCGTCACGCCAACCGACTGGAGAGTCCGTCGGTCCAATCACCTCGCCCGACAAAGGAAGTCCCAACAAGTATGACACATCCTGAAGAGTAGGTGCCATCTCCCCCCACGGAAAGTGGAACGTGTGGGTCTCGGGCCTCCACCGATCAACTAAGCAGCTCACCAATGACTTGTCCACGCCGACACGACTACTAGCACAACGGTGGAGGCGCTGGGGCTCCTGTCCCTCAGCCTCTGGCAGAATCACAACCGACAGCTCTGGACTCATCTCAACTAGACGAGCAAGTGGTAACAGACCAGACCAAGCCAGCCTGCATACAGAAGACCCGAGTCTGTCAACAATTTTTGGCGTACTAGTGATGCTTATAATTGAACATAAGGTTTCACGTACCGATCAACCCAAGCGGGGTGCAGCTCCCAATTAGCTCCTGGAGTCCGAGTACGCAACACTGGTGGTTGTGTACCAGACTCCCAAATCCTAGCCCGATGCTTGGCATCAATCGTGCCGTCAAGCAAGTCACGTCCAGCCATCTGCATAGTATAGATTAATTAAGTACTTCATAATAAATTGCAAAGTAAACGCCCGGCAAGACACAAAAAACATAGTCTTCACGATTTATTACTAGTTCATAATAGTTATGACACGTACAAATAAAAACATAGTCTTCACGATTTATTACATATTGAACATAGTTATGACACGTACAAATAAAAACATAGTCTTCACGATTTATTACATATTTGAACATAGTTATGACACATACAAATAAAAACATAGTCTTCACGACATATTACATATTTCAAATAAAAACCACGTGCTAGCCACGTTGTGCACGCCCTCGTCTTCCTCTGTTGCCTTGACCGCGTGCAGGAACAGCTCTCCTCGTCTTCCTCCGGCTCCTTGGGTAATCGGGACAATTCTTCTCCCTATGGCCGAAATGAGTGCAATATAAGCATTGTCGAGTGCTTCCACCTGCTTCAGACTCGTCCATATCATTCCGTATGCGCAGTGACTGTCGTCTCCCTCTAGTTGTCCTTTTCATAGCCGGATGAGGAATGTACATTCGCTTTGCAGGATCAACCTTGTGAAGTTACCGACAACTCTATATCCTGCCATCTCCCCGGTCCAGGTATGCACCACTGCCTCCTTCATGTAATACGGTGACACGAAATAGTACGGGTTCAAACCCATCTGCCCACAGACTGCCAACACATGAGAGCAAGGGAGGTGAAGCAGCCTCGGCTTGTTGCATGTACACTCACAAGATGGCGGTGCTTCATCATTAATTTTAACCTCGTGGGTTCTCATCTCATTAGCAGCACCAAATCTCGCAGTAGGTAAGCGCACCTCATACCTGGCTTCTTCGTTACCAATCCTAATGACGCCATGCAAACGTGCCTTCTTTGTCTTTCTCTCCATGTACAACCTGATCTTCCTGCAATATGGTGTGTTGGGGTAACGTTCAATATGTTCGACAGCTTCTTGACGTCTATCTCTGAAATATGTCATTGTTCCGTGCATAATCCCCTCCACAAGTGCTGTAAGTGGCAAACCCCTGTTACCTCTGAGTACGAAGTTATATACCTCAGCAAGGTTGGTTGTCATGATGCCATATCGTGCTCCATTTGTATCGTGCAACAAAGACCATTTCACGGGAGGCTCTTTTTCTATCCACTCTACAAAATTCCGTATTCGGTTTCCTTTCTTTCTCTTCGTTCCCGGTGGGTCAATTCCAGGCAAGTCACACAATCCACAGGATCCCCTTCGTCTGTTTGAGATGCAGACGCCTGCGAAGCCTGGCAGCTCTCACCTGCGCAGCGATCGCTGTTGCCTGTGCAGCTCTTCTTTCCTTCACTTGTTTGTTCGTGAATTCAGTGAGCATTTCCCACAGAAAATTGTACTTCCTTTCCTGATTCATATTGCAGAGTCTTTTGAACAGATTCATCAGCCGCTTACTCTTAAAACATGAGTAAAAATTCGCAGCGAGATGACGCATACACCATCGGCTCTGCAAGTCAGTCCATGGTACAGGTTCGTCCCCAGCAGGCTGCTGTAGTGCCTTGATTGCCTTCAACATACCTGGATGTCTGTCATGAAGTATGCACACGTTTGGCCGATCCTCCACGACCCCCTTTTTTAATTCCCTCAGAAAGAATAACCAGCTCTCATAATTCTCACCCTCTACGAAGGCAAAGGCAATAGGAACGATCTGTTGGTTACCATCCACACCAATGGCGGTCAGTATCTGTCCCTTGTACTTGCCTGTCAGAAATGTGCCATCGATGCAGAGCACTGGACGACAATGTTTGAATGAATCGATGCATATTGCGAACGAGAAGAACATCCTGCAAAATACAGAATAGTTTGGCTCCTCGGGAATCTTAAATAATTGCAAAGCTACATGGGTGCCAGGATTCCTCTCGTTCAATGTGGTAATTTGATGGACAACATTATCATATGCATCATAAAATGTCCCAAACCTCGACTCCAGAGCCTTCTGCTTTGCTCTCCATGCCTTCCCAAGCTTAATGGTTGTTTTCCATCTAGCCTTAACTGTCGCGATGATGTTTCTCGCCACCATGTCTTTTGTCCGCACTATCTCATCATACAAGAGGCGTGCAATCAGAGTTGAAGTCAGGTTTGGATGGTCACTCAATGTACTCTTTATTTCACAAGTGTGCGGCTCGAAGCCTGAAACCACCCACATCACGTCAAACTTCGGTAAGTGACCATGCACCCTTCCTGGACAGTTAATGTCAACACAACTCATAGTCAAATATTTTTTGTTCGAGACTTCAGTGCGGAAAACCCTTTGCGTGGACAAAGCCCACTTAATCACGGCTTCCCTAAGCTGCTGCTTTGTGCTGTACTGAGCACCGACTTGAATATTATTCATGTGATACTCCCATGACGAAGAGTTTCCGTCTTGCACTACTGTCATGTTCGACTTGTCCTCATTCCAAGAGTCGGAATAGGCACATCGTCAACATCCTCTTCATCATCTTCATCATGAGCATCATTTTCATTATCAGAATCAAGATCTTCTGCAAGGCCATCCTCATCTTCCTCCAACATCTGTTGCTGCACTGTTCCTGCGTACTCATCCCCATCTGCCTCCCCTACATGCGCAGGTCCTGCCGACTGACTACTAAGTGCCGGCTCATAATTTTCAGAAATATCTTCCATGGAGCCAAACAAATCAACATTCTCTGAGCCAGTACACTGACTACTCTCTCCATGCTCAGGACCCCCGCCACCGTGTTCCAAATTGTTCTCTTTCAGATAAAATACCAGCAGGATTTCAGGTTGTGTACCTCGGCGTTTGCATGATGCTAGCCAAGATGTCCACTGACTTGTCCGATCAAGCGGCAACAACTCCCGAAAAATATTTGTACGGGATTTGCTCCATACAGACTGAATCTTAACAGCCCAGATATTAGGATCAAACCGGAAATTTATCGTGAAATACTGCTGAATGGCAGCTATTCTCAAATTCACTGGGTCTGTAAGCTGAATCAACATATTCCCAAATTCACTCAAATCAACACCTGACTCGTTTACACCGACATTACCGGCGCCATAGTGCACAACAACATCAACCACTTCCATGACCTAAACAAATTTATTGCATCATCAGATGTCGTTCACTCAAAAATATGACGCACAATTTATTCTAACCGATCGCAAAATTTATTCTAACCGATCGCAATATTTATTCTAATCGATCGCAATATTTATTCTAACCGATCGCAAAATTTATTCTAACCGATCGCAAAAAAATTTCTAACCGATCGCAATATTTATTCTAACCGATCGCATAATTTATTCTAACCGATCGTAAAATTTATGCTAACCGATCGCAATATTTATTCTAACCGATCGCAAAATATATTGCATCATCAGATGCCGACCACTGCCATAATATTTATTCTAACCGATCGCAAAATTTATACACTGCATCGTGCAACAAAATAATAGTACTATAACATTTCTACAACGCATCCACCAAATAAATTATTCCGACAGTCATACTAACGAATCCACTGACTAAAAGTGTCTACACTACTACTAACGCAACCACCAACAAAATACTTAATATGCATCGGTCCACTAACAGAGTATTATTAAACTAAACAATAATTGTCTAGTGACTAATAAGGGTTTACCCTTGAAGCGTGTCGATCCGGTCAGCGCTGCTCTCCGGCTTCAATCTACCGCCACCACTGCTCCACCACAACACCACCTTCTCACTAGGCACCGTTGTTGACCACCATTGCCCCCAATCCTCCACCTCCACACCTCAAAACCACTCCACAATAAGCTATCCCATCCACAGATCCTGCATGCCCCGTCCCTCCTCTCTCTTTTTTACCGATCAAATCTCTGGCAGCACAAATTTTTGCACTGCATTTGGTGGAGGGAGGAAGAGCAGGAAGAGGAGAAGAGGAAGAGGAACCAGGGAAGAAGAGGGAAGAAGAGAAGAAAGGGGAGAAGAAAGGAGGCGCGTCGATGGAGCTGGCAGGTTTCGGCAGCTTTCGGCTCGCTAGGAGCCGAAACCTGCGGGCCCCGCCTGCCGCGCGCATGCAGCTCTCGTCCCATCCGTCGCCGACAGCCTACGCAGCCTAGTTTCGGCCCGCTACCAGCCGAAAGTAGAGTTTCGGCCCGCTCCTGGCCGAAACTCGCTCTGCCGCGCAGAGGCCGCAGAGGGCTGTCGCTTCTCGCTCTGCCGCGCAGAGGCCTGTCGCGCAGAGGCCTACTTTCGGCTCGGCCTCGACCGAAAGTCGAGTTTCGGCGCGCCCCAAGCCGACGGCACGCTATTTTTCGAATTCCCTCTCCACGCATGCTATTGTCCAAAATTCTTATATAAAATCGTATTATTTAAAAAAAAAATCTCGCAGGGAAACTACTTTTGTCATCTTTAACATGATGGCAAATAACTACTCTATTTTTTTAAGACCGTATGAGTGAAGTACGTACCTTTTGTACTGGTAATATTAGATCAGTTCATTAAAATACTATTTTCACAAGGCAAGCTAGCTAGCATGTAGTTTTTACTTGATGTTACATCAGTATGTGGTTAAAAGTCCAATTTTAGGTCATGGATATTAGAGTTAACAAAACATAAGCATGTGTATGAATATTAATAGGATATCTCCCGATGACATTTATACATAATTTTGGAGACCTATTAATTAATAGTGGTCTACTATAATAAAGACCAAAGGATTAATGATTCGATGATGCTACATGCAATTCATGAAGATATATATGCTCTTGCCTGTCGATGACAAGGTTCAAGATATCAATATATGTATGAAAAATGACTCTGTTGGCAAAGTGAACAGATAGTTCTTGTCCAAATCAATTTCTTATACTCTCTTAGTTCTTGTCCAAATCAATTTCTTATACTCTCTTAGTTCTAAAAAATGACTCTGTTACTCTCTTAGTTCTGAAATACTCATGCCATCTATCTAGATTAAAATATGTGACATTTAGAAACGGAAATTGTCGGGGAGATGTAACTTTGATGATTTTTATGCATATGTTCTAAAAAATAATAATGAAAATCAGGATAACATTATTATGTTTTTTACTATTACTATTCATCTTGATCATTCTCTACATTGCAATCTTTCATACTTTATCCTTATGTATAACTCTCTCCTTGATATCTTTCATTGTTGAATCCAATCGTTCGACGTTCTCACTTTTAAGTTGTTGTGTCATGTGACATGACTACACAACATCTTAATTAACTAGTAACCATAATTTATGCACGACTTTCCTGCAAAACATTTTGCAATCATAGCACCGCCAAGTTATTCCCTAACCGGTCATCAACAACCCGCTATTAGTAGAGTAGTAGTATGGTATTATACTTCAGGATAACTTGGTTTACACAATTTATAAAATATATGTACAATAATATAAATTATAGGATTATAAACCATAGGGGTCATATGTACTGGCATTATACTTCAGGATAACTCGTCAAGAAAATAAGGCTATGTACAAGAAGCAGCCATATCAGTGATACATGGATAAAAAAGATGAGAAAAATTAAAAAATGTCAAAGAAATACCCCTCCATTCTTAAATATAAGTTATGATTTTTTTCCGATTCATATCTGTATCTACAGTTCTACCCATATTTTAGTGTATATATCTGAAACATCTTATAATTAGGAATGGAGCAAGTAAAAGCGAGAGACACGGCCGCCCATGGGGTAGCTCTCAGATGATATCACACTGCTAACGGAGACGGGCCTTTCTACAGTCTGAAAGTTAAAGTATGTCTTTTTCAATGGATAAGAAGCTCGACGAAGAGCTTCCGTGTTCTCACATCTGGTTTCTTGAAGAGTACAGCTATGTGCTTACTGCCTCATGTGCCTCATACGGTCCTTCACACTGCATAGATGACGCCAGCCTTCATCTTGGAGGTACAAGAACATGTCGCTGCATGAGGGCGCTCTCACGTTGTACACGATAAGGTCAGCTCTCATTCGCTTGATGTCGACCGTGCACGCATCCGGTGCGTAGACTGGTTTTCTAGAGCAGTACAGGAAACAGTCAACATGGTTTGAGTGGGCAACGCTATCGTCGCACAACCCTTCATATGGAGTTCCCATGACTGATATCTTGTCCTCCCTGAAGGCATCTTTATGAAAAAGAATGACCACCTACTGGAAATATGGATCGATCATGAACCCTTGACGGCACTCCTGATGCATCCTAAGCCTAGTTCAATCCCTAACTCCTCTCCGTACTCCTGCACAGATAATGTCTCTACTCAACCACTCCCAGGGCGGAGTGGTGGAGAAACTTGCAAGAAAGAAAAGGAGATGGCGAAATGCACGAAAGGATCAAAGTTTACTAGTACTGTGTTTTACTCAAGGGAAATAGACTGGATGGTGCAACATATATATACTACTGTGTTCATTGTCATTTGTACTTAACTAGCACGCTGGCCCTCGTGCTGAAGGTATATAAGATATTTTAGCTATTCTAGTATAGACTACTTGTAGATCAAAACGAGTGAATCTACACACTAAATACGTCTATATACATCCCTGTGTAGTGAATATTAAAATAGCTAAAACATCTTATATTATGATACGGAGGTAGTAGAATATATCAACACGATTCCATATATTAAAATCTGATCAGTGAATCTACACTTGTTAGTAGTATTAGCTAGTAAGCGAGCTCTGCGTGCACACCTAGTTTATTCTGCGGCTGTGCAGTGCGTGTGCTACTTGTCTACGATGGAGAAGACGCTAACTCATGTCCATGTATGTGCGAGCTAGGTCGCGTTTGGTAGCCTGCAGTTTCTTCAAACATACCCGCTTAATATAAAAATGGGTTGATTAGTTGGTTGCATAAGCCCTGTGCTGTGGCCAACGGAATCATCGATGTAGTGCCGAATCAATCCCCTTGAACCGCTGAATTGGCAATTTCCACGAAGCCAGACTCCAGCGCTGCAAAAACTGATAAAGGTGCGCGCGCAGGAGCAAGGCACGAGAGGGCAGGAGATGCAGAAATTCCGTCATCACCGAGCGATAGCTGGAGAGTTCTTTGGCTGCTGCTCTGCCAGTGCCCATGGTGGACGGAGGAGGCCCGTGCAAGATCTGGAGAAAGCGACCGTAATAAGATCGGCGGCTACGGTGGAGGTTGAGATCAGGTCCGTGCTGCCTTGGACGGTCGTCGCAGTGGTGGATGGAGGGTGCTGCTTGCTGGATCAAGATCTTGCGGGAAGTCTGGAGCAGTCCTGATCTTTGGCCTATTGGATGGCCACTCCAAACGATGGTGCATCTCTTGCACGTGCGAGAAATCAACCTCCTTGAGTGGAGGCCATTCTTCCTTGACATGGAGGTGAAGGCCTTCCTCAGGCCAAGTGGTCATGTCCCTGGTGCTGAGGAAGATAGTCGTGTTCCGAGGTGGTTCCGTGCAGTCGGCGACGGAGTAGATGGAGGATTCGGTCGCTTTTTTGCAAACCCTATATAGGGTCTTATGTGTAAAATGTGGGGGCCTGGTTGTTTTTTATTTTTCCTTTGAGATTTTTCCAAAGATCATGTGCTGCCGTTGGGCGGCGTACAACTCTTACCGACAAACTCTTCCTATCCTATAAGAGTAAAGGATACTTCAAAACACAATCCAAATAGGCACATTAACTACACTTTTTTAGATACTTTCACGCCCGATATGCTCGGTACGTAGGTTGTTAATAACTGAATGGTAATATTGATTTTTGTTGCAGTCATTTGTTGGGTCCATCCATATATAACTGGTTCTCGCCCATCGTGCATGCCGTCATGTAATCAAGAGACCAAACCAAACCCACATATCCGCTTGCTTTCTGTTTATATATAATACTTCAAATATTTCAAGGGGACGGAATGGAGAGAGGGAGAACAGTGAATCTCAAGTGAGCCTAGTTGGAATGGGAAACTCGACGATGAAAAATTGAAAATGGGATGCATAGGAAATGTGTATTGGAGAGACAGCGTCTTCACACGCTCATGGCTTCCTGCTGGACCTCTCAAACGATATGCTGCTACTGCCACTGTTCACAATGAACCCACAATTGTGCTGGATCAAGTGGGTTAATGTTAAAGAGATGGTACAGTATTTTATTGTCCAACTTCATTGATAAGACCAGAGAAACTGAAAAACTGCCCTTTCCATCTCTTGAATAAATTGAAATAATAGAGGCATTTGTGATGCTTCTCAGGCAAAAGTTGGGGTTTCACAATTTGCTAGAATTTCCTCAGTGCTTTCCGACGCTGATGTCCTACTAAAGCACTATCACAAAACAGCTTTATAGTGAAGAAGAATGGGGAGCGCATTAGCAATTCTGCCACACATAAAGGACAAGCCATCATTGTACTCTCAGGTGTGAACTAGATTAGAAGCAGGAAACCTTCATGTTGTTTGTCTTTTGACAAAAAGCTTCATGTTATTTGCTTTTATGATTTAATTTTTTGCTTGATTTTGTCGCTTCCAACCGGTTCTTCTTTAATGCTATGAACCCAAGAAAAGAAGAGAGGGGGGGGGGGGGGGGGGGGGGGGGGGGGGGGGTGTGGTGACCCAACAGCCTATACATTTCACCTTAGAAAAGAAAATCAGCTCACAAAACATATGGACAAACACGTTTGATTGCCTAGAGCTTCCTCTAGAGCCACGACCATGAACCTAGAGAGAGGTTGATGCACAACAAACTGGTGTCACAATTTACAATATTCGATTCCACTGAGAATAACTTTTTTACATGAATAGAGTACTAGAGGCACGTTTTGGTGTTTCTATCAAGCTGTGTTGTTATTCGCGACCTACAACCCATCAGAATATGTACTCCGATGTTTCAGGGAATGGGGCCACCGTGACCTCGAATGGTTTCCTTCTGGTCGGGTCACCATTACCAAAGGAAAAGAGACAGTATCATATCACACATCAACATAAGAAACATGATGATTTCTATTGGTTAGCATACGAACATCACCAATGCTTATTGCTTAACGAACAAACTACAGCTACAAATTTCTAGATGAGTTCGTTTTGTTACCTCAAACTTCCTTTGCGAGTTAGACAATACAAGAAACGGCCTTTTTACCAAGCGCGAAGCATGATTGGCGAAGGCAGAAATCAGCTCTGTATAAGAATGCCGAGCGAGCAAAAGGTGGGCCTTCAACAAAGCGCCGCTCGACAGACACCTAGACGGAAATGTTCTTCTGACGGCGTGGTTCGCGTATTCCGAGAGCCACGACGCTCAGCTTATCCCTCCGGTATGCTAGGCAAAGGTCGCCAGAGCCACTCCCCAAAAGAGCTTCCCCGGCCGCAATGTATGCTGAGCTTATACTCTCGGCATACAATGACACACGGATGTATCTGATGCACCTGGGCATGTATATTTAGAATGTCCTACCCCCACTAGTAGAAACAGGGGCTTCGGTGCGGCCCCATTTGCACCGGTTTGATAGGAACGGTACTAAAGGGTCCTTTAGTACCGGTTCCAGAGGGCGAGGCGGCCGGCAGGCTTTTGTACCGGTTTGTGCGGACCTTACCAACCGGTGCAAAAGGGTTGGGCCAGGCGGCTGCAGTGGGGGGCCCCACGGCCAGACCCTTTAGCACCGGTTTGTAACACAAACCGGTACTAAAGGCCATCTTTAGTACCGGTTTGTGTTATGAACCGGTGCTAAAGATTTCCCTATATATTTCTTCCACCTCCCGAGCCAGCTCCATTTTTGCTGCTCGAGCTCACCTCCATTTTTTGCTCTCTCTTTCCTCTCCCAATCTTGAGTTCATCACATTTTTCTCCAACATTTGTCAAGCTTGGTGGCACCTACCTATACAAGGGTTAGCAACTTCATCCTCTCTTCCGGCATTTCAAGTTTAGCTCATTTTCTTACTAGTTTAGCTCATTTGATTTTTGTAGTGCTAGCTAGGTGTTTGATGAAATGCGTAAGTTAGGGATTTCATTTGTTTTATATGCATTTTGAGCTCAAATTAAAGTATGATTTGTGGTTTTTTATAGTGTCGTCCCGTCCCCTTTCTCACCGCCGTCGATCGCCCGCGTCGCCCCGTCACCGACACCACCTCGGTGAGCCTCTTGTTTTTATCTTTTATTTTAAAAAATCTTAGTTTGTATGATTTAGATGCACAATTATTACTTGTATAATTTTCTTATTTGTATAATTGTTTGTTATATATAGTGTCATAGTTTCAATTAATGAATGTTTATGAGAACTATGTATTAGATTTGGTCGCTACTCTACTTTTGTTTAAATGTGGTGAACTGTTGTATTAATGAATTTGGTCACATATCTCTATTTGATATATTTGTATAATGCAGATGAGTCGGGAATGGATGTACGGTGACCGACACTGTCCGAGTTCATTGATGACATGCATAATTTTTTCCATGTGGCTGAGTTAAACAAGCAGAATGGTTTTATATTTTGTCCATGCGATGACCGTAAGAATAAGAGGAATTACCCTTCCTCAAGAACCCTCCACTCCCACCTGTTGCGAGAAGGATTCATGCCCAATTATTTTTGTTGGACCAAGCACGAAGAAAGAGGGGTTATAATGGAAGACAATTAAGAAGAGTATGATGACAACTATCTTGTGTTCTCTGAACACGGTGGTACTACAATGGAGGAAGACGAAGCTGAACATGAGATCATTGTTGATGATCAGTCCGATGATGATCTTCGTCAGGTCATTATTGATGAACAGATAAACTGCGGAAGTGAGAACGAGTGGTCGAAGTTGGAGCGCATGTTAGAGGATCACAAAAAATTGTTGTACCCAAATTGTGACGATGGCCAGAAAAAGCTGGGTACCACCCTGGAATTACTGCAATGGAAGGCACATAATGGACTATCTGACAAGGGATTTGAAAACTTGCTGAAAATATTAAAGAGGATGCTTCCAAGAGATAACGTATTGCCCCATAGTACGTACGAAGCAAAGAAGATTGTCTGCCCTCTAGGATTAGAGGTGCAGAAGATACATGCATGCATCAATGACTGCATCCTCTACCGCGGTGAGCACGAGAATTTGAATGCATGCCCGATATGCGGTGCATTGCGGTATAAGATCAGGCGAGATGACCCAGGTGATGTTGAGGGCGAGCCGAGCCCCAGGAAGAGGGTTCTTGCCAAGGTGATGTGGTATGCTCCTATAATACCACGGTTGAAACGTTTGTTCCGAAACAAAGAGCATGCCAAGTTGTTGCGATGGCACAAAGAAGACCGTAAGGAAGACGAGATGCTGAGACACCCCGCTGATGGGTCGCAGTGGAGAAACATCGACCGTGAGTTCAAAGATTTTGCAGCTGACGCATGGAACTTAAGGTGTGGTCTAAGTACAGATGGCTTGAATCCGTTTGGTGAGCAGAGCAGCAGTCATAGCACCTGGCCCGTGACTGTATGTATCTATAACCTTCCTCCTTGGTTCATTGACCCGGATAAAATTCATGAAGTCACCGTTAGAACGATGTGCCGAGGCCACAGAGGAAGTTTCGCTAACGTTTTTAAAGCGACAAAGTACGAAAAAATAAATACTTTTTCCTTACAACTTCAATTTAGTGTTACTGTCTTGTACACATTCTATATTTTGCTTTTCCGATATTAAGTGTAATTGATGAGTTATGAATAACCGCGTATATAAACGTGTCCAGGTTCCACTTCATTCTGATGATCATTAAAATCGAGGTTGGAGAAGTTGAAGTCTGGGACTCATTAAGGAGAGAATCTGAGGACTACAAAAGCGTGCGTCTAATGCTCAAGAGGTAATTTCAATCGCACTATATCGGCCTCTTTCGTTCATTTCCTGATATATCGGTCAAATAACTCCTCAATTCATTTTCTTTGCCGGGCAGGGTTTGAAGAAAGTTCAGAGAGGAAGAACCCGGTGATTAGAAAGAAAAGCTGGAGTTTAAGGCTAACTTGGTAAGTAGTACTTCACGTTTCAATACCATTATCATTCTCCTGATTATTATTTGATTAAATTCTATTCTCGTATAGTGGTGCCTAAAACAACCATCTGGGACGAATTTATGTGGATACTACGTTTGCGAGTACATTCGCATGATGGTCAACGAGAGAGATAATATTCGAAGAACTAGAGAGGTACGTAAACATCATTCACAACTTTATTTTGCTACCATTAATTGTGTTAGTTTCCTTCATATAATTGATTTGATCTCCTTCTTTCAAATTAAGATGGCAAAAAAGCGGAACCAGCTCCTACCAGAAAACCGCGTAAAAGCAATTGCGGAGGAATTGGCGGGATTTTTCCTTACGGAGGTCATACCTGAATCCGAAGAATTCCACTTTATTGACAAGTAGCCTCCCTCCATGTACTAGGAGTGATCTCCATATGTAATTAATTATGAGTACTTTATATGTGTACATATATATATACCAAGTTGTATGTGTGCTATGTGATCTTCACGTGTGCGAAAAACTTTTTTTTTGTGCATCGACGTGATCTCCTCCGAAACCCTAAACCTGAAAAATAAACGAAAATAAAAAACAGAAACCCTAAACCCTGAAAAATAAACGAAAAGAAAAAAAAGCAGAAACCTTTAGTACCGGTTCGTAATATGAACCGGTACTAAAGGTCCTCCGCCTGCGCGCGCTCTGCTCTGCCCACGTGGAGGCCTTTAGCACCGGTTTGTAAGCAACGGTACTAAAGGGGGTACCCTTTAGTGCCGATTTATTAGCATCGGTTGCTCAACCGGTGCTAAAGGCCCTATAGAACCGGTGTTGTTGCCCCTTTTTCTACTAGTGCCCAGTGGTTCATGAACATTTGGAATGTCAACTAGAGATTGTGAAATTAAGGTTTCAAGCCTAAATGGTGAGAATTTATGCAGTCATAGTGGGACCTAGGCTAGGCCAAGCTGGCCTTTAATGGCTCTCTCGTACCCTTAACATGGGGTTGATACTCGGTATTTTATTCATACTGGAATTGTAAAATCGAGTTATTGCACTAATTTGTTGTGCCCGCCCTTTATATAACTGGTTGTCTCCATCGTGGCATTGAATCCAAGAGACCAGAGCAAACTCACCTAGCTGCTGTTTCTTTTACTATTCTTAATATTGTAGGTGGAGGGAATAGAGGACGGAGAAATGAAGCAAACCGTGATGGTGATGCTCAAGTGGGTCCAATTAGTATGGGAAATTTGATGGCAGAAATGAGATGCATCGGAAATTTTAATTGCAGAGATAGCGTCTTGCAGCCCTTGTTTCTCTGTTTTGGAACTCCGGGTTATACAGAGCCACTGCCTGTGATGGCAAGCTGTATCGGCATCTAGACATGCCTTACAGGTACGTAGTGGGTTTCCCAGTGGCTTGCCTGGTCTTGGCAACCCAAGATACGTTATTTGCATATGTTGATATGCACACATGAGAACAGATGTAGGAAGAGATCTTGTTCCTGCTTATCATCTGCGAGTGATGTATAGTGTTCGTTTTTTTTTAGAAAAGGGGAGAAGCCCCAGCCTCTGCTTCGATCGATGCACACAGCTTTTTATTGCATAGTTTGAGAGTAATTCAACGTTTACAAATCAAGGATCACATAAGGTTGAAACAAAAATCAACCATTGAATAATAGACGCCATCAGATTTCTATGCTCGGAGACGTCTAGTATGCTGCCACATAGCCCGGGAGAAGAAATCCTGTGCGACCGTCAGGATTCGGGCAGACCCAGTAACCATAAGTTCGCGTTGGTCCTGGGGCAGGAGATACGCCCACAGCTGAATCCAATGTGCTGCCATGTGTATAACCTGCATAATATGAAAATTCGAACATCTATTAAAAACAAGGTTGTTTCGACAATTCCATATAGACCAACAAATAGCTGAGACGCCAATACGAATTCGAGCCTTGGTCTTTTTATCAATACCATTCAACCAATTTCCAAACATATTTTTGATATTAGTTGGAGGTGGGATATTATATGTGGTAAAAACAACCCGCCAAATCAACCTAGCAAATGGACACGAAATAAAGAAATGTTCAATTGTCTCTGCCGACCCACAAAAGGGACATTTTGTGCAGCCCTTCCATTTTCTTTTAGCTAGATTATCCTTAGTAAGCAATACCTTTTTATTCAGAAACCACATAAATATTTTTATTTTCAAGGGGATTTTCAATTTCCACAAGTATTTGTGTAGGTATACTGTATGTCCATTCATCAAGTCTTCGTACATCGACTTAACCGTAAACTTGCCATTTGTAGTTAGTTTCCACACAAAAGTATCATCTTGATCTGTCAAATTTACATCCATCAATCGGAGGCATAGATGGGACCAAGCATCCCATTTCTCCCCAATTAAAGCTCTCCTAAAGCTCATATTTAGAGGAGGTGCAGCAGCCATAACGCTATGTACAGAAACATTTTTCCGTAGTGTTATAGTGTATAATGATGGATATTGATATTTAAGAGGAGTATCCCCTAACCAAGTGTCTTCCCAAAACCTGGTAGACAATCCATTTCCAATTTTAAATGAACCTCTATTGAAGAACTCCTCTTTGACCCGCATGAGACCTTTCCAAAATGGTGAATCAGTCGGGTTAATCTCAACTTGAGCTAGTGTCTTACTATGAAGGTATTTGTTATGCAGCAACTCCTGCCACATTCCTTCCTCGTTTAACAATTTAAACAACCATTTGCTTAGTAAGCACTTGTTTTTCAGATCAAGAACTTCGATCCCAAGACCCCCTTGGTCTTTCGGTCTACAAATTATATTCCATTTTGTTAGTCTATATTTACGTTTATGTTCATCGCTTTGCCAAAAAAAGCGTGATCTATAATAGTCCATTCTTTTCTGTACCCCTTTAGGTACTTCAAAAAAGGACAACATAAACATAGGTAAACTGGTTAATACCGAATTAATCAAGACAAGTCTGTCTCCATATGAGAGCAGCTTCCCTTTCCAACACCCTAGTTTGCCCGCAAAACGACATTCTACTGGGTACCATTCAGTATTGCGTAGTTTCCTATAATGGATAGGTACACCTAAGTACTTAAACGGTAAGACCCCGACTCACATCCAAAGATTTGTCGATATTGGTCTTCCACGTCTTTTGCCTTTCCAAAACAGAACATTTCACTCTTGTGGAAATTGATCTTAAGTCCAGATAGTTGTTCGAATAAGCATAGAATTAGTTTCATGTTGACGGCTTTATCTAAATCGTGTTCCATAAATAAAATAGTGTCATCCGCATATTGCAAAATAGAGACTCCGCCCTCAACAAGATGGGGGATCAGACTCCCTACTTGTCCATCCTCCTTTGCACGAGCAATAAGGATGGCCAACATATCTGCAACAATATTAAAAAGCATTGGAGACATCGGATCTCCCTGCCTTAGGCCTTTTTTAGTTTGAAAATAATGACCAATGTCATCATTGACTCTAATTCCAACACTCCCCCTTGGATACATTGCATAATCGAATCACACCACTGTTGTGCAAAAACCTTTCATACGCAACGCTTGTTGGAGAAAAGGCCATTTAACTTTGTCATATGCCTTCTCGAAATTGATTTTGAAAAGAACACCATCCATTTTCTTCCGTTGAAGCTCATGGATTGTTTCATGGAGTACAACTACTCCTTCTAGTATGTGCCTTCCAGGCATGAAAGCCGTTTGAGTAGGTCTAATAACTTTGTGGGCAATTCCCGTTATTCTATTAGTTCCTACTTTAGTGAATATTTTGAAACTCACGTTGAGAAGACATATTGGTCTATATTGTTGAATCTGAACTACATTTTCTTTTTTTGGCAATAAAGTAATGACCCCAAAGTTCAATTTATACATGGGCAAATTCCCTTGTCGAAATTGAAAGAACAAAGCCATTAGATCATCTTTGATTACCTCCCAACAAGTCTGATAGAACTCAGCAGGGAACCCGTCCGGTCCCGGAGCTTTGTTCAATTCCATTTGGGAGATAGCTTCGAACACTTCTTTTACCGAAAAATCAGCAGTAAGAATGCTATTCTCCTCAGCCGAGAGTTGTGGGATATCTTGATTTAAATTCTCATCTAACGAAAAATTATTCGAGTCCGGCGCCCCAAATAGCCGCTTATAATATTCTGTAATATACACTTTCAGATTTTCGTCCCCCACAATTGTTCCTTCATCTTGCTCTAATTGGAATTTTTTCTTTTTTCTATGTTTTCCATTTGCAATCATATGGAAGTACTTTGTATTATTTTCACCTTCTTGAACATGTTTCACTTTAGCTCTTTGTGCCCATTTTGTCTCCTCATCCCGACGGAGGGAGCAAATACGATCTTGAGCATTTCTCAATGTCTCCCGTTCAGTGAAACTAAGTGGTATAGTTTCAGCCTTAATATCTAGATCATTAATGATTCGTAACAACCTCTCCTTTTCAACTTTGTATCTCCCACTTAAGTTCTTAGCCCACCATTTTAAAAAGCGTCGTAAATGTCTTATTTTATTTTGCCAAACCTCAATAGGTGAAGCACCTGTAAAGACTGCAGCCCATTCGGCTGCTATCATCTCATAGAAACCATCTATCCTAAGCCAAGACAGCTCAAATGAGAATCTCGCCACATTACCCAAATGAGCTTGTACCCCCGCATCAATAAGCAAAGGGGTATGATCTGAACCCGTTCGCGTCAAAGCCCGAACCGTCGCAAGCGGAAATTTTTGTTCCAAAGAAACACTCACAAGAATCCTATCCAACTTCTCAAAAGTTGGGTTTTCGCGTCTACTCGCCCATGAAGTGTTCGTGTTCTATGTCAACAAAAAATGGGCTTCGCACTTCCCCTGTTCTTTTCCAAGCTGACAACCTCCAACTGACGCACACACTATACCTGATAGGCTGATACTGCCAAAGGGTGACAAATCACTACACCAGTTTTAGTGCAGGATGGGGAGTGCATCAACAAAAATGTCTATGTTCGTCAGGATCGAACATGAATCAGTGACTCTCTTCCGTTGTTTGTCTTCCATGTTTCTCTTCTTTGCTTGCTGATGTTGCTTCTAACCATTTCTCCTTCAACATATAAAATAGGTATATGGGTACAACATCTTCTACCTATCACCTTAGAAGAAAAAACCCTCACAACACGTATGAACAAACATGTTCGCTTTCCTAGAGCTTCCTCCACGGCCACGACCATGAACCTATAGAGGGGTTGACGCACGACAAACAGGTGCCACAATTTACAATACTTCAAGAATTTGCTGCATCGGACAGAACACTAGAGGTATTCTTTAGTTTCTACCAAGATGTGATATTATTAGCCACATACAGTCCTTCAGAAGATGTACTCCAGTGTTTCCAGAGCGAATGCAGCCACTGTGACCTCGAATGGTTTTCCTTATGGTCGGGTCACCCTTATACAAAAGGAAAAAAATGTATCAGATCCCACATATACAAAGAAAATGGAGATGATTTCTATTTGCTCATGGGCATCCCATGGAATATCTATACATTATGGGTCCTGGCCATATGATATGTTTTCTCTTCATAAACCGTCTACAGAGTTATGTTTGGCAACTAGAATGTTCCATGTATTTGCTGGATATATAATATGTGTTTGGTAACTTCGTCAATCTTGATGTGATTTGATTGCACTCTTCAGTATACGTTGTATGAGTGTACAAGTATGGTGGTGTGTTTGGATTTTTGTTGTCAACATTGTATTTGGTGTTGTTGGAAATTGAATATATTAATACTATATTTTTTTATGAGTATGCGTCCAATAATAAACTTGTATTTCTTCCATATACGCAATAGGATTAATTGTTTTATCTACATGAGTGCATAGGGTACGAACGGATCAAGGGCGAGCTACCAGCAGACCATGAACACCTAGAGATATCATACCCCGACAATTCAAGAAAATTTAGTGTTAAATAGAAATTTAGGTCACAACCTGGCTGGTCATAATCATCTTGTGAGGGAGAACAAGAGGGAACATAGCCAAAATAAAATGGCGAGGACATGACATGTTGATTTAGCAATATCACTAATGTGACTAGTGTTGCTCGATATTTGTTTTCCAAGGGTGCATACTCTGAGAATTTTACCCCATTTCAAATTATTACAGTGTAATTAGGGAAAGAAAAGAAGAAATAGGGAGGACCAGATACCTTAATTCAACAACGTTGTTGAAGTGATTGTAATTGGTGTGTTGTGCGAGGAGGATGCAAGGGTAGTAGAAGTAAAAAAAAGCTTCATAAAAGAAGGGAAATTTATATGGAAGCGCCGCACTCAAATGTTTCGCATGCCGTAGCTTATTTCCATGTGCTTTTCACTATAGGTGGACATGCAGTAGTCTACCAATTATTTGGTGACATCATTGTATTAATTGCCAAGTTTTAAAATTTAAAATTATTTATCTTCTCAACAATTATTCTGATTAGAGATCCGTGTATACCGTTGAGTTCTTCTCGGTGAGAGCTTCAAAACTAAATCTCGTATTAATATGTTTCGATGAAAAGAATGGAAAGCTTTTATATAATTATTATGTCGATTGATGATTGGAGATTGCTAATGGAGTATCCAATACCAAATGGAGAGGGTTAATATAATTATATACAACTATGTTGGGCTCTATCTTACCCCATATTGGGCTTTGAAGCTTTCGTTGTGCTCGTCAGAATGGTACGAATGTGAATGAAATAACTGGTTATTGGTTCGTCGATAGGTAAGTCGTGATTGAACGGTAAAGTATGTGTTGTCTACTTATTTGTGATGCTTGTCCATATATAAATGGTTGTCTCCATCGGGTCATTGAATCAAGAAATCAATCGAATTCATCTGCTTGATTCTTTTCTTGTATATACTCTCAATAGTGTAAGTACAGAAAGGACAAGGGATAAAGGATGGGTACATTAACAATCATGTGAGTCCAATTGGCATGGGAATCATGACGGTGGAAATGAGGTGCATCAGAAATTTTAGTTGGATAGGAATTGTGTTACAAAGCTCGTAGCTTTCTATGTGAACTCCCCCGTGCTTTCCCAAGCTGATCACCCACTGAAGAACTGTCACAAACATAGCAGATCTCACTCCCCAAAGGTGGATATTCATGTTGTAATAAAATATGAGAAGTGCATCAGCAGTGTTGCACGGCATCGGCCCTTGTTCTCTCGAGAGTCAACCGAATTAGAAGCAGGAAACCTGAACATACATATCAGTAGCTTCTCTTGTATTTTTTTCTACATGTTGTTTTTTATTCTCTATGTTGTTTGTCGTTTGAGTTTTAATTCTTTACTTGATTTTGTCACTTGTAGCCGCTTCTCCTTCAACACACCAATATGGTAGGGAAGCGGTTTCTCCAAAGAAAGAAATAAAAAGGAACACGGAGCACAACATCCTCTTCCATTCAACTTAAGAAAACAAAACATCAAACTCCCTACACATATGAACATTTGATTGCCTAAAGCTTCCTCCAGGGCCACAGACGTTGACGCACAACAAACACATGTCACAATTTAAAACACTTTGGGAAGTCGATTTCACTGAGAACAACTTTTGCTGCAGGGGATAGAATACTTAAGGCACGTTTTAGTGTTCCTACCAAGATGTGGTGTTATTAGCCACATAAAATCCTTCAGAAGATGAGTTTCCAGAGAGAATGGAGCCACGATGACATCGAATGGTTTTGTCAAGCTTCTCCATTCAACTTAAATCTAGGAATGTCTCCATTTAGGGTCGGGACCACTGTACTATGTTCACGGAGATTTAGAATGTCGACCGGAAATCGTCAAGTTGAGGTCCTGACCCTAAATGTAGACGATTTATATGTTACAGTGGTCCCCGGCTTAGGCCAAGTTGGACGTAAGACTAGTCAAAATGGGGAGTAGCATACACTAGTATCATGCATAAGATACTAGTCTATGTTACTACCTCCATAATGAGTAGTAACATATATGTGGTATCATATAACTATGCATTTATTAGACTATAGACTCATGTTGCTTCGAAATCATAACGATATCTACCTATGATACCACCATCACCTCTCACATCATTAAATGCAGTGACACATCAATTTTTTGCCAACATGACATGCATATGCAGTGACACATCAATTTTTTCCCAACATGACATGCATGATACTAGCTATGATACCCCCACTGTGGCTAGTCTAAAGGCTATATACCTGTTAATATATGCAAAGAGGATTAAAATAACCAGTTGTTAGTTGGTTGGTACTTGGTACTCGGTATGTCATTCATATTGGCTGGTTAGATCGAGTTGTAAGTTGCACTCATTTGTTGTGCATGTTCCATATATAACTGGTTGTCTACCATCGCACTGTGGAATATTCTAAATATTTCAAATGATGAGATTGGAGGGAACTGTGATGCTCAAGTGAGTCCAATTAGTATGGAAAACTCGAGCACGGAAATGAGATGCATCGGAAAATTTAACTAGAGAAATAGCGACCAGCCATGCTCCATGCTTTGTCCTGAAAGTCCTCGGTGATACACCGCCACTGCCCATGCTACAAAGATGTATAGGAAGCAGTACATGTGTCGTATGAAGTGATTTTCTACAGGACATTCCTAGTTTTGGCAACTCAAGGGACATTATTTGCATATGTTGATATGCCCACATGACAGCACAGACAGCCAGAATCCTTGTGTCTTCATCATCGAAGCTCACTGGCGCGTGCTGTAAGCGTGTTGGTACTGCTATTGTGTTGGACCATCAGTTGAAATTTTGAAAATAGATGGTACAGTATTGTTGGCACCGCTACACATTTCATTGTCCAACTTCAGCGGAAAGACTGAAGAAACATAAGCATTTGTGTTCCCTCACTGTAAAAGACATGGGGCTTCACAAATACTCTGTGCTTTCCCAAGCCGACGACTTGCTGAAGATTAAACCTAATATAAGATGATACTGTCAAAAGGTTATAAATCACTGCACCAGTTTTAATTAAGGATGAGAAGCACATCATTCCAGAGCGCATCATGGACAAACAATGTCTCTTCTTCTAGAAAAATAATCATTATCTAAGACATGAAATTATTTAAGGCAAATATACAACAAAGTTTTTGCAAATCTGAAAACAAATGCATTGGATATGAATTCTCAAATAGTACATGGACAACTACTAATTGCAATCGACAAGTTGCAACATAGTTTAAGGATTGGACAACTACACATTGTTACCGAACGTGGACGGTTGCTAATGCGCCCAGCTTAGTATGATGGCTAAGCGTGAGATTCAGACTTGCTTGAAAATTCACAGAGAATTTGGGAAAGGGAAAAGACAGCAAACGAAAGAGATCGAAAAGATGAGAAATTCACTCTTTTCTTCATTCATTCTTTCAACCTTGCTTACACAAAGCAATTCAGATCGACGCGTTTGTTGGTGGTGTCGAAGTGGCGCAGCGCGTCGTGTTGATGTTGGTCCGCTTTCTGCATCGCGGCGCTGAGACTTCCACTTGCGCTGCCATCTTCTGGGTCGTGTCTAGGGTCGTGAGATGGCCATAAAGCCGATGGATTTTCTCGTTAAGTTGGAGAAATTCCGTCTCGTTTCTCTCTGCGGTCACACCCATCGCGGAGAGGACGAAGTGGGTCTTAGGGGAAGGGAAAAGTTTGTAGTCATCCGGGGGATCCTGGGCTTTCATCCTCCGCATGCGCAGCCGTTGGATGGGGTTCATCACCACCGTTCGTCTCCATCCACCAGACCACCACGTCCTCGTCCCTATCCACTCGCCCGAACAACCACCGACCACCACGAGATCTCCTGAGCGCCGCCCCCGGGACCGCCGCCACCGCCGCCGCTGCCGACGGACGGACTTTATTTGCCGCCGCCTGCGGGACGGGCCCTGTGCGTCCCTCCGCCGTCGGGACTGATCCCCTGCGCCGCTCCCCTGCGTGTCCCGTAGCCACCGGGACGGGGATCCCCTGCACCCCGCCGCCACCGGGACGGGCTCCCCTCCCCTGGCCGCGCTGCTCCAGGTCCCCGCCCCTCCCCGACCTCTCGCGCCGGCGCCGCCCCTCCCCGACATCCCACACCGGCCGTTGCTCGAGCCTGTGCTGCTTGTTCTGGAGGGCGGCGGCGGCGACGACTTTCCGACACGACCTGCTGCTCCGGCCCGCAGGCTCTCGAGGCCCAGCGCCAAGGAGCGGCTCTGCCCCTGCAGCCTCCATGCCCGGCGGCGCCCACCCTCACCTTCCTGAACTCTCGCGCCGCCCGTCCCGGGGCTTCCTGCAGCGCCGCCTTGTGTGGGGATGGACCTGCGTCGAGGGGAGCTCCTCGAGACCAGGGAGCCGCCGCACGCAAGGGACCGCCGATGGCTGCCGATGGCTGCCAACAGCGCCTCCTCACGTCGGCCGGCGCCGACCCTCCCCGACATCCCACGCCGGCGCCGCCCCTCCATGTGCTCCTATGCTGTCAAGCAGCACGCCGGATGCTGCCGGAGGTGCTTTCCGGATGTAATTTTTGTTTGCTAATAGTTTCGTTGTTTTGCTAAAATAGCACAATGTTTTTGCTACGAGATTTTGTTCATGTCAGAATTTGTGCATCATACGTTCTGTGAATTTGCATTATAAGAAGAATTTTTTGTTTCAATTTGTTCTGCTGTTTGCATCATAAGTCTCATCAGAGAACCTCGTCGTAAGAATTTTTGCTGCGATGCTACAATATAACAATTTTTTGCTATTATTGTTATGTGATTTTGCTACAATAGATTAAAAAAATTGCTACGATGTTTTCCGGCGAGGTCTTTGTCGATGTCTCCGGCGATGTCTCCGGCGAAGTCGATTTTGCTACAGTAGCACATTTTTGTTGCTACGAAATCTCCGACGAGGTCTCCGGCGAAGTCAGTCTTTTCATTTTCTATTTTCTGCGCGAACCGTTTTTGCTACAAGGGAGCAAAAGCGTGTAATTATTTGCTACACGGTAGCAAAAGCGGGATTTGGTGCGATTTTTGGTCAGGGAGAGGGACACGTGTCGGCAGGGGGACCCGGAGGATTTTTCCCCTAGATCCCCCGGGGGACGCCTAGCACTTCCCTTAGGGAAGGTTTGGGAGGAGCCGTCGTACATGTGCAATGGGCTGAGTAATGGGCTGGGTCGGACATTAGTAGTAGTAAAGAAAAATTCTTTTTTGGAGGTTTGACATATGTGTGTTGCATTTAGACGGAATATACTTCAGTAGGAGGCGACGTTCCCGATCCGCCGGCTCAGTATTTCGGAGGTGCTCATAAGGATAGAGTGTGCATGCGTGCGTTCAGAGGGGTGAGTTTATGCACGTGTATGTGAGCGTCTATGTTTGTACAGTGTTTCGCAAAAAAACATTTGTGACTGCCTACAGCTTCCTCGAAGGCCACAACCACGAATCTGTTGACGCAGCACAAACAAGCGCAACAATGCATAACCAATTTATTCATTTTCATATCGATTGACTAGATTTAATTAAATGCATCACCAAGTTATTCATTTCAGATTATCCGTTGTTAACCTTCTATTACTTCCCATGGAAACCTATATGATAAACATAAGGTGCAGGAAGTAAAAATCACGGTGAAAACATTTCGCCTCAACGGCTCAGCCTATTCCCAACCCCTCCTCCTCCTCCTCACCATCGCCCGACGATGATGCAGGGATAAGCCTGGTCGGCACCGACGGTGGTGGGGCCCATCTTCCTCCTTCATTGGTGGTTGCAGCGTCGGATAGAACAGTATGGCGAGGACGCGACGCTCGCACGTGGCATGGCGACGGTGGCTCGTGCTGTTGTTCGGGCCTTGGCGGTGCGACACATGGAGCCACAGTTCTGCCGACTATGCTCATTGCAAGGCTGCGGGGCGCAGGGGATAGGGGCATGGTCGGCGTTCTCCTCTAGAGCGGTGGTAGCGGACGACACGGTGAGCATGGTCATGGTGGCGGAAATTCACCAGATTTAGGCCAGCAGGCTTCAGGCACGACGGCTGAGTCCCTCCCAATGTCGTACTTTTGTGTAGGTCGATGTGGGGCTGTATCGATGTGGGATTTGGAGCCCGTGAGGCCTTGTTTGTTAGGGGGTTATTTTAGGGGTTGATGGGATAATCCTCTAGTGTATTGGGTGAAAGCCTAAACTTCACCCAATCTGGTGATTTGGGGATATGTGGGGATTTGGTGGTTTGACCGGGATAATTCCCAATAATCCCTAAAAAATACTCTAGAAACAAACAGAGACTGACTGGGATAAGGGATTCCTTTGTGTGTGGACTAGCATCGGGATGTCATGTCCGGAAATCCTATTCTCCACACAATGCTGAGTCGAATGCGGCAAATCCTATTCTACGCCCGATGCACAGGTTAGCACCGTTTCACGCAGCCCTAATCCTTCATTGCGCGACTAACTGGGCTGGCCCAGGCGGCGGTCGCGGAAGAAGAAAGTGACTGGAGATGACGCACTCAACTCGCCGGAGACGAAGAAGGTGACTCGCCTTGGCCGGGACGAACTCGCCAGTGACGGAGCGACGCAGCTGGACGTGGAGTCGCCGGCGAGGCGAGGCCAGGACCTCGCTGGAGACGGGGACGACGCGGTTGGGCCTGCCGTCGCCGGGGAAGGAGAGGAAGCAACTTAGCTGGGGAGTGCGGTGCGGTGGAGCTCATTGTCACCAGAGAAGAGGGGGAGGTTAGAGGGAAGGCCGGGACGGCAGACCGGCGGCTCGGGCAGGGCGGTGCGGCAAGGCGGGGAGGTAGCACCGCCGGCCGCGGGTGGCGGGAGTAGGCGGTTAGACCGGCGGCGGCGTGGGATCGACGACGACGAGGTTTCTGTATGAGACCGTGCTAACAACGTTTCTGGGTGCGATGCGTGCGAGGATGACGATGACAACAAGTTCATGGGCTTTGGCCCGCGTAGCGTTTTCTTCGGCAATTTGGACACTGGTGACCTGAAGACGAAACTATAACACAAAATAAATCTCCGACGAAACTATTTCACGCATCTAACCCTTTTGGGTAGCGCCCAACGATCGAACGCTACATTACACGGGGTAGCGCCTGGCGATCAGGATGTGTAGCGCCCGAGCGTAAAGCGCTATACTCCTGGTAGTTTTCAGACTTCATTAGAAAACGTACTCCTAGTAGACATACGAATCGAGCAGGCCAGATGGTCACAGGGGTGTGAGAGGGCTGGCTAGGTCGTGGGTTCGAGTCCCCTGCCGAGAGAGAGGTTGAGATGGTCAGATGGAATCGAGATGAGAGCCGGGGGTGGAGACGCCGGGGGCGAAGGCGGCGCCGGCGCTGCTGAGCGTGTTCCGGGAGATGAACCCGAGCGAGATGCTGGCGCGGAACACCCCCAAGTTCGAGGTGGAGCGGAATGCCGACGGCGAGGACCCCCGGGTGGAGATCTACTGCGCCGCCAAGCCGGGGCTGCTGCTGTCGACCGCCAACACCCTGAACGCGCTGGGGCTCGACATCCAGCAGTGCGTCGTCAGCTGCTTTAGCGACTTCACCATGCACGCCTCCTGCTCAGAGGTAGTCTCGACATTTCCGTGCATAAATCCAGCAGCCGCCAGCCATGGCCTTGTCTATTCAAGAATCAGTTGAGCAATTCCAATTGTGAAACGAGCTGGAGCTGATTTTTGTTGGGGTTAATGGTTGCAGATGCAGAGGGAGATGCTGAGCGCGGAGGCCATCAAGCAGCAGCTGCTGAAGAACGCCATCTACGGAGGCGGCTGCTTGTAGACGAAGAAGTAGTTTAAGCAGTAGCCAAAAAGGCCAGGCCTTTTTAGCAAAATCATAACACTGTCGCCGTGATCAACACTCTCTGATCTCTCGAGCTCTGTCAAAAAAAAAAGAAGTGAAAAACGAAAAAATGTGCACTCGGGGGACTCGAACCCACGACCTAACCACCTCTCGCGCACCCCTGTGACCATCTCGCTTGCTGGATTCATATGCCTATATAGTAGTACAGTTTCTAATAAATTTTAAAAACAGCCAGGAGTATAGCGTCTTATGCTCGGGCGCTACACATCCGGATGTCTAGCTCCTAATCCTAAGGCGCTACACCGTGTAGTGTAGCGCCCGATCGTTAGGCGCTACCCAAAAGGGTTAGATGCGTGAAATAGTTTCGTCGGAGGTTTATTTTGTGTTATAGTTTCGCCTCGAGATCATCAGTGTCAAATTGCCGTTTTCTTCAGGCGATGGTGCGCCGGTTGACGCTAAATGCGTTGAATAGGAGGACACGTGGAATTCGCTCCGCTCACGTGTGAGCTCGTTTTGGGCTGGACCCAAATACGCTTCAGGTTAGTTTGGGTTTTAGTGGTTACTTTTGAATTCCATTTCGGTGTTTTTTTACCAAGTTTTGTTTTTATTTTCTCTGTTCTTTTTCTTTCTTCTTATCTGTTATGTGTTTTCTTTTTTCCTATTTTTCATTTTCTCTTTTTAATTTTTGTTTTTTTCATTCTGTAATTGTATGTTTTACATGAAAAACCAAAGTTTATGTTGTAGAAAAAATAGTAGTTATTTTGTTCAAATAACATAGATGTTCATATATAAAATTGTTCAAAATACAAAGATGTTCATATTTAAAATTTTCTAAATAACATAAATATACATATTGGAAAACCGTTTAAATTATAGAATATTCTTATATTTAAAAAATGTTAAAATAACATAAAATTTCTTCAAGACCACCTAAATGAGATAAACATTCTTATTGAAAATTGTGCAACAATATAAGTTTGTTCAAATAACATAAATGTCCTTTTTGAAAAACCGTTCAAATATTATTTGTATAACTTCTTGAACTAAAAATATTTTTTTAAAGAATCGTCCAAATAACATGAATGTTCGAATTTACAAATTTGTTCAATAACATACAATTTCATATGGAAAATCGCTTGAAATAAAATAAATTTTGTTGTTATTATTTTTACATACGTGAAATTTATTTTCACAACAAATTCTGTCTTCTTTATCCACATAATGGGAAAAGAAAATAAAACAGAAAAAGACCGCACATGTTCATGGGCCACATTCGGAGAGGCCGACTAAGAAATCGCTGCAGGCGGGAGCGATTATGTCCCGCGTCGAGCGGAGAATAAGAGCTCTCGTTCAGTCTTGGGCACTGGAGCTAGGTTCCACTCTAGTGTTGCTTGTGTCTAGGTGCCTAGTTCTCGGACGTCGTGATGCTCTGGTAGTGACAATGGCCTAGTCTTGGACGCCGGTGCGACGACGCCAGATGGTGAGGTTGCGTGTTTGGCTCTGCGGCGAGCGGTGAGACAGCAGTGGTGGTGCTTCTCCTTGGCTATGGTGGGGCGAAGACAGGTTTGGTGGGTGGCCCTGGTGTCATTGTGGCAGTTATGTAGTATGGATCTGGAGGTCTCATGCTGGTCTAGTGGAACCACGACGAGTATCTGTGCAAAAGCTATGCGATGGCAACAGTGATGCATGCGGGTGTCACTTACCCCTTGGGGCGTCGTTGTGGGTATCCTCTTTGTGTTAGGGTCCAGAATGAAAATTCTATAGTGTCGTTTTTGGATCAATGGTGGTGACGTGTCACGATGTTACCCTCGTGGGGTGTTTTTGGAAACCTAGGGGCCATCTGGTTACAATTTGTCAATGTCATTGGGCTTGCTTTGATTATGGTGCCAAACTTCTTTGGCTCTGCCGTGTGAGTGGGTTCGGCGGTCTATCAGATTTTACACGTGCCATCATAGTCACCGTTCTCGGTCCCATCTATCCGCTGGCAGGATTGGTGCACTACGGTCCGGTGCGAGAGGGCATGCAGTCCTATTCGGCGATAGCTTGGTGTGTTGGTGTGCTAGGGACTGGTGGTTTCCCAAGGTGGCCCGGTTCATTTCCCGTTCGGTAGTTTTGGTCGCCTCTTGTTAGGTGTGGTGACTTCTGTTTCCTTGTTCGGTGTCGAGTTGGTGGCTTTCCACCCTCTCGAATGTCATTTTGTTTGTGATCTGCTTGTATGGGTATTTACCAGCCACTAAGTATTTGTTAGGCTGTGTTGGATTTATATATAAACCTAGTCTTATTTCCAAAAATATGATAAATATGTATGTATATACCATCTAAAGAGTTTCATTTGACAAAAAATATGATTGACGTATCTGACGGAATGCTAGTGTGACTATGCTAATCTGGGTGGTCTGCGTCTCTTCACTAAGTTTTCTGAGTGTATTTGTATGTGCGCTTGTACCTGTGCTGGTGTGTGTAGGCGTATGTTCCATATATGTTGTACTCGGTGTCTTTCTGAAAAAAAATGCATCTCCGATGTCTTATGATAATTGTTTTGACGAGTATGCCTCCCATCTGGTGCACAATTGGCTACAAGGCAGGGGCCTTCTGATGGCAAATGTGCACTATGTGGTGAAGTAGAAGATGCGACTCATATCTTCTTCCGTTGCTCCCCGGCGGTGTTCATGTGGGCAGTTTTGCGACAGGTCCTAGGGAGGCCCTGGTGCCCGCAAAATTTTGCCCAATTCTTTGCTATCTTAGCTAATTTTACGGGAAGAGCTCGTAGACTTATTTGGTTGCTTTTTCTTGCCCAGGCTTGGGCATTGTGGTCTGTGCGCAATAAGCTTTCGATTGAGCGCAAAGTCGTTAAACACCCGACTGACATTATATTCAAAACTATGGTGTTCTTGCAGGCGTGGCTCCCTCCTCTCAGGTCGCTGGACAAGGAGGGCGCAAGCTGGCTGGTTGCAAAACTTAGGGAGCTACATGCAAGCTGCCTACCCAGCCGTGCCGCTACCTGATGACCCTACTTTAGCTGCGTTTTGCTTTCTAGTTTTCTTTGGCTAAGCTGTATGCCGCAGCATGTCGCATTTTACTTTGGCTAAGCTGTATGCCGCAGCATTGTACTCGTATGTTGGAACCTATGCTGGCTTTGTTAATTCAAAGTCGGGCCTGAACAGCCTTTTATCTAAAAAAATAATGAATTTGTAATTCTTTCGTCAAACTACCACGATCTACAAGAGTGCGCATGCACCAAGTACATGCTACGGACAACACGTAAGACTCCTTATAGTTCATAGACATGGAAATGTCGGGTAGAGATTGCTAATCGAGTATCCAATTCTAAATGGAGAGGGTTTATGAAATTACAAATTTACAATGGGATGTTTCCTACCCGAGTTAGGCTATGAAAGCTTTGTCGTGCCCGTCAGAATGATGGAAATGCGAATACAATGGCTGGTCGTTGGTTTGTCAGTAGGTAAATCATGATTGAACGATAAAGTCTGCTGTGTCCTACTTATTTGTGGTGCTTGTCCATATATAACTGCTTGCCTCCATCGTTTCATGGAATCAAGAAACCTGTCCAAACTCGCCTGCTTGATTCTTGTCTTGTATATATTATACCATCAATATTGTAAGTAGAGAAAGGTCAAGTGATAAAGGAGGAGGATATTAATCATCAAGTGAGTACAATGGGCATGGGAATCATGACAGTGGAAATGAGGTGCATCGGAAATTCTAGTTGGATAGAAACCATGTTACAACATTCGCTGCTTTCTATGTGAAGCCCCCCGTACTTTCCCAGGCTGATAACCCACTGAAGCACTGTCACAAACAGTGGATATTACTCCCCATGGGCGGATATTGCTGTTGTAATAAAGGATGAGAAGTGCATCAGCAATGCTGCAGCGTATCAGCCATTGTTTTCTGGGGAGTCAACCAAGTTAGAAGCATGAAACCTGAAGATACACATTGGTAGCTTCTCTTGTTTTTTCTTCTACATCTCATTTTTTCTTCTCCATGTTGTTTGTCATTGGTGTTTTAATTTTTTGCTCGATTTTGTCGCTTCAAGCCGCTTCTCCTTCAACACATAAGTATGGTAAGGGAAGCGGTTTCTCCAAAGAAGGAAGAAAAAGGTACACCTATTATGTAAAAAAAAGAGTTTTTTTCCCAAAATGTCAAAAAATTACAAAAAAAAATCGGATGTACATTAGAACATTATGTGTTAGCACAAAAAATGGCGTGGTGAAAAAACATTTTTTGTGACCTTTTTTTTAGATAAAGGGATTTTATTACTTAATAGTTTTAAGCATTACACCCGGCCTCTGCATAACTAAAATGCACACAGCCACCAGTTCACCAGTAACCAAATCAGAACAAAAAGTAAAAAGGCGAATTACATATCATAATGAGAAATTGTAGATCCGCCTAAGATACTGGTTGGTCTATCCGGAGTCTATGCTGCCATCCATGCCGGGAAAATAACTCCCTGGCCGCAGCCTCAGCCTCGATGCCACCTCCAAAAATAAGTCTCGGTGCTCCACACGCTGCAGGGCCGACCATGCTCGTAGCGTAGCTGTAGTCCGATAAATAACCTGCATAACAGAATCATTTTTATCGTTAAAAACCTTGTCATTTCTACATAGCCACAGCGACCAAATAACGGCAATCGCGCCCACCCTACAGAAGAGTTTAAACCTAGGATCCACCATTTAACCAGCTGCCAAAAATGTTGGCAACAGTACGCGGTGGATGTAAGTAGAACCTATCTGGATGGCTGATCACATAGACCTGGCGAACTCGCACTGGAAGAATAAGTGTGTAATGGTTTCATCATATTGACAGAAAACACACTTTTTACTTCCGTGCCAATTGCGCTTGGCAATGTTGTCTTTTGTAAGAATTACACCTCGACGAAGGTACCACGCAAACACTTTAGTTTTAAGCGGGATCTTCATCTTCCAAATTTTTTATTATCCTTATATCGACTGGCACTTCGGGTAGAATTAAAGCTCTATACATAGAATCAACCGAGAATTTACCATTCTTCGTAAGATTCCATTGAAATTTATCTGGACCTTCCAACAATTGGACTGAATCCAATCGGTGAGCAAGGCATTCCAGGATGCTTGTCTTGTTCCAAGTAAACTTCTTCTGAACGAAACATCTGGTGGGGATGTACCCAACACCTTCGCGATCGTGTCGCTTTTGTTTCGTACAATAGTGTACAGAGCCGGATATTGTTCTCTAAGGTAGATTGGCCTAGCCATTTATCTCCCAGAAACGAATTTCCGATCCATCCCTAATTGAGAAAGATCCATGGGAAAAAAAACTTCTTTGTAGCCATGACCAGCCCAGAAGTGTGAATCGCCAGGTTTCCAAAGAACCTGAGAAACAGCTTGATCTCCCACATACTTTCTCCTAAGGAGGGTTTGCCAAACTCCATCTTCCGATAGAAGTTTGAAGAGCCATTTACCTAGCAAGGCTCTATTCTTGACCTCAAGGTCATGAATTCCGAGCCCTCCTTGGTCTTTAGGGCAGCAAACCACACTCCATTTAGTCAGACGATATTTTTTCTTCTCACAATCCCCTTGCCAAAAGAATCTAGACCGGAAATAATCCAATCTTTTTAAGACTCCTTTGGGCAATTGGAAGAATGAAATCATGTACAGTACCATATTTGTTAGTACCGAGTTTATGAGAACCAATCTTCCACCCAGGGATAAGAGTTTGCCTTTCCAGCTATTTAAACGTAATTGAAGTCTTTCCTCCACCTTTTTCCATTCAGCATTTGTAAGTTTCCGATAATGAATCGGAATACCCAAATAGTTGATAGGAAATTGACCTTGCTCACAGCCAAAAAGTTCAGCATACAAGGCGGCGTTTTCTCGAGCCTCGCCAAAGCAAAACAATTCACTTTTATGGAAATTTATCTTAAGACCCGAAAGTTGCTCGAATGCTGACAAGATCAGCTTAAGGTTACGAGCTTTTTCGATGTCATGTTCCATAAAAAGAATTGTATCGTCAGCATATTGAAGAATCGATAAACCACCATCAACAAGATGTGGAATCACTCCTTCAATTTGCCCTCAGATTTAGCGCGTTCGATCAAGATAGCCAACATATCAGCCACTATATTAAATAGTATTGGCGATAACGGGTCACCCTGTCTGAGGCCTTTTTTCGTTTGAAAGTATTTGCCAGTGTCATCATTGACCTTAATGGCTACACTTCCTCCCGAAACAAAGCTATTTATTAACGCGCACCACTCAGAGAAAAACCTTTCATTCTGAGGGTCTGCTGAAGGAAAGACCATTTGACTTTATCATAAGCTTTCTCAAAGTCAATTTTAAGAATTACCCCATTCAGCTTTTTCCTATGTAGCTCGTGAACTGTTTCATGTAGGATCGCAACTCCATCAAGGATGTTGCGGCCTTGCATAAAAGCCGTCTGAGACGGACGAACCACATGATCTGCCACACTGTTCAGTCGAATCGTAGCCACTTTGGTGAATATTTTAAAACTAACGTTAAGAAGGCATATAGGTCTAAATTGTTGAATCCTTTCTGCCTCGTTAACCTTAGGTAATAAAATTATCTCACCAAAATTGAGACGAAACAACTCTAGCTGTCCATTGTGAAGACAGCGAACAGTTGAAGTAAATCAGACTTGATAACATCCCAAAAGTTCTGGTAGAACTCAGGGAAACCATCAGGTCCAGGTGCTGAATTATGTTTCATTTGGAAAACCGCCATCCTCACTTCCTCCTCTGAGTAGAGTTTAGTAAGTAGCTATTTTCCGCATCTGAAACCTGGGGATATCCTCTGTTCGAGACTCATCCAAAGTGAAATTTCCTTCCTCTGGAGCACCGAACAGGTTTTATAGTAATTTGTAATACGACTTTAGTTGTTCATGGCCTCAATCGTTCCCTCATCCTGGACTAGAGAATGAATGCGCTTTTTCCTGTGTCTGCCATTGGCAATACTATGGAAATAGGAGTATTCGAATCCCCTTCTAGGATGAATTGGCTTTAGAACGTTGATACCATTTTAACTCCTCCTCTCGCAGTAGCTTCGCTATCTGTGCATTGGATTGGCTCTTTAGCTCAATCTCTTGCGCGATAGTAACCGAACTTCTGCTAATGCTTCTAGAGCATCAATTATCGAGGAAAGTCGTTCTTTCTCTTTTTTAAGTAAACCAGAAGTATGACGAGCCCAACCAACGAGGTGTGCGTAAAGCACGTATCTTGTTGTTCCACCGCTGGATAGGCGTATCCCGCAACTGGTCTTTCCCAAATTCTTTTAACCATTCAAAACCCTCGCGGTGCAGCCACCCAAGCTCAAACTTGAACCGTGGCTTACACTGTGGTCTAGGTGTTCCAGTGGTCAAAAGAATGGGAGCATGGTCTGACAAACCCTCAATACGTTCTAGAGCCCGTACCGACACCATGGGAACCTAGATTCCCAATCAGTATCCATCAGTACGGTCTAGTTTCTCGTATGTGGGTTCAGGGAGAGAATTAGCCCAAGTGAACTGTCTCCCCACCATTGTATCTCTCGTAAGTTCAAGCTGTCGATGACTGCATTGAACAAAAGAGGCCAACGGTTGTCAAACCGACCCTTACTTTTCTCAAACGGAAAACGTAGCATATTGAAATCCCCACCAATGATAAAGGGTGTGGGTTATCTTTTGCCAAGTTTACCATTTCACAGAGAAAAGAAGACTTGGCCACGTCCTGAGCCGGCCCATACACAGCAACAAGACTCCAAATGAAATTATCAGATTTATTACGGATGTGCATTTTAATATGAAAATCACCATCCGTAACATCCAACACTTCCATGGTATCAGTCCTGATGCCTAGTAGAATGCCCCGGAACGGCCATGAGGGGGACGCGAGTACCAATCAAACTCTATACCGCCCGAAAGTCGGTTCAATAGAGATTGCGAAACTCACGTCTACCCGTCTCAGAAATAGCTAAGAAATCCAAATTGTGATCCCGAACACACCAGCAAAGTGCAAATATTTAGCCAAGTCACCAAGACCTCTGCTATTTGCAAACATGCCATTCATTGGGAAACCGTGGGGGATTTGGATAACTTGGCCCGTTTCCGAGACTTGTTGGAGGTAGATTTAGATTTCCGACCGGATGCTTTTAACTCATACAATGAGCTCAAACCGTCGTCATCCAACCACCCTCCAACACTTCACCAATTAGATGAGAAAGAAGCTGACCATCTGATGTGGCATTCGCTTCTTCTTCATCCAAATAGGTGGCTGTCAACCCAGTCGAAGCTTTAGGGATAACCGTGAGACGGTCAAATTCCATATGCCTCAAGACATTAGTCGACACTTCAACTTGAAATTTACTACTACCAAGATTAAGACCTACACTAGCAAGTTTTGACTGAATGGAAGTAGGAGAAAAAGAAAGGAAAGACTTAGAACTCATTTCCGTACCGAGGTAGTCGAGGTTGCGTGCGGCTTTGCGCCGCATGGCCTTCATGAGGGAGTCTTCATCCGTCGCAGATGCCCCGTCCACCGCCACCCCAAACCTCTCGCTACGACGGATCGGAGTTACCCTGTCAGCAAGAGGCGGCGCAGTGGGAGGCGGTGTACAAGGCGTGACAGCTCCTCCGGTCGTGTACGTTGTCGCAGAAGCGGCGGGCAGCCGGGACGGCAATGGTGAAGTAGCAGCCGACCCGGCTGTCCAGGCCACATCCCTCGGTGTAGTACGTGAAGGGGAGGTCGGACTCGAGGTCGAGACCCCCCCATTCTCACCAAACGCCACGACGTGGCCTGCCTGGGAGGGCTGGGACGAAGAAGAGTCCCCCCCAGCGACCTGAACAGGAGCCGAAGCCTCCAAGTGGACCGACAGGCCGGCTGTGAGCGACGTAGCGAAGGCGGCCTGTGGCGACTCCCGGTCCAGCTCGGCGATGGGCCGAGGCGACTGCTGCGCCGGCTCCTCCCCTGCCGCCTGCAGGTTTGGCTGGGCGAAGGCCGGCCCAGGAGCGGTGTCATTCATCACCGCTGCGCGTCCGGACTCCAGTTGCCGCACAACAGGACCAACAGAACGATCACCGGCCTCCACAGGGTCCGGCTGAGCAAGGACAACAGACTCCAGCGTACCGTTAGACGGGAATTCATCAGCAGCGATCCTCAACAGCTCCGGAGACACAGAACGAATCCTTGATACAATTTCAACTCCGCGAGTGGTTTGCGGATTAGGATTATAAGGGGTTATAGCCATTGTAGTCAAAAGAGAGAGAGCAGCAGAGGACACAGATTTTCCATAATTAGCAGCACCAGAGGGGAGCGTGCTATCCACATCCATGCTAGAGCTGTGAGGCATAGACGTGGAAGAGATATCCATGGGACCATCCAGGCCCTCCTCAGCACCACCATGCTCATCGTCAGCGTCATCTCCCTTGCGACGCCAGAAAAAAGGAACAAAATCTGGGTTAGGGACAAAACCCGCTGCCTCGCATCGGAAAATTAAGGCGAACTCCTTAAGCTTCACCACGCAAGCCGTGCCCATATAAGGACCAAGGTTGTCTTGCTGCTTGTCCAGGGGCCTACAAAAAAGACAAAAAACTGACTCGTATAAAGACATTTTGGTGCGTCCGGATTTGTCTTTTTTGCACAGGTTACAAAAAATATTTTTTCTTCACGTAACTTTTTGTGCTAACATAAAATGTCTTGAACTATATGCGAAATTTTTATTTTGAATTTTTTGACATTTTGAAAATTGTTTTTGGGGTAGTGAGTGCATCTACACCTACAACCCGTAATGGATTTCTGTACACATAACACAACATCCTCTTCCACTCAACTTTAAAAAATAAACAACAAACTCACCATGCATATGAACAAACACGTTTGAGTTCCTAGAGCTTCCACCAGGGCCACAGACCATGAACCTAGAGAAGGGTTGCCGCACAACAAACACGTGTCACAATTTACAATATTTTGGGCAGTCGATTCCAATGAGAACTACTTTTGCTACACGGGACAGAATACTTGAGGCACGTTTTACTGTTCCTACCAAGATGTGTTGTTATTAGCCATATACAATCCTTCAGAAGATGTGTTTTGACTCTTTTCAGAGAAGAATGGAGCCACCGTGACTCTGAATGGTTTTCCTTTTGGTTGAGTCACCCTTACGAAAGGAAAAAAACATTATGATATCACACATCAACATATGAAAACAAGATGATTCCTCTTTGTTAGCATACGAACATCACCAATAGTCACAATGGAACATGGGCTCCATGTAGCCCGTTTTGCATTTTTTAAGACGTTTCAAAAAAAATTGAAAACAAATACCAGGATGTAGCCAACTCTATGTACTGCGAGCATACAAATTTTCAATATCCAATACCTCGTATTTCCGCCCAGAAAAAAAAACAAATCCAAAAAAATTGGCGAGATTCGAAATGTGGCACTGTTCATGCCCTAGATCTGCCAATTTGAAAAAAATTCTGAGACTACAATGCATGATATTTCATATTGACAATTTTACAACATATAGGACCACACATCATGATATTGTTTTGTAAATTTTCTAAGCTTCAAATTTGAACTTTCCAAAAATTTAAAAAAAGTGCTACTTGGTGCCCGGGAGCCATATCACCGCACTCACAAACATCACCAATGCTTAACGAACAAAGTATAGCCACAATTCTAGATGAGTTTGTTTTGTCAACTGGAACTTCAGTTGTGAGTTAAACCATACTACAAGAAACAGTATTTTTGCCGAGCGTCAAGCACGCTTGGCAATCCACTCGCCATATGCATATGTCAGAGTGTTACACTTGTACACACCGCTCTGCATACTCTGGGTCGGCATAGGACACGGATCCGCTCAGCAACTAGAGCTATGCCGAGCGCAAAAGGTAGGCATTTGGCAAAGCATCGCTCAACAAAGACCTAGATGGAAACGTTCATCTTATGGCAACCCTGTATCGTTCTATCTGTTGGGACCTCTCTTGCCGCAGTGTATATATGCTCGGATAATGCCACGCGGCTGTATCTGGTGCACCTGGTCATGCATATTGTCCCGACACCGTGGTTCATGGACATTTAGAATGTCAACCGGAGATAGTTAAATTGAGATTCCAAACCCAAAGGGAGAGTATTTATACAGTTACAGTGGAGCCCAGGTTAGGCCAAGCTCGCCTTTAATTAAAGGCTATGTTGTACCCGTAACATGATGCAAACAGACATAACAAGTTGTTGGTTGGTTGGTTGGTAGTAGTGGTAGTCGAATACGATATGTTATAATATCTGAATGTAAATATCAAGTTGTTGCACTAATTTGTTGTGCTCGTCCATATATAACTGGATGTCCCCCTCATGTCATGGAACCCAAGAGACCATAGCAAACTCGCCTAGCCGCTTACTTCTTATCTTGTTTATATTCCGAATACTGTAGGTGGAGGGAATAGAGGAGATACAAAGGAACCAAACTGTAACGCTCAAGTGAGTCCAGTTAGCATGGGAAACTCGATGGTATAAATGAGATGCATCAGAGATTTTAACTAGAGAGAAAGCGTCCTACAACCCATACCCTTTACCCTTCGAGCTCCCATAACATACACAACCGATGCCCATGATGCCAAGCTGTATCGGCATCAGCGCATGCCTTGCAGGTGATGGGTTTCTGGTCCTTTCAGATAGGAGGTATCTGGTTGGCTTGCCTGGTCTTGGTAACCAAAGATGCCTTATTTGCATTTGTTGATATGTACACATGAGAGCACATCCAGGAAGATATCCTGTGCCTCCTCGTCATTTGTGAGTGGTGATATGACGCATCTGTGTTCCATGTCAACAAAAAAATGGGGCTTCACACTTCCCCGTGCTTTTCCAAGCTGACGACCTCCTGCAGACGCCCACATCACCACTTACGCCTGATAGGCTGATACTGCCAAAGGGTGACAAATCACTACACCAGATTTAATGAAGGATGAGGAGTGCATCAACAAACAGTCTGTTTTCCTCGAGAGTGAACATGAATCACTAAAAAAATCTTGTTTTTCTCTTCATGTTGTTTGGTTCTCTCTTCTTTGTTGCTCGCTGTTGTCGCTTCTAACCGTTTCTCCTTCAACACATAAAAGAGGTACAGAAGTACAACATCCTCTACCTTTCACCTTAGAAAACAAAACAACAACCTCACAACACATATGAACAGACATGTTCCCTTGCCTAGAGCTTCCTCCAGGGCCACGACCAAGAACCTACAGAAGGGTTGACGCACGCCAAACAGGTGCCATAATTTACAATACTTCGAAATATTGCTACATCGGACAGAACACTAGATGCAGTGCTGTTATATTAGCCAAGTATAATCCTTCAGAAGATGTACTCGGGTATTTCCAGAGGGTGAGAGGGATTGGAGCCACCGTGCCCTCGAATGGTTTTCCTTCTGGTCGGGTCACCCTTATAGAGAAGGAAAAAAACGTATCAGATCACACATCAACAAAGAAAAATGAGATGATTTCTATTTGCTAGCATACGGACAGCACCAATGCTTAACAAACATAGTACAGCTACAAATGCCTAAAGAAGTTTGTTTCGTCAACTCAAACTTCTTTGAAAGTTAGACCATACCTCCCAGGCACAAATGTAAAAGAGCCCTCCACAGATCCTGTGCTGCCGTTCAGCAGCGTGCAACTCTCGTACGCAAACTCTTCCTGGCTTGGTAAGAGTAAAGGATACTGCAAAATAGCCACATTAACAACATTTTCTCCCTCGTGAAATAGATGTGCAGTAAACAGTGCAGAGTTTTCTTTTGTGCTTCCAGCATGCCTTCTCAATAACGCCTCCCCCGTGCACATCGTCAACAACCCTATCTCCACATCGAATGATCCAGTGCCGTGAGTGAAGCTGGCAGGATGGATAGTGAGGTCCACCAAGCATGCATGCCTCAAGAACTGACAGGCGAATGGAATAACCGGCAGGCGAATGTATGCCAGAATTGGGACCCTCCCGCGCGTGGATGCAAAAATATTTGCTGTGCCACACCTCATGGTTGCTATCGAGCAAACTAAAACGCCAAAAAATGATGTCGTTTAGAAATCCTGTCGCTGTTAATCTTGATCTTTGTTAGTGTTAGACAACTATGCAACTTAGTATTACTAGGAGGCCAAAGCCATGATATATAATGTTCAAGTGGAAGCCAAAAGACTAGAATGCAAAAGGGCATCATAAAAATAACTCAAACACCACACCCCCCCCCCCCCCCCTCCGTAAATGCAAAGCGTATGAAATAGCATTGCATTTGAAGAAGTGTAAAACTAGAAAAGAAAAGGTAATCCAAAATCAGCATCTTGAGAGTGTCATCGTAGCATGAAGAGTCTTCAAATACCTGTCGAGTCAAGCTAGAATCAGTCGAAGAATGGGACCAACACAAACCGAGAGATGGTCAAAAGAAGAGCATGCCACAAAAGATCATAGCACAAGAAGCCCAACGACATTAGAAGCCCACAGCAAAATAATGTGCGTAAATCAATGACAATGCGGACAGATGGCGCATCAGAGAAAGCCACACTGCATCAAGCGAAGATGGGTTGTCAAAAGATGGCACATCAAGAGAATCAAGCATTGTGCACAAAATCATAGCCCTTGACAAGAGAATGGACGTAGATCATGCAAAGACAGGCCACAGAAATCCAATAAAAAGGACTAGGACAGGAAAAGAAAAGCAGGCTGACAAACAAAAAGGTAGAGTGGACTCGCATGGCATGAGGAACACTAAAAAGCGACAAATTTTGGTGCACGCAACGGAAAAAACAAAGTACCATGGAAGGCACAAAGATAGAGTGGAAACGGACACCGTGGAGATCACGGGAGATAGACGAAGCTAGTACCAAACTGGTGGCAGATCAGATAGCAGACGCATCACTTTTTTTTAATCTGGACAAATCAGCCAAATAGATATATAATCCTTACCGATACAGACTAAGCAGCCAATGGAAGAATCATCCCAGCCGAAAAGAGGAAAAGAGCCCAGCCAAACAGAGAAAGAAGACCAAGCGACATGCCATGAACACGACCGATGTGGGAACAAAACTGAAGCGACCCGCACAAAGCAGAGGATGCTGGCAGCTACACGCAAACCAGCCTACCATGGGCGAGCAGGAAGGTGGAACCGACAGCTACGGAGGGCACCCCGTGGCGGAGATAGGAAGTGGAGGCTGGCGGCGGACCAGGGACAGGGGCAGCGTGAAGTGCGCACACCATGGGGCAAAAAAAAAAGACCTAAGCTATTGGTACCATGTTAGACAACTATGCAACTTGGTATTACTAGAAGGGCAAAGCCATGATATATAATGTACATGTGGTGATCAGGTGATGGCGATGTTTATGCACGGTTCTCTTCTTAGCGGCGTCGAAACATTTTTGCAGTCCGGGTGTAGCCTCTGGTGGTGGTAGTTCCTGCTGCTTCGCTGATTGGTTCGGAAGAACTTTTTTGTTTTCTGTATTTTTCTTTTGGATGTGTGCATCCTTAATATCTCGATTAGTTCTTCTTTTTTTGGCATGGAAAGAAAATTCTATTAACCAAACTGCTCGGCGTAATCGCTCGCAACCAGAAGTTGGGCGAAGGTAGGAGCTCGACCCGGCCAAACGACTTGGGGATCTGAGACCATCTTCGCGCCAAAGCTTGCTAAAGCGTCAGCTACTTTATTACAAGCCCATGGGCAAAACGAAATTGAAAAAGTAGTGAAATTCAAACGAGCAAGTGCTTTGATTTCCCGAAATAGAACTCCATTTTGTGCAAGATCATACTCCTTCGATGAGATAGCATGGACGAGCATTTGTGCGTCAGTCTCCACAATGATACGGTTCATCCCCCAGTTCAGAGCTAGGGGCATCGCCTGACGCATGCTTCAGCTTTCAGTGTGTAATGCGTCCTGGGCATGATCGATACGTCCAGCTCCCGAACCACACACATCTCCTTCTGCGTCCCGGGCAATGATTCCCCAGCCCCCTTTGCCCTCCCCAGGTAGATAACTACCATCAATATTGAACTTAGTAATGTCCGCGGGTGGAGGTTTCCATTTGCATTTATCTGAACTTTTCGATTTTTGAGGCATTTCGAAGAAGTCCTGGAACTCTAGAGCTTGTCTTCGGATTTGCAACATCACTTGGTCATGAGAGAAGCTCTTCTTTTCAGCGTTCACTTTATATCTAGTACACCACCACGTGCAACAAATAGCTATACCCAGGAGCATTTTATTGTTGTCAAGCTGCTTTAACTGTTGAATGAAAAGGCGCGGATCTGCCAGTTCCGCCGATACCCTGCGACGATCCTCCAGTCCGAGTTCCCTCCATATGATCTTGGCAGGCTTGCATTTGAACAGCAGATGTGCCTCAGCCTCGTCCAAACGCCCGCAGACTGGGCATATAGAATCAATCTTTAGGCCCTTTCGAACAAGGTTACTTCTGACCGGCAGGCTGTTATGAGCGATCCTCCACAAGTGTTGCTGAATCTTCATTGGTCATCGGATTTTCCCGATGGCTTGCCAGTCAATGATCGTACCATTGCAGGTGCCTTCCTCGCCTGTCGCCACTCGAGTCTCTAGTCTACAGAGTTTATAGGCCGTTCTCACCGAGAACCTCCCCGTGGATTTGGAAACCAGGCCCATGTATCCTCCATGTCTTCCTTGATTGGCAGCGCAAGAATTAGCTGTGAGTCCTGCTGTCCAAAAATGGAGTTCACCAACTGACTGCCCCATCCACCTTGATACGGGTCCATCAGTTTAGCAGCGTACTGGACCAAAGCATTGCCTCTTGGTGTAATTGGACACCTCGACCAATTCCTCGGGAGCCACGGGTCAGACCAAACATTGATCGAGGTCTCGTCTCCAACTCGTTTGACCACACCCTTCTTCAGCAAACCAACACCTTTTAGAATGCTCCACCATTTATACGATATTTTTTTTAGATAAAGAGTGTATATTAATATCGCGGAGATACAAATTATACCCAGGCTCTGCAACAACGCAATTACCAGAGCCATTACGGATGCACACAGCCGAAAGACAATAAGAAGAAGAAATAAAAAGAAAAGTCCCGCTACGGAGTTACAGTCCTTACGGCAGCCGCACAACCACCACCAAAACAACACCTGATGTCCAATTCTTTAAAAGCAACGCCTTCAAAAAGAACAGTGCCAGGCACAACCAATTAAGGCCAGACCTTGGGTTTTCACCCTGAAGATAGTCCTCACTCTCAAAACAATGTCTCCAACAAGACCACTGTCAGGCACAACCAATTAAGGCCAGACCTTGGATTTTCACCCTGAAAGGTAGGACTTTGGACTTCACGTATGTTGTCGCCCCCACTTACATGCCGCTGCTCCAAGTCATGAAACACCAAGCCAATTCCTCATCGCCAGAAAGATTCGAACCACCATTGCCAGTCCTCAGATCTCGCCTTCGATGTCATTCTCCGCCAGCACCATGGAACGAGAAAGCATGCTCCATGATATTAACAGCCAGCAAAGCTTCGAAGCGCTCCCTCTGAAACCAAATGGTCAGAGAAAAAACACGGGTACGCATGATCGAATACCATCCGATCCAGCAATCTCCAGGCATGAGTCGCCCAGTGGAGTTCGCCGGCGGAGCCTTCCGAAACACGACCGTCCAGCTAGATCGATGGGGACCAACATCCGGTAGATCTTCATCTCGCCGCGAATAAGAACCAAGGACCACCGCCATTATTCTTCAGTCTCGCAAGCCCCGACGCCGCAAGGCCACTCCCAGCAGAAACGGCAGCAATGGAGGAAGTCAACCAACGCACAGCTAATCGGCGTGGCCAAAGCCACCGCCAGATCGCCGGCCCGAGTTGGATCCCGCAGCCCAGATTGGATCTGGGACCAAGATCAGAACGCCCGATCCCTTCCGCCAAGACGGAGGAGAGGTACCGGCAGCGCCCCACCGCCTCGACGCCGCCGCGCCGCCAAGAGAACTCAGGCGCCGGCGGGACGACCGCGCCGCACCGTGCCCGCCGCCTGCGCCTCACCGCCTCCGTGAGCCGTCGCCGCGAGACACCTCTTCTGCCCACCGTCAAGGACGGGATGGGCGCCGCCACCGCCGCCAGGGCCGGCAGCAGCGGCGGCAGGGGGCTGGGATGGTGGGTGGCTGCTAGGGTTTGGGGGCGGTCGCCTCCGGAGCCGCCTAGAGGGAGGCGACCCGGGAGGAAAAGTTACAGGATATATCTGAGTGTGCCCACCGTCAAGGACGGGATGGGCGCCGCCACCGCCGCCAGGGCCGGCAGCAGCGGCGGCCCTGGGAGCTGGGATGGTGGGTGGCTGCTAGGGTTTGGGGGCGGTCGCCTCCGGAGCCGCCTAGAGGGAGGCGACCCGGGAGGAAAAGTTACGATATACCATTGATATTATGTTGTTGCAAAGTCTGGGCGTAATTGATATCTGTTTGGTATTAATATATGTTCATTATCAAAAAAAAATGTACATGTGAAAGCCAAAAAGCTAGAATGCAAAAGGCCAAAGTCCATCATAAATATAACTCTAACAGTTAGCACTGTAGGAGCTCGTGGTACTGTGCAAGCTCGTAGTATCGTGCAAGACCACATAGTTTATGCGCCTCCACTTGAACCAGAATACGAGGATCCAATCCACTGAATTGACAACGATTGATGCTTGCCCACCTCCTGTGTCCGATATTTGAAACTGAGGATGAAAGCCTTATAGCTTGTCTTCCTACGCCGACACGGGATCGGAGTAGCTAGGTTGCAGCAGATTGCCATTACCTCGGTGCAGGGCTTCGTACATACTGTAGTACCACTAATTTGCAGTCAAGACATGGCTATTCCTGATGACACCTATTCCAACGAATATCCATGGTGTGGTCGAGAATACGAGAGCAACATACAGATGGTTTTACTGGTGTATTTTTCCTGGTTTCTTCATCTTCCATGAGAATAGCAAGAGATGAAGGTGAAACTGTCAGGTAAGAAGCTGTATATATGGTGTGTTGGTCAGCCATGTTGTGGAGTAACTTCTTGGTCCATAGTTCCCTTTATTTTCGCTGACACGTAGAGACGCGCCGATCAGCCCTCTTCGGCTGCACACAACTAATTCTGCAATCCATAACATGGCTTTTATATCACATCCCGCACGTTCAACTAGCTAACCTACATATTGCATTTATTGACAAATCGACTTCAACAACTTGTGTTTTTTGGACGGGAAGAAACAACGAGGTAGAGGCTCGCTGAAGACTCTTTTTGTTTCAGCAATCGCCTGCCGATCGACGATTATATCAAAGCGAAATGTTCACACATTCCAGAGTATCCCTAGCAAAAGGCACTGACTGATTATTCAGGGTGCACGTTTAGTACATTTTGTGGCAGTGCTGCAGCTAGTGAATATTGGACAGTGAAGCAAGCAACACATGCCGCACATGGAACAGAAGAAGCCATCTTAAATCGTACCTTGGAATCACCACATCGATGAAGTTGCAAGAGCATTGCTTATTTCCAGCACATGCGTGCCTTCCTGACGACTGCAAAATCCAAGCGACACGACATGGGCTTCAGTGGGTTAGATCGAAGTTACAGATTTGTACTGAGGTTAAAACGTTTCAAGATTAAAGGAAGAATTAAGATGTGAAATCAACTCCATCTCGTAGAAGTACTAATCTACTTCCGAAGTGGCAGTTATCTACTTGCTTTGTACACAGGTTCAGAGTAGCTACAGACTGTCTGCTGAGGTTAAAAGACTTGAGGATCAAAAGAAGGAAATTAATGTGTAAATCGCACGGTGATGTATGCATTTTTTATGCTGAAATTTATCCAGAAATTAAGAAATCAGTGGTTCCTCACACTATTTCAACTGGCTATAACTTCACTGAGGATAATGGTAGCATATATCTGAACAGAAAACAAGTTCTTTAGAAAAGTTCTACAAACGGAAAGAAAGGTACGATCATCAACACTCTCGCTGATGAGTCACTGTGCAGATACTCAAGGGGCAGTCGTTGCAACTGCATCAATAAATACATGGAGCTAACGTTGCTATCTCGAACACACTACAGTTAGACAAAAGCTTGACAAGATGACCCCCTTTCTCCGACTGTGTTTTAGTGTCTGAACTTTTGTTTCTTTTTTGGCCCTACTCCATAGGCAGTAATGGCGCATAAGGGAGAGCTTTCTTCGGAGAAGAAGAGTTCACAGGAATATGCTACGACGGCTTCCACTTCTTCATTCTTCTTCTCGCACCCTTTGTGTCTATTTCATCACGTTGCCTACAGCTGCACCAGCTACTTGGGTCTCCCTCGCTTGTGCCACGCTCTAAAGGATCTGAAGCCCCGCACCACTACTTCAGAAGCTCCTGCAGCTACTTCATCCCAGCTGCAATAAGAGGGAACATAGCCAAAATAAAATGGCGAGGACATGACATGTTTATTTAGCAACATCACTAATGTGACTAGTGTTGCTCGATATTTGTTCTCCGAGGGTGCATAGTCCGAGCATTTTACCCCATTTCAAAATAATTGATTACAGAGGGTAAATGGGGGAAGGAAAGAAGAAATAGGGAGGACAAGATACGTTAATTCGACAACGTTGGTGTTGTGATTGGTCATTGGTGTGTTGTGCGAGAGGAGGATGCAATGGTAGTAGAAGTCTAAAAAAAGCTTCATAAAAAGAAGGGAAAAGCTATATGGAAGCGCCGCACTAAAATATTCCGCATGACGTGGCTTATTTCCATCTGCTTTCCCTAAAGGGGAGAGCACATGCGGTAGTCTACCAATTCTTTGGTGACGCCATTGTATTAATTGCCAAGTTTTAAAATTCGAGATGATTTATCTTCTCAACTGTTATTCTGATTAGAGATCCGTGTATACCGTTAAGTTCATCTCAATGAGAGCTTAGAACTAAATCTCATATTAATATGTTTCGATGAAAATAATGGAGAGGTTTTTTATATAATTATAATGTTGACTGACGATTGGAGATTGCTAATTGAGTATCCAACACCAAATAGAGAAGATCTATATAATTATAGGGAACGACTATGTGTAAGGCGCCTTACATTTGGCAAAAGTGTAGACACCAAGATAAAAACATGTCCCGCCAACAACATGCGTGTCCCGCCACCATTTTTTGATCCGAACCAAGCACTCACCAAGCAAATATGCATGCATGCACTAAATGACAGAATTGCTGATGCCATCCCGTATTAAATGCGAAATTTGAAAATTCAAAATGTTTTTTAGCACAAACCGTTTTTTCCGATTTAAGATCTGTTTTCACCGTTGGACTAGTCGTGACGAGATCTTCAAAACTATATCCCATGTCGATATGTTTCGACGAAAAAAAATTTGGCGCAAAAGTTAGCACTCCCGTAACATATAAGTTACCAAGGCTTGATTACGTAAATTACCCACCATATTAACGATTAGTTTTCGGGATGAAATAGAACCATTTTTGTTGTTATTTTCGATTTTTACAAGTTTTAAAGTTACCACATCATTTTGAGATGGTAAATTTATCGTGCATAAATATTAGGATGATAAATGTCGATTTCATAGTGACAACTTCATAAGTACTGAGTGGGTAACTTCATCAGTATTGGGTGGGTACCTATTATCGAGAGAGTATGATAACTAAATTGATTTCGTATTGGATAACTACATCATGAAAGCACATGTAACTTTATCAGTACTGGGTGGTTAAATCCATCAGTATTTGGTGGTAACTATTACCGAGAGAGTAGGGCAACTATAACGATTTTGTGGTGGATAACTACACATGAAAAAACATGGTTAACTTTATCAGTATTGGATGGGTAACTTTATCAGTATTGGATGATAACTATTACCAAGAGAGGATCATAAATATGAGTAATTTTATCAGTACTGGGTGGTAACTTCATCAGTATTGGGGTGGTAACTATTACCGAGAGAGTATGGTAACTACATTAATTTTGTGGTGGATAACTACACCATAAGAACATATGGGTGACTTTAACAGTACTGTGTGAGTAACTCCATTAGTATTTGGTGGTAACTATTACCGAGAGAGTATGGTAAACATGGGTAACTATATCGAAAAAAAATCAAAAACTAATCGTTAATATGATCGGTAACTTACATACTACAGCCTGCCTGAGTAACTTATATGTTACGGGGTGGGTAACTTTTGGGTCCGAAAATAAAGTTGTCGGAATATGTCAATATGGGATCTAGTTTCGAAGATCTCGTCGCGATTAGCTTAGCAGTGAAAATAGATTCTAAATCGGATAAACGGTTTGGGCTACAAAACTTTTTGAATTTTCGGATTTTACATTAAATGCGGGATGACATCAGTTTTTTTTTTACTTTTTTGGCATGCATGCATGCGGAGGAGGCAATTTCTCTAACTCGCCTGTACGCATGGAAAGTCTGAACGATTCCGCACCGTACGATCGAAAATCAACGTGCCACATTCCGTCTCGCGTTAAGCTATCCATAAGGCGCCTTACGATTAGATTTTCCCATAATTATATACAACTATGTTGGGTTCTATCTTACCCCAAGTTGGGTTTTGCAGAGTTTGTTGTGCCCGTCAGAATGTTGCGAATGTTTTTTTTAAACGAAGACAAAAGCTTTGACTTATATTAATTATGAAGAATGTGTCCGGTTTATTAGTGGAAGAAACTAGGCGAAAACCATACAACGTACATCAACACCATAGCAAGGTGCTCACACAAACACATAGAGCAACACCTAAAGCAGGCAACAACCAGAAGCAACCAGACAGCTAAGAAACTCGCCCAACCTATCACAACCACGAACAGACAACACGACTATCTCAAATGGGCTCAACAATCAAGTGAAAACAGAACCTTTCATTGCAACGCCAAGCTTCTTACTCGACTTTCTGAGAGACTTCTCCACCTTGATGATTTCAGCATCTGAAGCCATCCCTGCCAAGACGCGAACAATCTCCTTGCCAAATCCAGGGCGAGCCGCCTCCAAATCGAGAAGCAAGTCGAACCTTAGAGCTAGGCGCCAACACACGAGTCTCAGTAACCTGGTCACTCAAAGATGAGGAAGTGACGGGAGCAATCAAACATCCACTATCATCCACGGAAGCAGACAACTGGCAGGGCTCAGACGGGTGTTGTGATGGCGCAACGAAGGCTGATTCTCCACATGGCTCCTGTAGCTCACGCATCTCAGTGGTGACAACACTCTCAAGGGCAGACGACGACGCAAGCAAAGCGCCCTCAGGGGCAGACGTGGCAACAAGCTGCAACGACGGGCAAGGACTTTCACGAGGAGAGAAACAACCATAGTGAATCGCTTCCTCAACCACAGACGACTTCTGCTCAGCGGAGTCAAGCGGAAACAAAGCCTCGCCATCAGAACCACATGACTTCGTCGGCTGCAAAGGAGCATCAACGCCTGCCAACAACGACTTGAGAGTTGCCACCTCTTCACGAAGAGGGCGAGGCCGAGACACCTCCTCAATGCGGTCACCAACTGACAGAGCTCCAACCGCAGCAAGGCAAGGTGGGACTGAAAGACAGAGTCACAGAACTCCTCGCAACACCCAGGAGAAGGCCTTGGCTACACTATAGGACACAACGAAGAGTGGCACACAACCTCGGCCAAACGCTGAGGCGAGGAGGGACCACGAGGCTGAGCGGACGGGAAACGGCTCCGCTGGCTAGGAGCACGAGCGTCCGAAGAACGAGCCTGAGCATCCGGAGAGCGAGAGCGAGCAGCGGGAGAGCGCGCACGACAGAAGCGCTCCCGATGACCAGGACGATGACATCTGATGCATCTGAACAGCCCACAACATTTGCTGACCTGGTGGCCATGCTCGAGGCATCGAAAACACCTCCCTCGAGCCCAATGCTTGAAGACAAGACCATGGTCGAGACCTTCATCCCGAAGCAGAGACGATGGTGCACGGCCGAGACAGCCGCCCCGACCAACCTGCACCCAACCTTCCTCATCATCTAGAGCGATAGTAGCAGCAGAGAGGTCGTCGCAGGGCTCCGCAGGCACCTCCTCAACATGGGGCACATCAACGTTGCCGTGAACCGAGCCAGGAACAACCAACTCATCATCGTCCTCGACGGAGCCCAAAGAAGAAGCATCAGCAGGAAGGGGCACCTCTGCAACCGGGCCGCCCGAGGCAGCCGGCGTTAGCAACAATGACCCGAGACCCTTTACAATCACGGCAGGGTCGGACCCAAGCCCCTTAACCGACATGGGAGCCGATTCAGCGGGCGAATGGGTCATGCCGGCCACATCCGCAGCCCTGGAGCGCTTGATCAACATCGGCGATAGAGCCAACTCCTCATCATCATCCTCGGAGCTCAATGAACCATCCCAGCTCGGAACGGGCAGCATTACAACAGCAGGACGGAGCACCCCGGCAGACTCTACATCGTTGTCCACTTCGTCAGACAGAGCCAGTGCAGCTGTTGGAGAAGGACTCCCGGAGCCTCCTGCAAAGCGGCCGCTGGCGGATGTGCCCAGGGACGCTGCGCCGAGCTCGTCCCCACTGCAGCCAAGGCAGTCGAGGAAGATGGCGAGGCCGGCAGGTGGGCGAGAGGCACCGTGGCAGCAGGCTTGGGGAGAGGAGAGCGCCGCACCTGTCCGCCAATGGCGGGGTCGGACCTCCGGCGGTCGAGCATGGCAGCAGCAGCGAGCGAGGCGCCGGATGCAGGAGTTGATGAAGGGCCTCCGGCACCCAGGCAGCAGGAGCAGGCAGAGGTTGCAGCGGAGGATCCAGAGGCGGCGGCAGCCGGCGAGCTTGAACGCAGGAGATCCTGGCGGCGGCGGCGCGCCTGCACCGGCCGCACGCGGGTCCGCGAGTGACATGGGTATACATCTTGGGTACCCTACCATGAGGGTACCTGATGCACGTAACGACTGAGGCCCAATCACGAAGAGCCTGCTCGAAGCCCAAGACAGGAGGCCCAAAGAAGATGGAGTACCCTGCAAGATTTAGACGTAGGCATAGTCGGCTATGACTTTCCTTATATGTAAATCAGGTCGGTTACGTATTCCCGGGACCCAGCCTATTTAAAGGCTGGGAGGGCGCCGATCTGGGACAAGTCATACTCAAACCACCAAAGCTCTAGCGAGATCGACATCTCGCCGGAGCCACCTTGTAACCGCATAATCTCACACGATCAATAACAGACAAGCAGGAAGTAGGGTCCTTACTTCCACTCGAGGGGCCTGAACCTGGGTAAATCTTTGCCTCTGCTTGTCAGCCGATGAAAGTACCAGTACTACCACGTTCTCTCCCCATAATCTCAACCCTAGGTACTTAACCATGGGATTTGATGAGTGTACCCATCGTCAATTGGCGCCGTATGTGGGAAAGAATAGTGGTGGACTCACGGTTTCTTCGGTTCCATCGAAAAACGGCGACTCGCTGATCGGATCTACAAACGGCAACTCGCCGGCTGCATCAACAAACCAGAACTCGCCGACTCGGGCAGCATGCGGCAACTCGCCGACTCACTCGACAAACGGCAGCGTGCCAGCTTCACCTGCCAAAAGCGCATCAGATTCTCTAATGGATTTCGAGCCACACTCACCAGAATTCCAGGAGGCCTTCTCCGATCTCGTGTCAGGTTTGGGTTTAACCGTTGGTTCGTTCAATTTTTTCGTCAACAAGCTTGGTGTGCAGGACTTGACGGATCCACGCCAACTTGCGACTTCCGCACCCGAGGTTCCATCGGTTGCGGCTCCTTCGACTGCGGATCCATCAACTGCGTCCATACCATCGTCGCTCCTCCAAGCTTTCTCGTCTGCAACAACCATGTCCACACGAGAGATCAACGAGCTCATTGAAGAACTCCAGGGCGAAGAGGCCGAATCAGCATACCGCACAAACAATCCCGAGCTCGATCCCCCACTCAAGGATAGTTTCGACTGCGGGATCTCCCTCAGCGACTTTGACGAGCCTGAAATTCATATCGACAACTACGTCGACTCCGAGATCTGCACCAACAACAACCTCGACTTCGAGATTCATAACAACTTTGCCGACGCCGAGATGAGTGATGTCTACGCACGATTCTATTCTTGTAGACAGTGTTGGGCCTCCAAGAGCAGAGGTTTGTAGAACAGCAGCAAGTTTCCCTTAAGTGAATCACCCAAGGTTTATCGAACTCAGGGAGGTAGAGGTCAAAGATATCCCTCTCAAGCAACCCTGCAATTAATATACAAGAAGTCTCTTGTGTCCCCAACACACCCAATACACTTGTCAGATGTATAGGTGCACTAGTTCGGCGAAGAGATAGTGAAATACAAGTAATATGGATGATTATAAGTGGTAATTGCAATCTGGAATAAAAATGGCAGCAAGCAAACATGTAGCAGAACTTGTTGTAAACGGTGTTTCAATGCTTAGAAACAAGGCCTAGGGATCATACTTTCACTAGTGGACACTCTCAACAATGATCTCATAACTGAATAAATAAAAGCTACTCTTAAACACTCTCTTGTTGGATAACAAACACCATTCATTGTGTAGGGCTACAAAAGCACACCTCAAGCCGGAGTAAACAAGTGCCACAACGTCATAAAGGAGTCACACACGGTGCACACACTGTCACCTTTACACCGTGGAGAGTACCAGAGTTCATATTAAAGTAACCTCTAGAGTGCATAATAGATAAAGAGTAACATCTACATATTCAACTAGTTTAGCACAACTGAACACAAGTAAATACTACTCGGGATTATTCTCCTTCTTGATGAAGCAAGAGTACTATGCGTAGGGCTGCAAAAGCACACCTCAAAGTCTGAGTAAACAAACACCACAATTCCCAAGAATAAGCCATGATAAATGTCTAAATTATTCATAGAGTCACACAAGTACCCACACTGTCACCTTGATACCGTGTTGTCACAATGACTCCAGAAACTAGACAAAATCACTTGAGTAGCATAAACATTATTAATGTATTCAGCGATACTAGCAATACACATGATCACATAAAGATCACACCATGGGAGAGAGAGATGAACCACATAGCTACCGGTAGAGCCCTCAGCCTCGGGGGAGAACTACTCCCTCCTCATCATGGGAGTCAGCAGCGGCGATGAAGATGGCGGTGGAGTCGATGGAGATGACTCCGGGGGCAATTCCCCGTCCCGGCAGCGTGCCGGAACAAAGACTTCTGTCCCCCGAAACTTGTCGTCGATGGCGGCGGTGCTGCGGAACTCTTCTGGAAATATGACTTGGTATTTTAGGGTTTTCGCGTCGGGGGGAACTTATAGGCGAAGGGGCAGCGTCGGTGGAGGCCCGAGGGCCCACCTCATAGGTCGGCGCGGTTACTGTTCATCCCGCGCGAGCAGGTGGTCTGGGCACCTCGGTGCCCCCCTTCGTCTCTCCTTCGGACTCCGTGTACGTGTTGGAAAAATAGGGACTTCGGTCTTTGTTTCGTGCAATTCCGAGAATATTCGCAGAACAACTTTTCTGGAACCAAAAACAGCAGAAAATAGGAACTGGCACTGTGGCATCTTGTTAATAGGTTAGTCCCGGAAAATGCATAAAAATGATATAAAGTGTATATAAAACATGTAGCAAATGGTACAATATAAGCATGGAACAACAGAAATTATGGATACGTTGGAGACGTATCAAGCATCCCCAAGCTTAGTTCTACTCGTCCTCGAGTATGTAAAACGATAACAACAAATAATTTCTGAGGAGACATGCTTTCACACAATCTTGATCATAATATTGTAAGACATGTAAGCTGTGATCAAATCATTCAAGGCAAATGTATATAGTTGATATCAAAAAACAAAGCAAGAGTCACACAAGCTAAAAGTTTTGATGAACTATTGCTTCAAAGACATGAAACCGTACAAGGTTCATTAAAGATGATTTAAGTATCCAGCATAGGAGTTCTATCCTTCAAACCAAGCATCAAGTAAATTTTCATAACATAGAAGGATTCAGCCAAGTAAACATAAACATGAACGTCATGAATCAACTGTTTCGAAGTCTACTCAACCGGTGAGCGCAAGCATTTGGTATTGGCACCATGATGTTATGGCAAAGAGAACATTAATGGGGGTTTGGAAGGCCAAAGGAAGAAAGTCTCACAAAGCTATAAGTGATCATTAGACAAGAGGAAGTCTTATGATCGAAGCTATGTAAGGAGTAGTGATTGCCATGCAACGGATGCACATAGAGCTATATGTGTATGAAAGCTCTCTAATGGAACTAGTGGGGGTGCATCCAACTTGGTTGCTCATGAAGACCTAGAGCACTTTTGAGGAGGCTCATCATTGGAATATACAACCCAAGTTCTATGGTGTAAATTCCCCACATAGTTATACAAGTAGACTATGAAAACTCTCTCACATGGAGTATGGGTGCTAAACATGAGCACAAATGATGACTATGAATACTGCAGGTGCTATAACATGAGCACAAGTGTGGATAAAGGATAGTAATGTTGCCCCCTTTTTCTTTATTCTTCTTTTTTTCCTTTTTTCTATTTTTTTTCTTTTTCTGTTTCTCTTTTCGATGGCTCAATGGATCTTTTCACATTCAGGGGCAATATCCTAATACAACAACACGCTTTTTGGTACAAATAACTCATAATAAACTAGACATGATGTATGAAACTGAATGACTCTGCCAGTGTAGCAGGATATGCAATGATCTAGCGTAACATGGGTAAACCACACATCAGCTGTATAGAATCATGCAAAGCAATATGTATGTGATGAATGACAACAAGTCATGTAATGTAAGATGGATGTTGCATGGCAATATATCTCGGAACAGCTATGGAAATGCTGTGGTAGGTAGGTATGGTGGTCTGTTTTGAGGAAGATGTATGGGCTTATGTGTAGGAGAACAAGAGGAAGTTCTCCCACGGGGTTGGATGTACTGGCGAAGTATGCACAACTCTCAATGTGAGCAGAAGGCAATGCACAGCACCGAAGAGGCTAGCAAAATATGGATGGTGGAAGTGCCAAAAACCGTAGCTTAACATTAGTCAAAAAGAACTCACAAGCTTATTGCAAACAACTAGCAGGTTCAACATTAAGAGCATGATTAAAATTCACTCCAAGAAGGGCCGTTCACGGCGGTACAAGTACCCCGTTAGATCCCTCGCCCTTCAGCACAACTTAGTTACTACGATGAACTTTCAGACATGGAAAGCTATCAATCCAACTACACCTTCAACAATTTTAGTATAGTTTGTAGTACGGTACAAGCTCAAAGACAACAATCCACTAATGTTTTTAACTTAATTAACCAGCAAGCTTTACCATCTAATACCTCAAAACATTTGCAAAGAATCAAGTTATCAAAGTTTCAATGATCTACAAGACTATGCAAGTTTCATCATACCACTACCACATGTAGCATTTTCTTTTTCCAAGCAAACACCAATCAACTTATTTAAACATAAACTCTCCAAATGATAATATAATGCAGCAAGAGAGTGTTTATAAACACGTGCTAACAGCTCGAAGAGATGCATGAAAAACAGGAGCTAAAAGCACTGCAGTAGCTAGTTAAGAATACTCAACAAATATAAGTGAATAACATGAGTATTCACATGAAAAAGCGGAGCGTGTCTCTCTCCCACACAAGGATTGCTAGGATCCTAATTTATTCAAACAAAACAAAAATAAAAGCTCACAGACGCTCCAAGTAAAGCGCATAAGATGTGAAAGAATTAAAATATAGTTTCACTAGAGATGACCTGATAAGTTGTTGATGAAGAAGGGGATGCCCAAGGCATCCCCAAGCTTAGATGCTTGAGTCTTCTTGAAATATGCTTGGGTGACCAACGGGGCATCCCCAAGCTTAGGCTCTTCACTCTTCTTGATCATAATATCATCCTTCTCTCTTGACACTTGAAAACTTCTGCCACACCAAACTTCTCATAAACTTCATTAGAGGGGTTAGTACTCAAAAACATTAATCCACTTTTGGTTCTGTAGTGACACATTGCAATACTCAATAAAACATTAGCTACAGCCCTCCACGTCTAGAAAGCCTTACTTAAAATCCACAAGAGACAATGCAAAAAACAGAGACAGAATCTGCCAAAACAGAACAGCCAGTAAAGACGAATTTTTTCGAGATACTTCCGTTGCTCAAATCGGAAAAAGTGAAGTTAATGAAAGATGCGTACATATCTAAGGAAGATGCGTGATTTGTTACAGAATTTTTCGATTTTTCTCCAGAGAGAAAAGCTCAAATTCGTGACAGCTAAAAATCTGTCCCTGCGCAGAAATCCAAATCTTGCATCAACTTTCAATAAAAGACTTTACTTGGCACAACAATGCAATAAAATAAATATACAAAGGTGTTGCTACAGAAGTAAGCAAGCTCCTTGACTCAATAAAAGAAAATTTGCAGAAAATAAAACAATGGGTTGTCTCCCACAGGCGCTTTTCTTTAAAGCCTTTTAGTTAGGCATGAAAATTTTGATTATGCTCTCATATGTATAAGAGTTGAATATAAGAGAGCATCGAAAAGCAAATACCAAGCACATTTAAGTCTAACCCACTTCCTATGCAAAGAAATCTTGTAAGAAAACAAATTATTGAAGCATGAAGCTACTAGCATAGAAAGACAAAACAAGTGCAATTTCAAAAATTTCAACAAAAAGAGAGGAGACTTGATATTATTGAGATATATGAAACCGTGTCTCCCTCTCTCATAAAAACTTTCAGTAGCATCATTGATAAAATCCACAATATAACCATCACATGAAACATTCTTACCATGATTCATATGCACAAAAGTATCAATATTTTCCACATAAGAAAAGTTCTTCTCCTTAATAACAATGGGAGCAGGATCATCATAAAGAACTCTAACATGATAGACAAGTTGTATATTAAAGGGATGGTTTTGGGTAATCCCTCCATAACTATGACAAGTTTCATGAGGATGATTGTAATTATAACCTATGTCATAGCATTCTTTATAATAATTATCAAAGACTGGAGGCATAGTATCATCATAAGCAATAGAATAGTTATCTTCCAAAGTGTGTTCATCTGTAAACATATCATCACTTTTCCTAGAAGGAGATGTATCAAACATATAATCATCAGTAGCAAAAGGATTTTCAAACACATCACTAGGAGGAGAGGTCTCAGATATATAATTATTACTAGCAAAAGGATTTTCAAACACCTCATCCCCAAGCTTAGAGCTTTTCATATCATCATTGGAAGAAACATGGATAGTACTAATAGTATGGCAATCATTAATATCATCATTTTCAGAATTGGTACCCCAAAGATTTTCAATATCAAAAGTAGTTTCATTTTCCCAATCATGATCACTAATATAAGTAACAGGCATAGGTTCATCATCAAGTTCAGAATCATCGAATTCAGAATTATAAGTATCAATTGTAACAGGAGCAACAAGTTTGGGAGAAGATACCGTTTCCTCTCTCCTTTTACTCCTCTTCTTCTTCTTTCCCCTCTTCTTTTTATCTTTAGGAGGGAGAGGTTTGAAAGGAAGCTCCTCCACATAACCTGGTTTAGTGTTAGAGACAATGGAAGAAACTTGGGGGGACTCCTCTCTTTCATTAATGAGAACAAAACACATATTAGTCCTGTCATACTTTGGTAAAGTCTCATCATTTATAATATTTTGTATGTAGGTGTTAGCATGGCAATTATTAACACAATAGAGATAACATCCATGCAACACACTATTCATATCAAGATCACTCATATCTAACAAGGAAGTTTTTCTTGATAACTCTTCACACCCCAAAAATAATGTAAGTTCATCATGTTGATTAGGAGTGATCATGTTATCACAATACAAATTTGCAGTAATTGGATTCGAAAGGCTATTATCATGACCTGAACATTGAAAATTAAAATGACCCACTTCATAGCAAAGTTCACAAATAAAAGGATGGAGGTCACAAACTTTTTCACCAAGATCATCAAGAGCTCTGTCCACGTTCTAGTTTTTTCATTCCTATGATGGATACAATATTCATCTTCGATTTGATTAATTCCACAAGGTCTATGCATTCCACAAAAATTAACATGCTTATAAGAAATAGTATTTTCAGAAGTTTGAGCATGTTTATTGCAATCATTAACAACAATTTCATTTTCCATGCAAGTGTCTTTGAAAGGTTCATGATACACGTCCCAATTTTCTTTAGGAACATTAATATGAGAAGCAAAGGTTCTAAAACAATCAACAATAATTTGAGAATCAAGACCATATTTAGCACTAAGCTTTGAAAACCAGCAGTTTCAACGAAAGACTTAATGCATTCATATTCATAGTTTATACCTGATTCTTTACCTTTCTCGTTCTCCCAATCCTCAGCATTGTTTTGAATTCTTTCAAGAAGATCCCATCTAGCTTCAACCTTCTTGCTTGTGAAAGAACCATGTGAACATGCATCTACATAATCCTTGTAATGACCTGAAAGCCTTGCATAAAAATTAGTAACAATTATTTCCTCAGAAAGCTCATGGTTAGGACATTCGATATTAATGTTTTCAGCCTTCCCCAAGCTTGAGCAATGCTTTCTCCATCATGAGGGTAAAAATTATAAATGTAATTCCTATCTAGATGCACTTCACGAAGAGGATAAAATTTAGAGTAAAAGAGAGATTCAAGTTGTTTCCAATTCGAAGGTTGTTCATCCAGCAGTCTATACCATTCCTTTGCTTTGTCCTTAAGTGACAATGGAAATAGTTTCCTCATGACATTTTCTCTTGATAAACCTGCAACCTTAAATAACTCACAAAGTTCTGTAAGTTTCGACAAGTGAGCACTTGGATGGATTGATCCATCCCTTGCATACTGATCATTCATAACCCTTTCAACAATTTTCATAGGTATTTTAAAAGAAATACTTTCAACAGGTGGATTTGGAATATCACAAACATCATTAGAATTATCACATATTGGAGACAAAGCATTATCAAGGCAAAATAATTCCTCCATAGCTGAGGAGCAAAAAAGATTATTTTCATATAAGCTAGCTTCCCCAAGCTTAGGCTTTTCCACAGCCTTAGCAATAATGGTGTCCAAACAATTTATACTGATAACATTACTACCACTATTATGCAAACAAGCCCTCATAGGTTTTTTAATTTTCTCTTCAAAAGCATCATGTCCTAATTCAACATAAAGTTCATAAAGATCTCTAATTTTTTTGTTGTTTTCCATTAAGCCTAACTAGTGAAAATAAAAACAAGAAACAAAAAGAAATAATTGCAGAATCTAAAGGAGATACCTTCCAACACTTACCTCCCCGGCAACGGCGCCAGAAAATAGCTTGATGTCTACGCACGATTCTATTCTTGTAGACAGTGTTGGGCCTCCAAGAGCAGAGGTTTGTAGAACAGCAGCAAGTTTCCCTTAAGTGAATCACCCAAGGTTTATCGAACTCAGGGAGGTAGAGGTCAAAGATATCCCTCTCAAGCAACCCTGCAATTAATATACAAGAAGTCTCTTGTGTCCCCAACACACCCAATACACTTGTCAGATGTATAGGTTCACTAGTTCGGCGAAGAGATAGTGAAATACAAGTAATATGGATGATTATAAGTTGTAATTGCAATCTGGAATAAAAATGGCAGCAAGCAAACATGTAGCAGAACTTGTTGTAAACGGTGTTTCAATGCTTAGAAACAAGGCCTATGGATCATACTTTCACTAGTGGACACTCTCAACAATGATCTCATAACTGAATAAATAAAAGCTACTCTTAAACACTCTCTTGTTGGATAACAAACACCATTCATTGTGTAGGGCTACAAAAGCACACCTCAAGCCGGAGTAAACAAGCGCCACAACGTCATAAAGGAGTCACACACGGTGCACACACTGTCACCTTTACACCGTGTAGAGTACCGGAGTTCATATTAAAGTAACCTCTAGAGTGCATAATAGATAAAGAGTAACATCTACATATTCAACTAGATTAGCACAACTGAACACAAGTAAATACTACTCGGGATTATTCTCCTTCTTGATGAAGCAAGAGTACTATGCGTAGGGCTGCAAAAGCACACCTCAAAGTCTGAGTAAACAAACACCACAATTCCCAAGAATAAGCCATGATAAATGTCTAAATTATTCATAGAGTCACACAAGTACCCACACTGTCACCTTGATACCGTGTTGTCACAATGACTCCAGAAACTAGACAAAATCACTTGAGTAGCATAAACATTATTAATGTATTCAGCGATACTAGCAATACACATGATCACATAAAGATCACACCATGGGAGAGAGAGATGAACCACATAGCTACCGGTAGAGCCCTCAGCCTCGGGGGAGAACTACTCCCTCCTCATCATGGGAGTCAGCAGCGGCGATGAAGATGGCGGTGGAGTCGATGGAGATGACTCCGAGGGCAATTCCCCGTCCCGGCAGCGTGCCGGAACAGAGACTTCTGTCCCCGAAACTTGTCGTCGATGGCGGCGGCGCTGCGGAACTCTTCTGGAAATATGACTTGGTATTTTAGGGTTTTCTCGTCGGGGGGAACTTATAGGCGAAGGGGCAGCGTCGGTGGAGGCCCGAGGGGCCCACCTCATAGGTCGGCGCGGTTACTGTTCATCCCGCGCGAGCAGGTGGTCTGGGCACCTCGGTGCCCCCCTTCGTCTCTCCTTCGGACTCCGTGTACGTGTTGGAAAAATAGGGACTTCGGTCTTTGTTTCGTGCAATTCCGAGAATATTCGCAGAACAACTTTTCTGGAACCAAAAACAGCAGAAAACAGAAACTGGCACTGTGGCATCTTGTTAATAGGTTAGTCCCGGAAAATGCATAAAAATGATATAAAGTGTATATAAAACATGTAGCAAATGGTATAATATAAGCATGGAACAACAGAAATTATGGATACGTTGGAGACGTATCAATGAGCATAGGCGATGAAGGCATCGACGGCGAGATCCGTCCAAACGGACCACTCGATGGGCATATCGACTCCGACATAAGCCTTGTTGACGACGTCGAGTCCATGATGGGACTCGAGGACACATACACATACCCTCGGGTGATACCCCAGCAGGTCTACGTTGCCTTCGCCGCGGAATCATCTGATGTTGCGGCCAGTCGCAGGCCTACAGAGTTCCCGTGCACGGTTACTATGCCGGACGGAGTCACAAATCTCACAATTACTGCTGAGATGGCAGCAAAAGCAGATAAAGTTATCAAGGAGTGCACAATGATGCCAGCAGACGCAACGCGGGAGGAGATGCTGACCTTCCAGTACTTCAACTGGCAGGAATCACTTCGACTGAAGCAGATAAGAGCGACACTCGAAGAACACAAAAGGCAGGGTAGCTTGTCGAGTGTGCGCAGACGACAGCTCTCCCTGAGCTCCACCGGGAGAGCAGACACAAGACCCAGATCAAGGCTGTCACACCTCTCGCCGGATGAGAGGGCGGCACTCACCCGCAACTTAGGCAACTCTTTCATGACATATGACGAGGAGGGAGTGCCAGTACCCAAAACAGCTGCGGGTGCTCTCTTTACCGCTGCAGCATACCTAGAGGCAATCAAGCCTCCAGCTGATGACCCCAATGCAAAATTACATCGCCAACAGATCAAATCACTCGCCTTAGCGGCGAAGGCCATACGCCAAATTCCAAAAACTCCAGGGGGAGTGAACCGTGCCCTAGTTGACACGCGTCGTGAAGAGCATAATCACAGTGGTCGCCGCCATCACTCGAAGGAAAGAAGCGGCTCACGTAGGCGCAGGTCCAGGAGCAGATCACGCAGATCTTACAGTAGCGACTCATACTCTGATCGAGAGCCTGAGCCACATGGAGCTCTGTGCTTCACTCGACGCGTCCGCGAGACACGGATGCCCAAAGGGTTCAAACTTACATCTGAACAGCCCAAGTACACGGGTCGACAGGAACCTTCGGGTGGCTGGAAGACTACAGGCTGGCTGTCGCGTGCAGCGAGGCACAAACATCACAGCCATGCAATACATACGACTCATGCTCGAAGGCACAGCCCGCGACTGGCTCAAGGCCCTACCTCCATCAACATACGACTCGTGGGATCACTTCCGCACTGACTTCATCAAAAACTTCGACCTCTATGTGAGCGCCCAAAAACGTTCGAGGAGCTGCGAGCTTGCGTTCAACGGTCAGACGAAACGTTGAGGTCATACATAGACGATGGACTGAGATACGCAACTCAGTCGGAGTAATTTCAGAAGATATGGCCATGGACGCTTTCATAATGGGACTCGCCAGGCGGGACTTCAAAGAAGCACTTGGTCGCAAAAAGCCAACCTCTGTGGCTAACCTCTTGATGATCGCGACTGAGTGGGCAGACGGAGAAGACATGGCGCGCACCACACGCGGGTCCTCACCCCGTGACAATCATGAAAGTGGCAGTCGAAGCCGCAGAGACTCGTACAGAGACGACCGAAGGCGCAAGCGTTCAAAACGTCACTACGATGACGACAGACCCGAGTTCATGGCGGCTGGGTTCTCCACGCCCGCAACGACCAAGACAGAAGCGACCGACGGTCAGAAGATCGGCGGGACAGTCGAGATGATCGCGAGACAGTCGAGATGATCCGAGACAGTCGAGACCGCGGCCAACGCAGTGATAGCTACAAGAGGAAAGACTGGCGCAAGTCACGATCCGGCGCACAATCCGAGCGATCATTCGAAGAAAAGATGGATGCTGATTGCAGATTCCACCTGTACAAGGGGGAAGACGGAAAACTGCGCTCCAATCACTCGATGAGAAACTGCAGGGAGTTCGACCAAATGGCGACTGATTACATAAATCTCAGAAAGGCAGCAGCCACACCCGCACCTGTAGCTGTGCCGCAGCCAGCCAATGTACCCGTTTTGATGCACCACCACCACCACAGCCTGCAGCAGGCGGCAACATCGCGGGTGCCATACAGCAAGTACCTCGGGTGGACGAACCTCAGTACCCTCCGCTCCAAGGGCAGATGTACATGATACAGAAAGGTCGCCCTTCCAACAGGGAGCAAAAACTTCGCACTCGACAAGTAAACATGGCGGTCATGTCACCTCCTGCCGTAACTGAATTCTTGAAAGGATCCGAAACTGCAATAAGCTTCAGCAGAGAGGACCACCCACCATCGGTCGTTCGTCCAGGGCACTCTGCTCTGGTACTCGACGCACAAATTGGAGGCTACGCCATGTCCAAGGTCTTCATGGATGGTGGCAGCGGCATAAACATCATCTTCGCAGATACGCTCCGCAAAATGAACAGGTCAGTCGAAAACCTGCCAAGATCTTCAAATACCTTTCACGGTATCGTCCCAGGCAAAGCAATAAGCCCAGAAGGCACCATACAACTCGACGTAACGTTCGGGGACAAGAACCACTTCAGGACAGAATCGATTGAGTTCGAAGTTGTCGACTGGAAGTCACAATACCATGCTATACTTGGACGCCCGACGTTCGCTCGATTCATGGCGGTGCCACACTACGCATACCTCCAGTTAAGATGCCTGGACCAAAAGGAGTAATCACAGTCAAGGGAACTTCCAAAAGTCTGACTCTTGCGACCGAGAGTTTAGCAAAATCTCTGAGATGTTCGGCATGGAAGCAACACTCGCTGATCTAGCGGTCTCCAACGATCGAACACTTATGCCGAGCACAAAAAGGTGGCAGTCGACAGAGCATTCAATGCCACCAATGACACAAGATCGCATCAGGTGCACCCGACTGACCCGACCAAGACAGTCAATGTCTCGTCGAGTCTGCCTATCGCATAGGAAAGCGCGCTCGTCGAATTCCTCCGTGAGAACTGGGATATATTTGCATGGTGTCCAGCCGACATGCCAGGTATTCCCAGGGAATTCGCCGAGCACTCTCTCCAATTATTTCCAGATGCTAAACCAGTCAAGCAAACAATGCGCCGCATATCCGGCCCAAAAAGAACCGCAGTCGAAGCCGAAGTCGACAGACTACTCGCAGCAGGTTTCATCAGAGAAATCAAGAAATCACAATGGGTGGCCAACCCCGTACTCGTAGAGAAGAAGCACACAGATATCCTTCGGATGTGCGTAGATTTCACAGCACTCAATAAGTGTGTCCAAAGGATCACTTTCCACTACCTCGAATCGACCAGATCGTCGACTCCACCGCCGGGTGCGCTCGCTTGTCCTTCCTGGATGCTTACTCGGGTTACCACCAGATAAGGATGAAGGAAGAGATGAAGAGAAAACGGCGTTCATAACCCCACTCGGGGTCTACTGCTACACAACAATGCCTTTCGGGCTCAAGAACGCAGGCGCAACCTACCAGCGCATGATGCAAGACTGCCTCAAGAAGCAAATTGGGCGAAACGTCCAGGTCTATGTAGATGACATCGTCATCACAACAAGAGAGGAAAACACACTACTCGATGACTTGCGAGAGACGTTCGCAAACCTCAAACGCTTCCACATCAAGCTCAACCCGAAGAAGTGCACGTTCGGCGTGCCAGCCGGGCAACTCCTCGGGTATCTAGTCTCGCTCGAGGAATCGAGGCAGACCCGGAGAAAATACAGGCCATCTTGACGATGCAAAGGCCTTCAAAGCTCCATGACGTGCAAAAATGGCGGGTCGAGTAGCAGCACTCAGTCGATTCATCAGCAAGCTAGGCGAAAAAGCACTCCCGTTCTATCGACTGATGAAGAAAGCAGACAAATTCGAGTGGACGCAGAAGCCGAAGCAGCCTTCACGGACCTCAAGCGAGTCCTCACAAGCCCTCCAATCCTCGTCGCACCAAGGGAACGCGAGCCACTGTACCTATATGTCTCCGCAACTAACAGGGTGGTGAGCACCGTACTGGTAGTCGAACGAAGGGAGGAGGGACACGCCCAAAGCATACAACGTCCAGTCTATTACTTGAGTGAAGTGCTCTCCATATCAAAGCAGCGGTACCCGCACTATCAAAAGCTGGCCTACGCCGTGTTCATGTCCTCAAGGAAGCTGACGCATTACTTCTCCGAGCACCCGATCACTGTAATCAGCACCTCAGGGATCGGGGACATCCTCACAAACCCCAACGCAACTGGGCGAGTCGCAAAATGGCTCATCGAGCTAGCACCCGAGATATCAAGTATGATTACCCGAAGGCCATCAAAGCACAAGTCTTACCTGACTTCCACACCGAGTGGATCGAAGCTCATTGCCAGGAGCACCAGATGTGTCCAACTCATGGACTATGTACTTTGACGGCTCAAAGAAGAACGAAGGCGCAGGCGCAGGTGTCATCCTCATATCACCAAAAGGCGACAAGCTCCGCTATATCCTGCAAATGGGATTCGAGTTCCCATCCAATAACGAAGCAGAGTATGAGGCCCTGATCCATGGCATGAGGATGGCCAAAGCCCTCGGGTGCACTCGACTGATGATCTACGGTGACTCGAATCTTGTGGTGCAGCAAACAATGAAGGCCTGCGACGCAATCGCAGATAACATGATCGTCTACCGTGACCTGTACAACCTCATGGAGGGCAGTGAAAGGATCGAGTAGGTTGACTAGAGGGGGGGTGAATAGGCAACTACAAATTTTATTTTTCTTTTAATACAAATTCGGGAATTGATCAAATATAAGTTCTCTAGATATGCAACTAGATGAACAATCCTATATGATGAGCAATAAACAAGCTAGCAAGATATTCTACACAAGATAAGCTAGCAATACGAGTAAAGGAAGGTTAAGAGATAACCACACGGTGACGCGGAGATGTTCTACCAAAGTTCACTTCCCAATGGAAGCTACGTCTCCGTTGGAGCGGTGCGGAGTCACAAAGTGAACTCCGAATAGCCTTGATATGGCACACCGTATCTCCCTCGTGTTATCCTCCGATGAGGAGATCCACGAGCCACTATATGATGCCCACGAGGTCGGCAACAAACCTTTACAAGGATGAGGCACACTCCACAACCGAATTGGAGGCTCTCACCAAATTCCCGCGGCTCCCAAAGCCACAAGAATCACAAGGTCGCGTCTCCACAACTCAATTGGAGGCTCCCGGCTAATCCTTGTGGCTACCAAAGCCACAAGAATCACAAGTATCTTCTAGGTATCCAATGTATCAAGTTACACAAGATCTACAAGTGACTAGGTCGATGTAGACAAATCGGCTCGGTGGAGATGCGGATCTAGGGCTCCTCCTTCACTCCTCAAAGTATCAACGTGTTTGAGTGGTTGGAGTGGGAGCTCTAGTAGATTGAAGCTTGCAACAATGGTGGAGAGAGAGTGAGGAATCAAGCTTAGTCCACCGGAGGTAGGTGGAGGGGTATAAATACCCCTCCCAGAAATCTGGCCGTTGGAGCTGTAAACAGCCCGCAGCGGTAGTACCGGGCCTCGCCCGGTAGTACCGGCTGACGGGGAACTAAAGGCCTGGCGCCAGACTGGTCAACGCTCACTCCACGCGCGCATCGGTAGTACCGGACCGCCTGGTCCGGTAGTGCTCCCCACCCGGTAGTACCGCGCTTACTACCGAGGCTACTACCGGATTAAATCGAGCGAGTCCAGAGAGCTTTTGGAGATCCGGTACTGGGCCCGGTACTGGGCCCGGTAGTTCCGCATGGCAGAACACCCGGTAGTACCGGGGTGAACCCGGTAGTACCGGCTGACGCTATGAAGACTGTTTCTCTTCCTTTTCTAGAGACAAAACCTGTGCAATATTAATTGATACAATCCTGCACACTTTTAGCACACACATTAGACATCTAAGTGTGTTGTCAACAAACATCAAAACACTGTGGGGAAGGATATGTCCTTTCAGGCAGCTTCGAAGGCTGCGAGTTGCGGCACATAGGGCATGAGAGCAATGAAGAAGCAGATAAGCTAGCCAACATTGGAGCGACCAAAGCACCAGATCCACCTGGTGTCTTCTTCGAGCGCATCGAGCACAGGTCCATCAAGAAAAAACGAGCACCTCCTACATCAGCTGCAGCAGCCAAGAGCAAAGCACCTAGCACAGAGGATTCGCCAGTCGAGGTGCTCCTCATCGAGCCAACTTGGACTCAACCTTTCCTTGCATACATACTCCGCGGCGAGGTATCTGAAGACATAACAGATTCACGACGTGTGACTCGACGATCTAAAGCATACACCGTCATCAACGGCGAACTATAGAAGCGCAGCGTATCAGGTATGTTCCAACGTTGCATAGCATTTGAAGATGGCCAAGCCATCCTTCGTGATATTCATGCAGGTACCTGCGGGCATCATGCCAGCAGTCGATCACTCGTAGCCAAAGCCTTTCGCGCAGGCTTCTACTGGCCCACAGCACTCAAAGACGCGGAGGACATAGTCAAAAGGTGCATCGGCTGTCAAAAATTTGCCACAAAGCCGCACGCACCCGCATCGACGTTGAAGACAATACCATTGGCCTGGCCCTTCGCCCAGTGGGGGCTCGATATGGTTGGGCCACTCAAAAAATCCTCCCATGGAGGGCATACTCACCTTCTGGTGGCGGTCGACAAGTTCACCAAGTGGATTGAGTCAGTCCCAATCACAAGTTCGACTGCCACTACAGCAGTCAATTTCATAAAATCCATCATATACCGCATCGGCGTGCCAAGCAGTACCATCACTGATAACGGTACAAACTTCACGGCTGAAGAATTCCGAACTTTCTGCAAAGAGCAAGATATCACGCTCAACTATGCATCCGTGGCACACCCGCAGTCCAATAGCCAAGTCGAAAAAGCCAATGGGCTCGTGACGAGTGGAATCAAGAAACGCCTCTTGGTGCCACTCAAAAGGGCCGCGGGTGCTTGGGTTGAAGAACTTCCATCTGTGCTATGGAGCTTACGCACAAATCTCAATGGCTCAACACAATTTACCCCATTTTTCATGGTCTACGGCGCAGAGGCAATCCTGCCATCAGACGTAAGGTTCAATGCACCAAGAGTCGAAGCATACAACGAAGAAGATGCAGATGAGGCACTCGAAGATGCAGTCGACTTGCTCGAAGAAGCACGCAACACGGCGCTAGCACGCACAGTTGTCTATCAGCAAGATCTCCGCAACTATCACAGCCGTCGACTGCGTACCAGATCCTTCGAGGTTGGCGACCTGGTACTTCGACTGAAGCAAAAGAAGGTGCACAAACTCGCTTATCCATGGGAAGGACCCTTCATCATCACTGAGGTCATTGGTGGTGGAGCATACAGACTGAAACCCGCGAAGACAGGGGAACTCTCGCACAATCCTTGGAACGTCGCGCAGCTGCGCCGTTTCTATGCTTAGGTTGCTCAGTCGCACAATGTAATAGGCACATATGACGGATGGCTGCAGGTTTCAGACGCGCTCTTTTCTTTACCAGGGTACCTAAGGGGACTGGAAGGTTTTTAATGAGGCGGCCTGCAGCTTAACATTCAAAAATGGAATATAATCAATGATTCCTCATATTGCTCATTGTTTACTACTCGCATAACTAATTCGCACAACCTTAGCCTCAACCGAGCACTCGGGGGCTGCGCTACCTCAAAACATGAGCTTTCGCTCCTTCAAACATAATACCCCAGCCGCGCTCGAATACTCGGGGGCTGGGTCATAAAAATCATACAAACAAGTTGCTCAATAACATGAGTTGAAGCTCCAAACATCGCAAAAATTCACAGCCTCACTCGAACACTCGGGGGCTGTAGGAATCATATTATATATTAAGTGTGTGTCATAAACCCCGTTCGATACACTCGGGGGTTGCACACATACAAGTACACAAATATACATTATGTACAAGTGGCAAAACTACACTCGGGGGCTGACCCCTATACATACAACCTTAATCTACAGGTTCTTCCTTTGGCTGGGTCCACTTCTCCTCCTCCTTTAGCACATGATGGATTAGGACCAATGCGTCCACCCGTGTCTCTCGGTAGTGCTCCTCCATTTGAACAGGACCCCCACCTGGTACGGGTGCAGGCCCCATCGCAATCTTTTTTCAACCAAGGTGCGGAAAGTGCGAGCGCACAAAGGCAAGAGCAACGTTAGCCCCGCTAATCAGTTGCTCGCGTACAAATTTCTTGATGGCCTTGCCCTTTCGAAATTTCTTCAGCAATGCAGCAAGGCCTTGTGGCTGCTCATTCAAAGGAAACAAAACTTTGTGGATTCGAAACAAAGCTAACCTGCAGCTCTCCAGTCGAATGGCAGTTCGCCACGCACGATCCAGAAGCTTTACCAAAATGGCACTCCTCGCCCTGTCCGACCAAAAGGGGTGGGCAGCGTACTCCGCGCTACTCGCTTGACCGTCGAGTCGGTCCTGTAGCCGTGCCTCCTCCTTCGACTGGTCAAAGCAAACACCTATGGCAAAAATAAAGCAAAATTATTATCCCAGTCGATTTGTATGTCGAGTCCATAAATCAACTTTCAAAAGGCTTACATTCCAGCTGTAAGTTTACTTTCTCCAATTCTTCAAGAAAAAGGCCTCCTGCTCTGTAATTGGAGATGGTCTCGACTGCAACTCTGCATATGCGTCTTGTGTCTTCTTCAGCTCGCTTGTCACCTCCGAAAGTTTGAGCTGAAGGAAGTCGATGATTTTCTGATCATTCACGCTACGTGACTGAGTGGAGCCGCTCGCACCTCGACCAGTCGATGTTCTAGCGGCTCGGGACTACATCCAGAATAACTCAGAACATAAGAAAAACAGAAGAGATCAAGCAAAAGGCTCGGGGGCTGTGCCTCCCGATAACTGGAGTTCATATTTCATGAAGCACAAATAAGAAGTCTGAAGTTTTTTACAGCAAAAGCAAAATCATAAAAAGTCCCTAAAACTAGGCGACGAAGGAATCACTCGCTGGTCATCGACTTCTTGGAGGAAGCCTTCTTCGCCTGAACCTTGGCTGCCCTGTCTTCAACAGTTGATACAAGCTGTTGAGAATACTTTTGGGCAGCCTCCATCCAAGCGCCTAACCCGACGGTTTTACCGCCAAGCCCCCTCGGGAACTTCGTCGTGACCTTGTCAAAATCCGCCTCGACTCCGTGCGTGAGCAGCATGAGAAAAGTAGTTTGACCACCACTTACCATTTGCTCTCGACAGAAATCAGCGACGGCAGTTCCTTCGGGCTTGAACAGCTCCACCAGTTCTGCAAACGTCGATGGAAGTTCGTCATCAGGGAAGAAGCTGCTGTGAAGGGCGCCCAAGTCACTCGCCGCCTTCGTCAGCATCTCCCCTGCCCTACTGTTGGCAACTTCTGCGACAGCCACACTTTCATCAAGTGAAGCGCCGACGTTTTGTTTGCCAGGAGCAGTAGGACCATCCATCACATCTAGCATAACATGCAAACACTATGTTCAGGAGCATAGTACAACAGTTTCAAATATCTAGTTCAATGGCAAAAATTGCATACCTGTCAAAGTAGTGCTGGCAGCAGAAAGTCGACCAATCGCCTGGTCTTCCCTAACTTCGGCTGCTTTCAGCCTCTTCTCCAGATCAGCAACTGATGCATGTAAAATGCATACATGAACTTTACATTTTATTACATGTTATTCCATGTTATTTGCATCATATAAGGGTTATATTCATGATTTATATTGAGTTTTGGGGATAATTAACAACTTCCCCATTTTTCTGGAACGAAAATAATTTGCTATCACCGGTGGTAGCTGAGCACGCCGCGGCTGATCAACACGTGCGCCCTACGCGCATAGGATCGTCAGCTAGGCACGCCGGATGCCAGGTACACCACGACGCTTTATCCGTACGTGTACAGCACACGAGCGCAGACCCCATTATTTTATAACGACAATACACGAGCCATGGTTGAAACAAAGAAATAATTTTCAGGGGGAAAGGATAAGACTCACGCATGCCTCACATACAGGCCAGAGCACAGTAACACACACACATACTGACGTGGATGCGGTGCTCGACCTGCTGTGTCAGTGGCTAGTTAATCTTGTTGGAGCCGATCTAGTGACCCAGCTGCCCACATTGCCTAGCACTCACTCCTTTTTGCTCCAGGGGATGACAGCGCGCCCGCAGGGATAGTACATCGCAGACGAATCTTCGCAGGCCTACGAGGGCGGAAAGACAGAGGGAATCTAACGAATCCTCAAACAGCCGTCGATCCGCAGCGATCCAACGGCGCCGTCCTAGTGCGCAGCTGCCACCATGAACACATATTCGCCTCTCTTTTCTGGAATTAACCCTGCGCTGTCAGAAAACCCATTTTTCTATATTTTGATGTTTCAGGGACCCAAACGACGTCCAAATGACCTGAGATTTTACGGGGATCACTTTTTTGGAAGGAACAAAACGTAGGCGCAAAGGAATCGAAGAAACGGAGACCTGAAGGCTGAAAGGGGTGGGCCCACGCGGCCAGATTACCTGACCGCGTGGGACCCACCAAAATGGCCCTCGGGCCTCCGCTGCCGTCGATCTTTCTTCCCGAAACTTCGTCTTGATCTAAAAACGACTATATATAGACCCCCAGGGTTTTGGCGAAAGGGAGCGCCGCCGAAACACAGAAACCATGAAACAGAGACCTGGAGCTGAAGATTAGAGGGGGAAAACTCCGGCGGGGCGCTGCCGGTGTGGTCTCCTTCTCCTCCAACAACATCTCCACCGACACCATGATGAAGAGGGAGTAGTCCACCCTGGACTATGGGTTTGTGGAAGTAACTTATGTATCTCTCCTCTCTATGAGCTTCACTAATTAGTACCGTATGAGCTGCTGAACATGATTACGGTCATCTATGTAATTCCTTTGTGGTGGATCTTTATTATGAGTTAATACATGTTTGAGATTGCAATGGTTTTGTTTCAGTTATGAAAGTAGATGCATATTATGTACCCCGTTCTTATTTACTTGTCATGATCAAGCATGTTTATGAGAGCATGTGAGGGGGAACGTGTGCATTAGTTGGAGTAACGGGGGGTGGCTAGTGCAGTGAACGTGAGAGAAAGTTCTGCGATCCACTTGGGTTTTCTACCTTACTTTGTTGCCTCACTAGGGATAAACAAAAATACCATGCTACCGGAGAGTGGATGTGACCTTGGCCACTATCTCCATGACTAGATCTAGCATGTTCTTATTTTAACTTCATGTCATTGAACTTATTGCTATGCTCTGATTTATCTTAATTACTAAGGTGTTATGATTTAGTTCGCATCTTGGTGGAGCATAAGAGAGAGAACAACTTATACTTGAGATCTCTATGTTAGGACGTGATGCCCATATTATTAATAACTTGTCAAACCATGTCTTGCCATCTTACATGTTAATTTTAGTGTTCCATTGTCTACCACGTTATCAAGAGAGAGTGCATTTGTGAAACCATGAACCCCGGTCCATTTTTAATCATAAGAAACACCTTTCCAACACTTTTATCACCACTTTTGTTTGCTGCCATTATTAAATCCGAAAATACAAAAACACTTTTACATCTTGCATTCATCATAAAAAACCCAAAAATATCATTTATCATTACTACCATCATCCTTGCATATTTATTTTACCATCATTGCATATTTACTACTGTTTGCATATTTATTTTATTATCATTCTCACACCTTGTGCTTGACAACCACTTGGTGAGGTTGAGGGCACAAAACAATTTATTTTGTTGCAGGTTCTCAAGAGAAGGATAAGGAGATAACACCTGAAATACTGGTTCCCCGAGAGTTCGATATTAAACCCTCGAGTCACCCCTCGTGGGGAAAACTGTCTTCCACTACTACATACACTCTGCACTTGGAGTCTCAACCTAACCCATTTACTTTTCACGCAGGTAACCACACGAAGGGCCGTCAAGACCGTTTTCTGGCGCCGTTGTGGGGTAACTACGTGAAGGGCCATCAAGACGTTTTCTGGCGCCGTTGCCGGGGAACCATAGCTGAAAGGTTTATCCAAGGATCACTCACATCAAGTCAACTTCATCACCAACTTGTGTAACAACCTAAGCTTGGGGAGTTGCACCTACGTGAGCATCATCTTATCCATCTTTACCTACAATCATTTTATTTTGTTTTGTTCTTGTCTTGCATATCATCTTTATATTTCGGTTTGCATTTTATATTCAGTTTTGCATTTTGTGTTGCATTTGTTATTTCGAGTTGCATTAGTGTCATTTTACTTTCAGTTTTGCATAAAAAATTAAAAACACATAAAAACTTGCAATCATGAGTCTTGAAAACAAAAAGAAAGTGAGTCTTCCTTTAAGTTCCATTTCTAGTTTTAAACAACAACCTGGAGAAACATTAAAAGATGCCTGGGTTAGAATTAATAGGATGCACTATGAAGATCCTACACCTTGTGAAGATGAAAAGCTAGATCTTTACTTTTATTATGGAATAGATCCTTGGTATCAAAATGCTTTAGATGGGGCTACAGGTGGAAGTTTTGTCCTGTCAACACCATCCTGTGCGGCCATGACACTTAGAAGAATTTTTGGTAACTTTGTTGGTAGAAAGAAAAAGGTAGAGGATACCACAGTAGCACTTGCTTTGTCTAAAGATAAATTCGAAGCTGGTTTAGAGAAACTACCAAATAAAGAGGATTTTGAACAACTAGCATCTGTTTCTAAAAATATTATTCCTAAGATAAATGATGAATTAGTTAATGTCATGCATAAACTAAGATTATGTGAGAAAGAATTTCTTGAAAAAATATTAGTCTCAACAGTATTGAGGAAAAGTTGGTTTGTGTTAGTGATTTATTAAGGAAAAACCCATCATTTAAACATGTGAAGGAATTCCTATTAAGAAACAAGTTTGGATTAAAAAAGAGAGAAAAGTTGAGGAAGTTAAAATGCTTAGTGAAGTTAAGGAACCATTTGTTGATTTAGAGAAGTGTAGCTTGCATGAATTAATTTCTATCTTACAAAAATTTGCAAGTGATCCTTCTGTTAATATTAACCAGGCTGGTTTTGGTTCCTATATTGCTAATCATGTCTTAAAAGAAAAGATTGCTAGGTACAATCAAGAAGCTATGATACCACCTAAGCTTGGGGATATCTGGATCCCTAAGGTACTAGTAACCATTGGAAAAGAGACACACCATGCCATTTTGATCTAGGATCTAGTGTCTCTATATTATCTAAAGAACTATATGAAGTCCTTGAACTTAAAAATATTGAGAAATGCTCTATTGAACTTGCACTTGCTGATGATTCCATTAGACATGCTCTAGGAAAAGTAAGTGATGTTATGACTTTTGTGCCTGTTGATTTTCTAATCATGGACATGGGGAATAAAACCTCTAGTCCTATTATTTTGGGAAGACCTTTTCTTCGTACTACAGGTGCCATTATTGATTCAAAGGAAGGGAATGTGAAGTTTCAGTTTCCACACAAGAAGAGCATGGAACACTTCCCAAGGAAGAGGGACACACCAAGGTTCAAGCTCCCTCATGAGCTACGTCCCCTTTGATTATCAAGTAAGTAAGCCTAGCTATATGGCTATAAAGAAAGCGCTTTACGGGAGGCAACCCGGTTGTTTTTGTTTGAGATTTTCTTTGAGTCCTCTTGCTGTAACAAGAGAGTAGTTTGTTAGTTTTGTTTCTGGGATTTTTAATAAAGAACCAAGTTTTACCTATTTTGGGTTTGAAAAGTTGCTATTCATTTTCGGAGAGTTTTCTGCCTGCACGAAGTCTGTGCACGGTTTGATTTTTCATTTTTTATCTGTAACTCCGATTGAGCTGTAATTTGAACTGTAGCTTCAACTTTTCATCCTCTGTATACGTGATTTTTTCAGATTTTTCTGACGAGTTTAAGTAGGGTAGAAAAATGCGTTTTGCTGCTGCTGTTTTTCTGGACAGATTCTGTCTTGATATTGTTTGATGCATTCTTTGAGCTTTTTGCTTGAATCTTTTTGATTCAATTGAGTTTATGAGTAGGCATACAACATTATATACTCTCTGGACATTCATATGAATTTTTGCCTAAGGATTTTATGCAGCAAGGAACCTATTTGTTTATCACTACTAATATCACCCCACAGAAAAGAAATGGGAGAAACGGTGTTTTGAAGTTTTTTCACAGGGATTAGAGGAGCTGCACCAAGAGCTATCCAAGGATGGTGAAGACCATAAGCTTGGGGATGTCAAGACAACCCCACTAGACCAACACACTCTCGGTTTGCACACGTCTAACTTCTGTTTTTCGATCAAAGCACTTTATCGTATAAACTTGGAGCGTCTGTTTTTTTTTGCTTTTGTTATTTCGGTTTGTTAATAAGACCACCACTATCATTTATATATGAGAGAGCTACTGGAAGTTTGGGTTGAATTATGTTGGATGCTATTAAATATATTGGGATAGGGATGTTTGAGTTGATTTTAAAAGATACATATAGTTGCATAATTCATGTGCTTTGAATGAATGTTAATTTGCAAGTGTGTTGTCAAGAGCTATCTTTTACCATGTTTAGATGTTGAATTTTAACTTTACTTGGTTTAACATGGATTGATTAGTTCTATGGACACTTATGCATGCATTTAGATGGTCAACTTTCTCCCTATTGCTAGCCCAAAAATTACAACAAGTAAAAAGCTTGTTTCCCAACACCTTCAACCAAAGTTTTTCCAGTGAGTCCACCATATCTACCTATTAGCTTTATGCTATTCCAAGTATGTTTATCATGTTATATTGTGTTATCTACATTTCTGAATTTAAATGCTTATGTTATTGATTGTCATGGGAAAAATTGGTTAAAAGCTCTCACGAACTTGATGCACAATTTACTTTTATTGCATTTAATAAGCATGAACCATTGTGATTAAAATTATGAAGTTGTGGGCTTGACAATTGTTTTGGTTGGGAGTTAGCCCATATGTGCTGTCACATGGCAAGCTTTCAACATTGCACTTATTTATATTTAGTTGATGTCATGTACTTTTGTTTATGGATGCCTATCATGGGTGAAATGAATGTGGATACTTAGTAAGTTCAAAGAGTTTGTATAAATGGTTAGAGAAATGCCTGGGCCGCTAATCTAAGCCATGCATCATTCATGGTGGAAATTTACAGCATAACCATAATGTTCATTCAGTGATGCACCTCATAATAAAAAGCTATACCCATAGTAAATAAAAGAGTGCTGAGATTGTTCATTGTCTGTTTGTCTTGTTGTTTTGACATGGGCTTGTTCATGTCAAGGGGCAAGAGGTACCCCAGTGCAGTTCTTGATGATACTATTATTACTTGCAATGACCTTTATTTGAATTTACTTTGTGGACCAAAGTGAGTAACACATGGTGTAGGTACTTGTATTCAAGGGACATGAGACATTCAACCAATACATTGTCAAGCACACCACTCATATTTGCTTTCACTTTAAACATTAATCATTCAAGATGCTATGATAGGGGTAATGAGAGCTCCACACCAATGACTACCACATTGCAAGCATTAACTTAAGTAGAAGTGTTTGGAAGTTAGATGAAACTTATTCATGCTTTACCTCTACTTATTTATCTATCCAAAGTGTCCACCTTTTATATTCAGTTTTCATAAGAAGTACTCTATGACCACCATAGGATGTTTTTACTTTTCATTATGCATACATTTGGTCCATAGTACTTTCTTCTATATTACACTTTGTGAATTTATCATTGAACATCTTTACATTGAGTATTTGATATCACTTCATAATTTATCTTGCATATTGTTATTCCTTTGAAGAATGAATCATTTGACTCTATGTAGCAATAGTAATCACCTTTGATATCCATTGATAGTATTAAAATGCAAAGTCCATGTTAGTTTTATCACCTTCATACTCGGGACGAGCATGGGTTAAGCTTGGGGATGTTGATGCATGTAAAATGCATACATGAACTTTACATTTTATTACATGTTATTCCATGTTATTTGCATCATATAAGGGTTATATTCATGATTTATATTGAGTTTTGGGGATAATTAACAACTTCCTCATTTTTCTGGAACGAAAATAATTTGCTATCACCGGTGGTAGCTGAGCACGCCGCGGCTGATCAACACGTGCGCCCTACGCGCATAGGATCGTCGGCTAGGCACGCCGGATGCCAGGTACACCACGACGCTTTATCCGTACGTGTACAGCACACGAGCGCAGACCCCATTATTTTATAACGACAATACACGAGCCATGGTTGAAACAAAGAAATAATTTTCAGGGGGAAAGGATAAGACTCACGCATGCCTCACATACAGGCCAGAGCACAGTAACACACACACATACTGACGTGGATGCGGTGCTCGACCTGCTGTGTCAGTGGCTAGTTAATCTTGTTGGAGCCGATCTAGTGACCCAGCTGCCCACATTGCCAAGCACTCACTCCTTTTTGCTCCCGGGGATGACAGCGTGCCCGCAGGGATAGTACATCGCAGACGAATCTTCGCAGGCCTACGAGGGCAGAAAGACAGAGGGAATCTAACGAATCCTCATACAGCCGTCGATCCGCAGCGATCCAACGGCGCCGTCCTAGTGCGCAGCTGCCACCATGAACACATATTCGCCTCTCTTTTCTGGAATTAACCCTGCGCTGTCAGAAAACCCCTTTTTCTATATTTTGATGTTTCAGGGACCCAAACGACGTCCAAATGACCTGAGATTTTACGGGGATCACTTTTTTGGAAGGAACGAAACGTAGGCGCAAAGGAATCGAAGAAACGGAGACCTGAAGGCCGAAAGGGGTGGGCCCACGCGGCCAGATTCCCTGACCGCGTGGGACCCACCAAAATGGCCCTCGGGCCTCCGCTGCCGTCGATCTTTCTTCTCGAAGCTTCGTCTTGACCTAAAAACGACTATATATAGACCCCCCAGGGCTTTCGCGAAAGGGAGCGCCGCCGAAACACAGAAACCACGAAACAGAGACCTGGAGCTGAAGATTGGAGGGGGGAAAACTCCGGCGGGGCGCTGTCGGTGTGGTCTCCTTCTCCTCCAACAACATCTCCGCCGACACCATGATGAAGAGGGAGTAGTCCACCTCTGGACTATGGGTTTGTGGAAGTAACTTATGTATCTCTCCTCTCTATGAGCTTCACTAATTAGTACCGTATGAGCTGCTGAACATGATTACGGTCATCTATGTAATTCCTTTGTGGTGGATCTTTATTATGAGTTAATACATGTTTGAGATTGCAATGGTTTTGTTTCAGTTATGAAAGTAGATGCATATTATGTACCCCGTTCTTATTTACTTGTCATGATCAAGCATGTTTATGAGAGCATGTGAGGGGAAACATGTGCATTAGTTGGAGTAACGGGGGTGGCTAGTGCAGTGAACGTGAGAGAAAGTTCTGCGATCCACTTGGGTTTTCTACCTTACTTTGTTGCCTCACTAGGGATAAACAAAAATACCATGCTACCGGAGAGTGGATGTGACCTTGGCCACTATCTCCATGACTAGATCTAACATGTTCTTATTTTAACTTCATGTCATTGAACTTATTGCTATGCTCTGATTTATCTTAATTACTAAGGTGTTATGATTTAGTTCGCATCTTGTTGGAGCATAAGAGAGAGAATAACTTATACTTGAGATCTCTATGTTAGGACGTGATGCCCATATTATTAATAACTTGTCAAACCATGTCTTGCCATCTTACATGTTAATTTTAGTGTTCCATTGTCTACCACGTTATCAAGAGAGAGTGCATTTGTGAAACCATGAACCCCGGTCCATTTTTAATCATAAGAAACACCTTTCCAACACTTTTATCACCACTTTTGTTTGCTGCCATTATTAAATCCGAAAATACAAAAACACTTTTACATCTTGCATTCATCATAAAAAACCCAAAAATATCATTTATCATTACTACCATCATCCTTGCATATTTATTTTACCATCATTGCATATTTACTACTGTTTGCATATTTATTTTATTATCATTCTCACACCTTGTGCTTGACAACCACTTGGTGAGGTTGAGGGCACAAAACAATTTATTTTGTTGCAGGTTCTCAAGAGAAGGATAAGGAGATAACACCTGAAATACTAGTTCCCCGAGAGTTCGATATTAAACCCTCGAGTCACCCCTCGTGGGGAAAACTGTCTTCCACTACTACATACACTCTGCACTTGGAGTCTCAACCTAACCCATTTACTTTTCACGCAGGTAACCACACGAAGGGCCGTCAAGACCGTTTTCGGGTCCCGTTGTGGGGTAACTACGTGAAGGGCCATCAGCAACTCGACGGGTAGCTTTGCCCATCTCTTCTGCAGCGGCAGTCGCTGACTCTGCGAAACACAAAAGCATTTCTTCAACATGCTACAAAACATGTTCACATCAAAAACATTCGAGTCCTTATTACAGGACGCTTACTCTTCGCATCCTCGAGTTGCTGTTGCAGGGTGGCGACTTCCGTCTCCATGTGTACATATTTGGAGCCAGCCTTCAGCAGCTCCTGGACAAATGACTACAGCGCAACATGTGAAAGTTCAGAACGGAGTTATCGAGTCTATGAACAGATTTAACACTTGCTGGTGATTCAACTATAGTACAAAAGCACAAGCTTACGTGATTCAAGAAGGAGGAAGTCGACGCAGGAACGCCTGTCGCTGCTGCCTCCTCTTTGTCAGCCGCAGCCTCAGGCTCAGGTGGTGTGGCCGTGTCCGCGGCAGCCGGAGTCGCAGGGGTTGGCGGCTGTTCTGGTGGCAAACTCCGAGCAGTCGATGCCGCACTGCTCTTCTCCATCTGAGGTGGTGGTGGCAAATCCTCATCCGAGGACAAGCTGTTTCACACATGCTAAGTTAACAACTTGGCAACATTCATAAACCGTCAAAAAAAAAAAGCAAGGGCAAATAATACTTACTCGTTCCCCTCCTCCTCTGAGTCAGCAGTGTCTTCCTCCTCGCGCGACCGCTTCTGCTTGGTTTGCACCTCAGCATCGCCTTCATCGGCGTCTGGCGTATGTGCGGTGGCGAGTGAGGCCACTTCATCATCAGAACCCGCCTCGAGTGGCTCATTGTCCGGCACTGGGCCGCTCTCGGGCAGAGGGGGCATCGACTCATACATTCTGTGTTCCTGCACACAGAAACAGCAAAGGAATCAATATCGCACATGCATAACATATAAACTTACATATAGTATCGACTGTTACCTCTGGTAGAGGGTTGCTGGTTTCATAAGGAGCCACAGGCGAGTTCATCTCGCAAGGCTCTTCATCAGTCAGTTTGGTAAGGCCTCTTACCAACTTCTCCGCTTCCGCATCAGAAAGCTCCACTGCGCGTGAGCGGGTTGGATCAGAAACCCCATTGTATGCCCACAAAGCATGCGCTCGAGCTCGGAGGGGCTGCACTCGCCTCTTGGCAATAATGGCTAGCAAATGGATGCCTGTAACCTCCCGACCAACAGTGGTCTGAAGCTTTAGCACCTCCTCCATCAGAATGTCAGCCTCTTCGGCTTCGACTCCGGTCGGCTGGGCGATCCAGGATGGCCTCTTCTTCACCAGAGCATCTGCGTCAAAGGGAGGCAACCCGAACGCTTGGGTGCCTATGGTCACATCCTTGATGTAGAACCACTTTTGGCGCCAGCCTTGCACACACTCAAGAAAGTTGATTTTGAAGTACTCGACGTCAGGTCGAGTGACTCGAGTCTGTACTCCAAAACCACCTGGTCCCTTAGCACTGTGCTGGCGCTTGACGTTGAAGATACGGCGAAGCAGCCCAAAGTGGGGCGCAACGCCCAAGAAGCACTCGTAAAGAACGGAGAAACACGCAATATGCAAAAGCCCATTGGGCATAAAATCGTGCAATTGCACCCCATAAACGTGCATCAGTGCACGAAGGAAGTTATCAACAGGGAAGGAGAATCCCCTGTTCACAAAATCCACAAAACAGACCCGCTCATTGGGGCCTGGGCGCGGGATTACCTCGGCACCGGGGATGCGAACCTGCGAGGTGTCCTCAGGAATCAGCCCGTCATTCCGAAGGCCGGTGAGCATCCTCTTGCTGTAGGTGCTCTTGGTCCACGAGCCTTTGTCCCTCTTCAACCCGCTGGCAGCGGCTCTAGCGGCGCTGTCTGCCGACGCGTTCGCGGCGCTCCTGCTCTTCCGGGTCGAGGGCTTCATCATCGCGATGGTGGGTGGCAGAGGTTTGGCTGTTGGGCTATGGCGATGCGCTAGGAGGAAGAAGAAGCAGCGGCGGCGGAGAACAAATGGCAAGTAAAAATATTATTTACTCCGCCGCAGCCTTTTAACCTCCACGCAAAAGAATCTGCACCGTTGATGCGAGATCGTGGGCAAAGTGGCAAATCCAGCCGTACACGTGGCAGCCGTGGAGAGCAACCGTCGCCGGCCACTCCGCCCACTACGCACGGGAATCTAGGAACCGTCATCATAGTCCTGGAGAAATCATGCCTGAACGGTCAAATCCAGTCCAAACGGCTGCATCGTGGGCCCACAGACGTGTCACGTCCCATCTATCACAGCATAACGCACGCCACCGCGTGTCAGGCAACGCACTCGCCAAAAAACGTCATCCCTAACGTCATCGTGAGCGCTCTGATCAGAAATACATTCGAGTCCGCCCAACGAATATCGGTCACTCGACTGCCTTGTTTGGTTCGGGTGTGAAAAAGCAATGTTAAGGAAAAATTGGTCACTCGACCGTTCATTCGACTGAGGCATATTACTCCCATCGGGAGCATATCAAAAAATTCTTCGACTGAAGATGCTCAAGATAAAATGATTTTGAGATTATCCTCCATTACGAGCAATACAGCATAATCTCGGGGGCTACTCCCATCAGGAGCACTGTCGTGCACCCGATAGAGTTACGGCAAAAATTTCTTCGATTAACATATAGAGGGTGTGAAGATTTGAGATTATCCTCCATTGCAAGCAATAAAACACAATCTCGGGGGCTACTCTCATCGGGAGCGCTGTCGCGCACCCGATAGAATAACGACAAAGTGTCAGTCGACAAAAGGATCGACCCAGTTCATATACAAAATCATACTCGAAACATTCCCGAGTTGCGTCCGTCGCAAATACCTCGGATGCTGCACGCATAGTGCAAAGGTAAGACCCGCCGAACTTTCGAGCTGGGCTAAGGACCATTCCAGCAACGTCAATCTTTATGCTTTCCGTGTCAGCAGACATGATGAAAAATCCTGACGGACGCGTTGGGTAACATTCAAATCTATACTGCAGATCGACTCAGTAAGACTTCCGCGGCCTAGTCGAATCTGACCAGTTCGTTCCAGATTCGAGTCCGGGGACTCGAGTTTGATTGAAAGCTAGTAAGGTTTTACCCGAATGTGTAGTTAACCAGTCCCGATCCGTCGAGTGTACTAGGCCTGCTAAGATATTATCCCTTGATCATCATAAGCAAAAACCACAGTCGATGAGATACTCGACATAGCCAACATGTGCTATTCATACCGGAATTCCAATTATAATACAAAGCATATGCAGTGCACTTACGAAAGAGTCCATACCCGATTCTTCGAGTCAGACAAGTACTCGGGGGCTACTGACATGGGTATACATCTCGGGTACCCTACCATGACAGTACCTGGTGCACGTAACGACTGAGGCCCAATCACGAAGAGCCTGCTCGAAGCCCAAGACAGGAGGCCCAAAGAAGATGGAGTACCCTCCAAGATTTAGACGTAGGCATAGTCGGTTAGGACTTTCCTTATATGTAAATCAGGTCGGTTACGTATTCCCGGGACCCAGCCTATTTAAAGGCTGGGAGGGGCGCCGATCTGGGACAAGCCATACTCAAACCACCAAAGCTCTAGCGAGATCGACATCTCGCCGGAGCCACCTTGTAACCGCATAATCTCACACGATCAATAACAGACAAGCAGGAAGTAGGGTCTTTACCTCCACTCGAGGGGCCTGAACCTGGGTAAATCTTTGCCTCTGCTTGTCAGCCGACGAAACTACCAGTACTACCACGTTCTCTCTCCATAATTTCAACCCTAGTTCCTTAACCATGTGATTTGATGAGTGTACCCCTCGTCAGAGAGATCCCCATCCCCCTCACACGACGGCCAGCGAGGACGGGGAGCAAGGATGCGGACGGCCTGCAAGGTCGGTGAAGCTTCTGGTTGGCCTTGGAGGAGCCTGAGCGCGGCCGAAGCAGCAGCGTCGGCGGCCGATGCTCCGGGTGAGGACGACGTCCTTCTGTGACTCAGCAACCAACTCTGGGCTGACGGGGAGAGGATGCTCAGCCGATTCCGGATCCGGGATTGGAGGCTGCAGCAGCGGCCGGAGCAAGGAGATCAGGGTGGCAGCGCCCTGCGCGCAACCGTCGCCTACCTGTTCGGCTGTTCCCCTCCTCCCCTGTTTTTCTATGTTCCAATTATTTTGCAGTCAAATGGTGCGAATGCGAATGAAATAACTGGTTATTGGTTCGTTGGTAGGTAAGTCGTGATTGAACGATAAAGTATGTGTTGTCCTACTTATTTGTGATGCTTGTCCATATATAACCGGTTGTCTCCATCGGGTCATGGAAGAGGGAGACATTAACGATCAAGTGAGTCCAATTGGCATGGAAATCATGGCGGTGGAAATGAGGTGCATCGGAAATTTTAGTTGGATAGAAACCGTGTTACAACGCTCGCTGCTTTCGACGTGAACTCCCCCATGCTTTCCCAACCTGATCACCCACTGAAGCACTATCACAAGCAGCAGACCTGACTCCCCAAAGGTGGATATTGCAGTTGTAATAAAAGATGAGAAGTGCATCAGCAATGCTGCATCGTATCAGCCGTTGTTCTCTCGGGAGCCAACCAAATTAGAAGCAGGATACCTGAACATCCATACCAGTAGCTTCGCTTGTTTTTTTCTTCCAAATGTTGTTTTTCTTCTCCATGTTGTTTGTCGTTTGTGTTTTAATTCTTTATTACATGATTTTTTTCACTTCCAGCCGCTTCCCCTTCAACACACAAATATGGTAAGGGAAGCCGTTTTTTCAAAGACATGAAGAGAAAGGTACAGGGCACATCATCCTCTTCCATTCAACTTTAAGAAAACAAACAACAAACTCACTAGTCACTGCACATATGAACAAACACGTTTGATTGCCTAGAGCTTCCTCTAGGCCACAGACCTGAGCCTAGAGAGGGGTTGACCCACAAGGCCACAACAAACATGTGTCACAAACTCAAAATTTACAATACTTCGAGAAGTTGATTCCACCAAGAACAACTTTTGCTGCACGGAACAGAATACTTGAGGCACGTTTTAGTGTTCCTACCAAGAGGTGCTGTTATTAGCCATATACAATCCTTAAGAAGATGTGTTTTGACTCTTTTGAGAGAGAATGGAGCCACCGTGACCTCGAAACATACATTATCATATCACACATCAACATACGAAAACAAGATGATTTATCTTTGTTAGCATACGAACATCACCAATAGTCACAATGGAGCATAGGCTCCCCGTAGCCCGTTTTGCATTTTTTAAGACGTTTCAAAAAATTCGAAAACAAATACCAGGATGTAGCCAACTCTATGTACTACGAGCATGCAAATTTTCAATGTCCAATACCTCGTATTTTTTGTTCAGCAAAAAAGACAAATCCAACAAATTTTGGGAGATTCGAAATGTGGCACTGTTCATGCCCTAGATCTGCATATTTGTCATTTTTTCTCAGACCACAATACATGATATTTCATATTGACAATGTTACAATAGATAGAAAAATGTATTGACCACATCATAATATTTTTTTGTAATTTTTTTAAGCTTCAAATTTAAACTTTCCAAAAAAATTCAAAAAAGAGCTACTTGGTGCCTAGGAGCCATATCGCCGCACTCACAAACATCAGCAATGCTTAGCGAACATAGTACATCTACAATTTCTAGATAACTTCATTTTGTCAACTGGAATTTCGTTTGTGAGTTAGACCATACTATAAAAACGGTCTTTTTGCCGAGAGCCGAGCACGCTTGGCAAATCCACGTGCCATATGCATATGTCGAGAGTTACACTTGTACAAATCGCTCGGCATGCTCTTGGTCGGCAACTCGGCATATGACACGAATCTGTTAGCTCAGCAACTAGAGCTATGCCGAGCGCAAAAGGCAGGCCTTCGGCAAAGCGCTGCTCGGCAAACACCAAAATGGAAACGTTTATCTTACGACATGGGCACCCATCTATGCCGAGAGCCATGATGCTCAGCATATCCCCCGGTATGCCCGGCAACCCCGTACACGTTATATTTGTTGGGGCATCTCCTGCCGCAATGTATATATGCTCGGATATTGCCACGTGGCTGTATCTGGTGGACCTGGTCATACATATTGTCCAACACCGTGGTTCATGAACATTTAGAATGTCAGCCGGAGATGGTTAAATTGAGGTTCCAAACCTAAATTGAGAGCATTTATACAGCTACAGTGGAACACAGGTTAGGTCAAGCTCGCCTTTAAAGGCTATGTTGTACCTGTAACATGACGCAAACAGACATAACAAATTGTTGGTTAGTTTGTAGTGGTGGTACTCGACTATGGTATGTTATTAATATTGAATGTAAATAACCATTTGTTGCACTCGTATGTTGTGCCCGTCCATATATAAATGATTGTCTCCCATCGTGTCATGGAATCCCGGCGAGAGCAAACATACCCAGACGCTTGCGTCTTGTCTCGTATAATATTCCGAATATTGTATCCAGTTAGTATGCTCCATAGGCGGAAATGAGATGCATCGGAAATTTTAACTGGAAAGATAACGTGTTACAACCCTCCTTTATTTGCCTTGCAACTCACATATGATACACAGTCACTGCCCATGATGCCAAGCTGCATCGGCATCAGCGCATGCCTTTTAGGTGATGGGTAACTTGTTGGCAACCCCAGATACATCATTTGCATATATTGATATGCACACGTGACAGCACATCGAGGAACAGATTATGTGCATCCTCGTCATTTGTGTGTAGTGATATGACCCATTAATTTGTGTTCCATGTCAATAAAAGATTGGGCTTCACGCTTCCCTGCGCTTTTCCAAGCTGACGACCTCCTATTGACACACACAGCACCGGTTTCACCTGGTAGGCTGATACCGCAAAACAATTACAAATCACTACACCAGTTTTAGTGAAGGATGAGGAGTACATCAACAGACAGTCTATGTTCCTCTGGAGTGAACATAAATAACTAACATTTTCTTGTTTTCCTCTTTATGTTGATTGTCTTTGGTGTTTCTCTTCTTGGTTTGATGTTGTCGCTTCTAACCGATTCTCCTTCAACACATAAAGGAGGTACGTGGGTACAACATTCTCTACCTTTCACCTTAGAAAACAAAACAACAACCTCACGACACATATGAACAAACATGCTTGCTTGCCTAGAGCTTCCTCTAGTGCCACAAATATGAACCTAGAGAGGGGTTGAAGCACGTCAAAAAAGTGCCACGATTTACAATACTTCAACATTGGGCAGAACACTAGAGGAATGTTTTGGTGTTTCTACCAAGATGTGTTCTTCTTAGCCACATACAGTCATTTAGAAGATGTACTACGGTGTTTTCCAGAGGGAATGGAGCCCCGTGACCTCGAATGGTTTCTTTTTGTTACAATACAAATATCACCAATGTTGAACAAACACAATACAGCTACAAATGCTTATATGAGATCATTTTGTCAACTCAAATTTCTTTTGTCAGCTAGACCATACCTCTTCCAGGCACAAATATAAAAGAGGCATTCACAGTCCAGTGCTGCCAATCAGCGGCGTGCAACTCTCATACACAAACTCATCCTTTCCTGCTAAAGTAAAAGATACTACAAAACACAAGCCAAATAGACACATTAACTACACTTTTCTACATTTTTACTTCCGAGATACTCGGTAGGTTGTTAAGATTGATGTTTTTGCAGTCATTCTTTGTGTCCATCCATATATAATTGGTTATCTCCTATCCCGCCATGCAATCAAGTAGCCGCTTTATTCCAGTTTTTATAATAATTCAAAGATTGCAAGGGGAGGAATGGAGAGAGGGAGAACAGTGACTTTCACATGATCCTAGTTGACGTGGGAAACTCGATGATGAAAATGGGATTCATTGGAATTGTGTATTGGAGAGATAGCATCTTCACACGCACATGGTTTCCTGCTGGAGCTCTCAAACAATATGCCCCACTGCCAATGCTCACAATGAACCTACGACTGTCGGAATGGGTCCAATCTTAAAGATAAGAAGATGCGAGGCCATATCACGTTCCAGTCGTATGACGACCGGAGCGTTGCACCAGAAGGTAAGGAACCACACATGCAATTTTGTTTGGATGTCGATCGAATATTGTTACAATACAAAATACTTGAAGGCCACACGTAATTGACTCACCTACATTTTATGCTTTGTAAGCAAGGAATCTCCCATTGGAGTAGCTACTAAAAAACTTAAATGGAGCGGTGAACCCTATTGTTTCCGGTACAAATAACGGGGATACGAGGTTTCATGCTGGAGCTCTCAAACCATATGCCCCCACTGCCAATGCGCACAATGAACCCACGACTGCTGGATCAATTAGGTTATTCTTGAAGAAATGGTAGATTATTATAATCACACCTATATAGTTTTCATTATGGTATGGCCATTTTATGTATCTGGTGCACCAGGTCATTCATATTTACAATGTCATACCCGAGTGGTTCATGAACATTTAGAATGTCAATCGAGATTGTTAAATTGAGGTTCCAAACCTAAATGGAGATCATTTATACAGTTACTATGGGACCCAGGTTAGGCCAAGCTGGACTTTAAATGCTACGTTGTACCAGTAACATGATGCAAACAGGATTGACATAACTAGTTGTTCATTGGTTGGGTACTCGACTACTCAGTATGTTATCAATATTTGAATATAGATATAAAGTTGTTCCACTAGTTTGGTATGCTTGTCCATATATATAACTAGCACTCTCCCATCATGTCATGGAATCCAAGAGACGAGAACAAACTCACCCAACCGCTTGCTTCTTGTCTGGTAATATTCCGAATACTGTAGGTGGAGGGAATAGAGAGGGACGAAGGAAGCAACGCGTGATGCTCAAGTGAGTCCAATTAGTATGGGAAAGTTGACGGCGGAAATGAGATGCATCGGAAATTTTAACTATACAGATAGCGTCTTACGACTCTCGTCCCTTCCCCTAGGAACTCCCATATTATGCATAGCCACTGCCCCTGATGCCAAGCCGTATTCGCATCACGGCACGACTTGCAGGTGGCGTGTTTCTGGGGTGCTTGCCTGGTCTTGGCAACCCAAGATACATCATTTGCATATATTGATATGCACACCTGACAGCACATCCAGAATGAAATCACGTACCTCCTCATCATTTGTGAGTGGTGATATGACGCAATTGTGTTACCTGTCAACAAAAAAATGGGCTTCGCACTTCCCCCGTGCTTTTCCAAGCTGACGACCTCCTACAGACGCCCACCGCTCTGCTTACACCTGATAGGCTGATACTGCCAAAGGGTTGCAAATCACTACACCAGTTTTAATGAAGGATGAGGAGTGCATCAACAAACAGTCTGTTTTCCATAAGAGTGAACATGAATCACTAATTTTGTTCTTGTTTTTCTCTTCATGTTATTTGGTGTTTCTCTTCTTTTCTTGTTGTTGTCGCTTCTAACCGTTTCTCCTTCAACACATAAAAGAGGTACAGGAGTACAACATTCTCTACCTTTCACCTTATAAAACAAAACAACAACCTCACAACACATATGAACAAACATGCTCGCTTGCCTAGAGCTTTCTCCAGGGCCACGAACATGAACCTAGAGAGGGGTTGACGAACGACAAACAAGTGCCACGATTTATAATACTTCGACAATTTGTTACATCGGGCAGAACACTAGAGGAATGTTCTAGTTTTTCTACCAAGGTGTGCTGTTATTAGACACATACAGTCCTTCAGAAGATGTACTCCGGTGTTTCCAGAGGGAATGGAGCCACCGTGACCTTGAATCGTTTTTCTTCTGGTCGGGTCACCCTTACCAAAGGTAAATAGTCAAAACCATTATCAGATCACACATCAAGATACAAAAACGAATTGATTTCTTTTTGTTACCATACAAATATCACCAATGCTGAACGAACACAATACAGCTACAAATGCTTATATGAGTTCATTTTGTCAACTCAAACTTCTTTTGTCAGTTAGACCATAACTCCCGGGCACAAATGTAAAAGAGACCTCCACAGATCCAGTACTGCCATTCAGCGGCGTGCAACTCTCAATCTCTCATACAAAAACACAAGCCAAATAGACACATTAACTACACTTTTTCTACATTTTCACCTCCGAGATACTTGGTAGGTTGTTCATAATTGAACGGTAAGATTGATTTGTTGCACTCATTTGTTGTGTCCATCAATATATAATTGGCTGCCTCCCATTGCGTAATGTAATTAAGAGACCAAACCAAACTCACATTGTCGCTTGCTTCCTGCTTTTATAATACTTCAAAGATTGCAAGGGGAGAGAAAGGAGAGAGGGAGAACGATGACTCTCAAGTGAGCCCAATTGGCATGGGAAACTCGACGATGAAACTGGGATGCATAGGAAATATGTATTGGAGAGATAGCGTCTTCACACGCTCATGGTATCTTGCTGGAGCTCTCAAACGATATGCCGCCACTGCCAATGCTCACAATGACCCCACGACTGTGCTGGATCGATTAGGTTACTCTTGAAGAAATAGTAGATTATTGTAATCACAGCTGTGCAGGTTTCATTAGGGCAGGTCCTTTTTCTGTATCTGCTGCACCAGGTCATGCATATTTACAATGTCGTACCCCAGTGGTCCATGAACATTTAGAATGTCAATCGAGATAGTTAAATTGAGGTTCCAAACCTAAATGGGGAGCATTCATACAGTTACTATGGACCTGGGTTAGGCCAAACTGGACTTTAAAGGCTATGTTGACCCGTAACATGATGCAAACAGGATTGACAAACTAGCTTGTTGGTTGGTTGGTATTCGACTACTCCGCATGTTATTAATATTTGGATGTAAATATCAAGTTGTTGCACTAATTTGTTGTGCTCGTCCATATATAACTACTTCTTTTCCATTGTGTCATGGAATCCAAGAGACGAGAGCAAACTCACCCAGCCGCTTGCTTCTTGTCTCGGATAGTATTCTGAGTATAGTGTTCTGAATATTGTGGGTGGAGGGAATAGAGGAGGGACAAAGGAAGCAAACCGTGATGCTCAAGTGAGTCCAATTAGTATGGGAAACTTGACGGCGGAAATGAGATGCATCGGAAATTTTAATCGGGGAGAAGTGTCTTACAAACCTCAGGTCTTTCTCCTTGAACTCCCATGTTATGCATAGCCACTGCCTGTGATGCCAAGCTGTATCGGCATCGGGGCACGCCTTGCAGATAGGTGGTTTCCGGTTGGCTTGCCTGGTCTTGGCAACCCAAGATAAATCATTTGCATATGCTGATATGCACACACGACAGCACGTGCAGGAATATACCATGTACATCTTTATCAGCTGTGGGTGATGATAGGAAGCATTTGTGTTCCCTCTCAGTAGATATACTGGGTTTCACACTTCACCCGTGCTTTCCCAAGCTGACGACCTACTGAAGCATTGTCCACTAACAGCACCGTTTGCGCCTGATAGGCTGAAACTGCCAAAGGGTTAGAAATCACTACACCGTTGGCTGTTGACATCAACAAACAGCCTGTTATCCTCGGGAGTGAACATGAATCACTAACATTTTCTTGTTTTTCTCTTCATGTTGTTTGTCTTACCGTTTCTCTTATTTGCTTGCTGCTATCGCTTCTAACCGTTTCTCCTTCAACACATAAAAGAGGTACAGGGGCACAACATCCTCTACGTTTCACCTTCGAAAAGAAAACAACAACCTCACGACACATATGAACAAACATGCTCGCTTGCCTAGAGCTTCCTCCAGTGCCACGAACATGAACCTGGAGAGGGGTTGACGCACGGCAAACAGGTGCCACGGTTTATAATACTTCGACAATTTGCTACATCGGACAGAACACTAGAGGTATGTTTTTGTGTTTCTACCAAGATGTGCTGTTATTAGCCACATACAGCCCTTCAGAAGATGTACTCCGGTGTTTCCAGAGGGAATGGAGCCACCGTGACCTCGAATCGTTTTCCTTCTGGTCGGGTCATCCTTGCCAAAGGAAAAACAGTATCAGATAATACATCAGCACAGAAAAACGAAATGATTTTTGTTGTTAGCATACAAATATTACCAATGCTGAGCGAACACAATACAGCTACAAATGCTTATATGAGTTCATTTTATCAACTGAAATTTCTGTTGTCAATTAGACCATACCTTCCAGGCACAAATGTAAGAGATCCCTCCACAGATCCAGTGCTGCCGTTCAGAGGCGTGCAACTCTCGTACACAAACTCTTCCTGGCCTGGTAAGAGTAAAGGATACTGCAAAGCACAAGCCAAATAGACACATTAGCTACATTTTTCCTCCTTGATAAAATAGCTTTACATTCAACAGTGAGGAATTTAGTTTTCTTTTGTGCTTCCAGCATACCTTCCCAATAACACCTTCACCATGCACATCGGAAACAACCCTGTCTCCACATCGAATGATCCAGTGGCGTGAGTGAAGCTGGCAGGATGGATAGTAGACTCCACCTAGCATGCATGCCTCGGGAACTGACAGACGAATGGAATAGCTGTAGAGATATGTACCCAAATGCCCCTCACCACGAGGATGTTCTGGCACAAGGACAGCAGATGCACGTACCTATGACCATCAGATATGTTAGCCCAAAGCTCCAATGAGATCATTCCCAAGAATGATTTAACGGTGTCTACACAAGTCACTAAATAAACGCTCACAGAAGCAGTGGAGTGAGATGTAATGTTGCAAGGCAAAGCTTAATTAGAAGATGATGCAATCTGTAGCAAGTAAATATTAATCACCTTTACACCATTTGTCGTTGCTGACGTGCACAAAGGTGGTGCTTCTGGATATAAGCAGATATACCTCGACGTCTTAAGCGCACGGGTCTTGATCATGCCATTCTGTAAGCGCCTAATGTGCTCTTCCAACCACAAAAGCAATCCATCTTGCGGCATATCACTATCAGCTGCCATTATCAATGATTTCGGTACGCACGGCATCATTTCTCCAGCTGGTAAGTTGGCGGTGCCAACATAAAGTTCACCATTTGAACAACTGAGAAGGAACGATTTAGCATGATACCATGAACTTGCCACTAACACAAGCTTGAGCTCATTAGAAAGACCTTGCTCATTCAAGTCAGTATAAAATTCTTTTGTCTCTTCGACCATTTGCTCAAGTGATGACAGGTGCACATTTACACTGTGATCATAAAACACATAGCCTCCTATTATACCAAGAGGAGCCATGCGTACATTCTCATAGTGGTCTTTACTAAAAGGCAGCTGACCATTGCAGAAGCGGTACAATAACTTTGTGGGCATAGGAAGCTTCAAACCAAGATCGTCTTCTGCTGATCTTATCTCAGCTTCAGAAGCACCTTTTCTCAAAGTTGTGAGTGCCTCGGGAAAGTTTTCAGACAACCAGGTTTTCAATAATGTCCAAAATAATTTCACTCTCTTTACCAGAGGTAATGGGTACATACCAAAAGACTCCAACCAAACTTTATATGTATCCTGAAAAATGGTTACAGTTTTTTTATCATGGACATAACCAATTAACACAAAAGTGCAAAATATACGAAGTCATTCATCAAAATTAGATGCAGTAACAACCTTAATAATAATGCCACAAAAAGCATTTAGACATAATGAACAAATATGGAGGTTCATAAGTGAACAATGCAAAGAACAATTATCAACATAATCTTTATTTAGAAAAACAACAATAATTAAATGAATAGGAGCCTTGTACTATACATAATTCAATCTTCCATAACTCTTATATTTGCAGTTGATGGGAAATATTAGGGCATATCTCAAATAGTCGTCCCTTTATTGCGTATTTAAGCCCAGATATACAACAAAAGGAATCATGTGACACACTCCAAACCCTAGTGTAAAAAAATAACAGCAAACCATTTAACATAATTAAACAAATCAGTCAGGAGAAAATAACTATGAGGTGTGAACTGCGAAGTTCATGTTTTGCCCAAAAGATCACGCATGAAGAGTTGACAACGGATAACTACTAGTCCGACATGCCGCATTAAGTGCACAAAGTGCTTTTTAGTATTTAGCTCAAATAAGCTGCTGCGAAGCATTTCTCGTGCACAGGATAGAATCAGGAACATTGAGTTCTGATGCTGAACTTGATGCATGTGAAGCATCTATTTCATGTAGTACTAAACAGAGTTTAGATGTGAAAAGATTAATGCATTGAACTGCAAAATAACCTTCAGTCTCCCTCCCTTTCAACAGCTACAGACAACAAAGAACCAAGGTCATAAAAGGTGCACCTAAGCGCACGCTAAAGCTCAGTTAGGCGCTAACCGGAGGCAAAACGCCTGCACTTAATTGCGCTTAGCGCTTTAATCTTTTAGAAAAGGGAAAAGCGGAGGCAAAACACTCAATCAGTGCTAATTCTTAATAGAACCTTGCCAAGAACTGCTTCATTCCCTTAGAAATAACTCCTCTGAAATTAAAGTTTTACCTCTTAATACATGATATTTGTTATTCTTTCTTGATTTTCTGCATCCCTTACAGAAAATATGAATCGGGATATGAATAACGTAAAAGAAGACAATAATTGAAGAGACCACTCCGTCTCAAAGGAGCTCCTGATGGGTTTTCAGAGAAAGTATCTCTAGATTCTTTTGAAAACCAGATTATCGGTACTATTAATGACTAGGCTCGTGGTGATGGCACTAGCTATGTTATAGCCACAGCGTCATAAATTATTATTTTTTAAGATTTTGCAGCAAGGAAAGCCACAATGATGTTACATTTCCAATAAAACAGGATATGTGTTTAGAATTGTTTAATTCTTAGGAAACATCGTAGTACCACTACGTATAATTAAATATTCTTCAAGTTTTTGTATTTGATTTTCTTATAGACAGGGCCTAATCTCGAATATCACAGCGGTCCTCCGACTTCTCAAGGTAAGGCTCTGACGATCAGCAGGAAGTGGGAAGATGTCATTTTAAGTAATGTAATAATGACCAAAGATGTCACATAGAGTTAATTTTAGGTTTTTGACAATCTTGGTCACTATTAGGAATATTATTACCAGTAGCAACTCCATTTCTAACACTCGGACATTAAAAATTCAATGACATTGTATTTTATTGATCAACAAGCAACTAAAATAGGTACTCATATAGTCACACATCGGCGTACAAATAAAATAAAAGCAGTATTCTTATTCTGCGGCGCGTAAGAACTTTATATGCTTACACGCATGGGATATTTCAGCCTAAGAAATGCAGCCAATGAGCAGAACTGCAAAGTCTCTGATAGTAAGACCTTAAACATCAATAAACTATCTCCCCACCATACTGGACAAGTTAACCACAATAGGGCTGAGTGGGACATACGTCCCACACTCCCATTCCTAAATTGCAATTAAGTTCTTCTATATTTCCAATGAAAACACAACAGTTATGTGTTCTTTCTAACTGCCAAAGACTTCCCCCGCTCAAACTTTCTGCTAGGTGCGGCCTTGCTAAGTTGATGTGAAGTGTGGGTGTGCACCGCCACCACACAGACCCAGGTTCGTGTCCTCTTCAACTCGAATTTGGGTGCCTATATCTTTTGACAACCCGAAAGTTGTCTGATCCTCCTATGCAACCTCATTTTTCTTTTAGGTCTGACCTTGGCAAACTGACAACCACACCAAAGAATTTTGCAGTGGTAACAATATAAGAAAATAATCCATCCAAAGTTCCACAATCCGCACATACACGCAATCACATATTCACATCACCAAGCAATGGATCGTACATCGGCTGCTTCTTAATTCTTGTATTCGAGCAAAGATTAGTGAGGGGAAAGAAAAGAGGGGATCAAGCGAGCACCAGACCTTGAAGGATGGGAGCGGGCGGTCCTCGGGGTCGAGGGGCGCGTCGAGGCCGAGGTCTTGGGCGCAGAACCGGCGCCAGATAGCATCCTCGGCAACGGCGGCGCGCAGGTGCGTGCTAGCGCAGGCGAGCAAAGCCGCGGGGCGCGCGCCGGCCTTGGCGATTATAGTGTCCAGGGCGAGTCCCTCCATACTCTCCAGACCCGCCGCCACCGCGGGCACCGTCGGCGGCGAAGCCATCAGCGTGGCTCGGCAGGATGTTGGCGGTGTCAGAGTGGGGAGAGAGAGGGACGGGAGAGGCGAAAGGGAGGATTTTTTTGGCAGGGAGCCGCTGAATGAAAGAAGCCAAAAGAAGACTGAAATATAAAAAGATAAATCTTCTTAAACCAAACAGCATCTTGCGTTTGATAACTACTCCTTTGTTTCTCTTAATATAAGATGTTTTAGATATTTCAATAGGACTACATACGGAGCAAATTGTCTTCGTCTCTTCGAAGATGGACTGAAATAAGTTGTACAGTTTTTTAGGAAAATAATCAAAATATAGGGTGTATTGCAATTTATGAAAAACTTTACGCATCCACAAATGAGTTTCAATCTGTAACAGAGATTTAAAGGATTTTTTTAATTTATGACTATTAAGGACTCCTCTCTCCCATTTTTTACTAGGGAATATGAGTCCACAGTATGTAAAATTCTCACGTCTTAATATCCGTGCAAGAAAAACTATACACCTTACGTTAAGCGATGGAGGAGTTGTTAAGGAGGAGAGATGTTGTAAAAGCAACTATAGCATATACACACAATGTCTACACAAGCTAGTTGCACGGAAAACACATTGTACCCAAAACTGTTTTGGTTTATTTGCACTAAATCGTAATATAGCACCAATATAATTAAAAATCACTATACTTCAACATAGTACAATAGAACAATAGATCAAATCAGTAAGAAGAAACGGTCTGAATCAATCAAACGGTGTGAATAATGAATAACTATGAATAGGGAAGAACAAACATGATGGAACTATCTCTTAGATAGTTGCAACTGATGCTCAACGAGATCTTTGCAAAGTTCGTCGTGTGATGCCCTTCCTGTGAACCTCAAGGTAAGCTTGGATCCAGTTTTAGGCTCTTTCAAGGTTTACAGGAGTGCCGACATTGTCATACTAGAAGTCCAAATTCACACCTCTCACATCCTTGGTGATCATATTATGGAGAATGCCACAAGCTGATTTCGAGCAAGCGGAGTGGGGAAAACGAGAGTTGGAGTCCACCTAGCACGACGAAGCAGCAAATTGGGTGGCAACAACGAGCTCCAAAATCTTCAGATCCGGCGCTAGTAGTTGGGCGAGCGAGCGAGAGGAAAGGGCGGACGTTCGGGCACGTTGTTAGAACGATTAGGATGCCAGCCGGGGCCATAACCTGTTGGAAATATATGCCCTAGAGAAAATAATAAAATTGTTATTATTATATTTTAGTGTTTATAATTATATTTATGTTCTACTATGTGATAATAAAAAATTAAAACAATCTAGAAGGCACCATCCTCACTTCTGAATAAGATGGTGGGCTTTAAAAAAATCAGGAGAACTCGATCATCTATTTCTAAAGTATTTTCTATGTCTTTTTTTGCCATCGCCAACAAACAACAAAATCCCACAAGATCTCGAAACTAACACATGGTTCTGGCACATGGATAGCTAGCTTCCACGCGTCCCTGTCCATGGCTAGTTCTTTTGTGATATTCCAATCCTTCAGATCTCTCTTAACAGACTCCTCCCATGTCATGTTTGGTCTACCACGACCCCTCTTAACATTCTCATCATGCTTTATCCGTCTGCTATGCACTGGCGCTTCCGGAGGCCTACATTTTATATGCCCAAACCATCTTAGACAATGTTGGACAAGCTTCAGTTCAGTCCGAGCTACCCCAACTATCTCCCGTATATCATCATTCCGAACCCAGTCCTTTCTTGTGTGGCCACATATCCAATAACCAACATGCTTTCAAAAAAAATTAAGGAATAGGTTTTGTTTGTTATTTTTACGAGTAAAGAAGAGCATCAATGAAATAGAGAGGGTTTTTACATGCTAAGTACTAAAATTGTTCTAAGGAATGGGCACACTACCAGTTTTGAAAGTATCAAAAGTGCTAGGCAGATGTACTATGATCGATGTTAACTAAAAATTAAGTTGGATTGTCAGCCCTTTAAACTGGACTTGAACTCCACTATATTGGCCATTAGATAATTTTATGTTGTTCGAGAATGTAGGATTTTAAAGTCTTTGTTTAGTTCATCGGATATGTTTAGAATTTTCATATTCCTTTCACCATATAAATTATAAGATGGAAAATAATCATCAGGAGCCTCGGAAATAAAATCTACATTTTCCATTGAGGCAATGAATGATGAAAAATAAGCATCAAAAGCCTCTAAACTAATCTTAAGTCTATCAGATTACACAAACATGTTAAATTGGAGGATGCAGCTAAATAGCTCGGCGAGAGATCCCAAACGGCCAAACGGGTAGCGCAACACCATGTGGGTCGAGTATCCAATTGAATTTGGGGAGGGCACCCATCCTGAGATTTTTTTATGGCACATACTCCCTCCGTTCCTAAATATAAGATGTTTTAGGTTTTGTCCACATTCACATGTATCTAGATGTATGTGGACATGTTTTAATGTATATGTACACTCATTTGAGTTTGCACCTAGCCAACATGTGAGCTAGCTACAACATCTTATATTGTGGAACGGAGGGAGTAGATGATTGCAGAGAAGTTGGCGGTCGTTTTTGTGGCCATATCTAGCCACACAGGAGAGAAGGAAGGTCGACAACGTGCTGTCGTCGAAGGAGATTACAATCTTCTCTTAATCCTCACATGTGATTGCATGACGATTAACTTTTTCTGTCGAATAAATTATTTTGTTCCACTATTGTCTACGTGTGCACATAGAGATTCCGAGTTCAACAAAGACCAGATGATTTTCGTCGGTCCTCTTTGCATTGGCAAAGAATCATTGTGCTGCTCGTTGTTACTTCATTTGGTATTCTTGAGACACTAGATAACTTAACACAAAGTATTCCTCTAGCAGATAATCTATTCAGGAAATAGACTATGGGTTGAAGTTTAACAAAGTCTTTGCAAATACGAATATATTTAATTTACTCCATGATTGACAATAGGTTGATCTTCTTTTGTAAACTATAGAACACAACAACCACGTATTTGTCTTTATTTATAAATCAAAGTAAACTAGAAGTCCCTTAAAGAAGCTACGGTTTATAGAGGATGCCTTATGGTCGGTCATCGTTAGGTTTGGATTCGGCAGCCTGGTGAGTGGTGATCACTTTGTCATAAGTAAGGGAAAAAAATAGCGCCCTATAACAAAATAGCGCTGGTCTTAAAATACGCTCAAAACGCTATAGCGTGCTATTAGCGGTGTTGTATTGCGCTATTTTTTCCCATGAGTAAGGGATCCTATCGTGCAACCGAATAAATCACAAGTAAGATTACCATTTTAGTTTATTCTTTCGCTCTCATCTTTTGCTTCTTCCACTTTCCCTCCAATATAAATGTGAAACATATTCTCCAACATTATCGTGATTCGTCTAGTCTCAGGGTTGCACATGGAGTAGAACTTAGTTTTATCACTTACTCATAAGTTACAACTAAATAAAATATTCACACAATACAAAAAATGTTCACATGATACCAAAAAGGTTCATGCACTAAAAATTATACGCACCCAAAACATATACAAATACACATTCTCTGTGAAATTTAAAACCACATATATACGTATCAATCACATTTAAAAATGAGTCAATAATGCAAGATTAATCGAGTAGTAATTTTCCACATATGAATTGCATTAGATAAATTCAAATAATTGCAACTAATGAACAATATTATAATGTAATTAATAATCTTCATAAATTTATTAAAAATTACATATAAAAATAAAGATGAATAAAATATTAATAATTTGAACATGACATCCTAAGATTGAGCTACATGTCAGACACTCTATTAGGTTGTCTGGAATTATTTTCCTTTTGAACATGACATCCTAAGATTGAGCTACATGTCAGCCAAGCAAGGGGAGGGCTTGATCCGTTCAGATCAAGACCCATGGGTTGAGATTTAACAATTGCCTACGAGTGTTCTCGCTCTAATTAGATCTCATGTGTTGAGAATTAGATCTCTCTAATCTCATATTGCTCTAATCAAGTTTGATTAGATCAACCACCTAAACTACGCCGCAAGGCAGTATCTCTTCGTCGGTTGCAAGTAGCTCTGGACGGTGAAACGCTGACGGATTGGCGCGGTGTACGTGTGGACACTGTTAGAGCGTGGCTGAGCGAGTAGTCCCTCGACGACACGGATCGGTTAAAATCTCACCTCACGGCGTGGACGTGAGATTCTTCATCAGGCTTCACCAACATCTACTTCGAATACAACAAGATCTTCCGCAACGGTTGTAGTAAGTTTTCTAGATCTAGCATTAGGGGGTGGAGCATATCTTCATAGTATAGATATTGGGCTGTTGCGTAGCATGGTAAGCGAAATTTTGAAGTTTCCGTTGCGCAACCCAGCAGAGATTGACCGAGAAATACGTTTTTCATCCTGTTGACCATGAATCACTACCTCGACGCCAAAATCGAACCCGGCGACGCCCCTGCCGCCTCGCCTCACCATCCCTGGGTTCTCCCCTCAGTGCCATGTCCCACTCTTGGGTGCAGCGCCACTGTTCTGACGGCGGGACCTCACCTCACCCTCGCTTGGCTCATTTGGTAGTTGCTCACCCGCGTACCGAGTGCAGTTCAACCGGGAGCAGCTTGCCCATACCCTGGCCTGCTCGCACGCCCTCGGGTCCAACCTCGCTAGTATCAGACCGAGCTCCCCAATTCCCGCCACGGCGCCACCCCTCCCTGTTCCGCCGCTAGTTATCCGGTCTCCCCATTGTCGCCGATCTGCGCAAGGAAGAAGACGCCTATAGTGTGGCCGGATAGTTAATCCCATATGTCATTGTGATATACACATGATTTGTCAGTATGGTTTTAGGGATGCTTGCAGATCTGATTTCTTTTATGGATTGCTAAACCTTCTCTCCTATTGCTAAAACCGTTTCGGCAATTAAAAAATAGCAATACTCTTGGACATTCTTTTATTGTGCACATCCTAAATGCACGAGATGACCTCGGGTTTCTGCCTCCTAGTGAGATTGGAGTACTTTTTATGTTTTGTTCTAATTTGCTTTTCTCTTTTGGCTTTGCTTAGTTTTGTCTTCATAGGTTAAAAACATCTATTTGCAAACCTGAACCGCATCGGTCAAAATTCAAATATGTTGAAAAAACTGCAGCCTCTGAACTGGGTTACATTGGCAAGCTTTGTTTCTCGTGCTTCCACGCCAGTCGGGGCATCCCGACATAGATTAACCTTGTGGAGCCGTCGTGTGTACTGGGGGAGAGGGTGAGCGGGGAGACAACATGGGGAAAGTCGGGGAATCGGAAGAAAAAGAGTGAGGTGAACGAGGGTAGTTCTGCTCGATAGGATGAGTAAAAGATAATCCATCTAATTGTGGAATAATTCGGTATTGCGAGGAGGCGAGCTATGTGAGTCCAATTGTCCACCTTGTTAGGCCTAAACATGTATTTCGTTACAATTGCGAAGAGAGTGGTTCACTGATTTAGCTTGTATGATATTGCTTCCCCTTTTGCGAGCATGATAATTGTGTTCTCCCGTTGCAACACATGGCCATGTATACTTGCTAAAGTCATATGTCAAACTTTATCATTGCTAGTATCTTTAATATATGGCCTTTGGACGTAGAAGAAACACTAGAAAAAACATAGTTTCACGTACTCGGTTACGTCACGTACGTCTATTTCCTCCGGTTGGTAGCAACGCCACCGTTTAGCGCGACGACCGCCGACTCGACGTGATCTAGCAGGTACCCGAAGATCTTCTTCCTCACCCGCTCGACGGCCTCACACCGCCGCAACCGGACCTCGTTGTCGTCCAGCCAGTCGTTCACCCTCTTGAGCTGCCCCAGCGTCCCGCCCACGTCGGCGTCGAGCAGCCGCTCCACGTGCCCAACAAACCACGCGCACATCTCCTCCCCGAGCTCGCTGGCCGCCGTCTCCAGCCACGTGGCGGTCTCTTCCTCCGCGGCGGCCGCCTGCCTTGGCGATCCCGTGTCGTTCTTCCTTGACGACGACGCGGCGGCGTAGAAGGAGAAAGGTGCCAGGTTGGAAGTGACCGCCGCGTGCAGCCACTCGCCGGCGTGGCCACCTCGTTTCTGCTGGTTGCCAAGGACGGCGGTGGAGCGGGTGATCGCGGCCTGGAGCGCGACGAACTCGTCCACGGTGTGCTGCGGCGACTTCTGGGCCGCGGAGGCGGTCAGATCCGCAAAGGCACTGTGGGAAGGAATCCTGGTCAGTCCGTTATCATAGCAAAAAACAAATGAAGCTCACAAATGAGTGAAGATCAGTTTTTCACCTGAGACACCTGAGCACAATCTCTGCAGCAGAACCCTCCTGCATGGCCTCAACAGCAGCCATCTCTGCAGCGTCCCTGTAATTCATGACTCCCTACACATCATACACCATTTTGAAAACAAGTCAGAAATCTGGATGCACAACTCTGAGTTTCTGACGCAGAGCAACGCCATCTCAACTTGAAATTGCATCTAGACAGAAGTTTCTGAACGAACTGTACCGATCCCAGAGTCTGAAGGGCCGGCGGAAGTGATTCCCATGAGGCACCTCTCCTCGTGGCCGATGTCGAACGTGGAGGAGAAACCTTGACCATGTTATCCAGCGATACAATGTTAGGAGGATCCTTCTCTCTGGTCTTGACTGCAATGCCGGGGCTTCTCTGCGCAGGCTTGTGAAGAACTTCCGGTTTAGGAGATGGATTGGGCTTTGCCTTAGTCCTGGAAATGATATTGGTCGTCTTGCTCTCTCTTTTCTGCAGGGTTTTCTCCTCTGCTGGCATTCTTCTTGGAACCTGAGGATATTTGGCGTTACATCAAAGCGCTATTTCAGCTGTCATTGTGATCAACAATGTAGCAAATTATGGTTTTCAAGATGTGCCATTACTAGAACACAAAGAGCTCTTTTTTATATTAATATAATTCCTCTATCGAAAAAGAAAACTAGAAAACAGAGAGCTCTTTGATTCTGCAGGTTTATAAGAAGATTGGAACGTACTATGTATTACAGTATCTTACACATATGCCTCGTTTGGCAGGCCGGGTTTGACATGTTTACGGTGTAAATTACCTTAACACTGTCAGTTTGGGCGTGTTTTCAGAAAGCGACCATAGCCGACAGGAAATGATTCACTGACGAGTGAAACATATAATAGACAAGTTGGGGGCTGTAGCCCAAAGACCATATGAAAAGGTAGAGATTATAGAACCATGAATTTTATTTTAGGTGCACCTAATTAGTTTTATGTTTCACTCAAAGATGAGTACTCAATCAACTAAAGGTGAACCACTCGATTATAGTAATCACAACAATTGGCTGTTTGAAGCATTCTAACTGCCGTGGTTAGGAAAAATTGTTGTCATGTCCATCTCAAGAAAAGTTACATATGTCACCACTCACCACAGACTAACCAATGCTACCTAGACATCTGAAAAGGGGAATGGTTGATGAGAAATCGCCAATAATAGTATTGTTTCATATAAGTTATCACCGACGAAACAAAAATATGGGGAAACGCTATCTCCACTTCAAGAAAATGTCATTTTACACTTTGCAAATTCTTTCAATGTACAAATTTGACCATAACTCTTTGCAGGGATACATCGGTGTATAAAACAAATACGACGTCGTTGAAATGTTTTCCATCTAGACAAGAATGAGATGAAACCTTGCACAGACTCAAATTTCTACCAAAAATGTTTTCCATCTAGACAAGATGTTTACCAAGGGTGCCTACCGGAGTGCCGGTGATGGCAGGCAAGGCAGTCACCGGCAGATACAAACTTCATTCGCTTACGCGATCACCAAACAAGAGTTTTATAAGAACTTCTAGAAACATGCCACCGACGAACTCACCGAGGAACTCCGCGCCGGCGTCGTCGCCACCCGCTCGTTCCTCGCCGCCGCACTGATGAGATCACCGGTCTCCCTTTCCTTCTGATCACCGGCGCTCCCTGTCAGCCCCCAGCTCCTCCTCATCCCGTTCGGTCCAGACTTGGGTCCTGAAGCCGAAGAAGGGCGTGCAGTCGCAGCCGGTGCAGGCGTCGACGTTGCCTTGGGCGCCTGCCGTGATGCCGAGAGCGAACTCCTCCTCCCCGCCGACGATGACGGCCGAGAAGAAGGTGCAGGTGCGGGCTGGGCAGGAAGAGCGAACCTCACGACGGCCGGCCTCCTGCCCGCGTGGACAGCGGCAGCATCCCTGTCGCCCTCGTTGACGCTTCTGAGCGAAGACGTGGACACGTTGAGCGAGGAAGACGATTTCCTGACGTCCAGCGACTCGAGTCGTCTGCGTGGTGGGACGAAGCTTGGTTTCCTGGGTTTCTCCATGACAGAGAGCTAGCTCTTGTTTCTTCGAGGTTCCTAATAGCCTAATATGTACTAGCTTGGTTACTTGATTAGACCTTCCTTGGGTGATCTGCCGGCAGTATTTGAAGCAACGCTTGTAGCAAGTGACTACGTGCATATAGATAGTGTTACCACTAATTAGCAACCGACAGGGGTATTGTCATCATTAATCTAAGCCTGGGGCGGCCAGGTGGGTAAAACATCATATCAGCCTCCTCTTCCCACCCCCACTCTGCTGGTTGCTCTTACCCTTGGCTCCAGCAAACTTCCGGATGAGACGAAATCGTGAGCCTGCAAAACCCAAGCCCACGCTTAAACGGAACGCACGAGCCCACGAAACAAAACCAATATATTAAATTATATGTAAAAATATATGACATATGAATACATGCAACAACATCAAATTAAAACTTACTAACACAGTAACACATTGTAACCTGATGCAATGATAAACAATACTAACGCAACATATCCTTGAACTAATGGTACAAAGTACACAATAAGCATTTATTATGCTAAAACTGCCAACTTTTACAACCCCGATCACCGCATCTCCTCCGAAGTCTTAGCAAAATCACAAGTGCAACAAAAGCAGAAACGTGTGCAACTTGAAAACAAGTAGTGCACTCGAGACGTTTGATGGAGGATGGGAGTGGTGGGATGGTGCTCTGCTTCAATCTGCTTGGTGGGGATATCAAGCTACTAAAATTCTTCAGGAGTTCCCCAATAGTGGACATGCAACGTCGAAAGGATGCCTTGCCTCTGATTCTTATGGTAGAAAGATGACCCTTCTTAGCCACGCTCTAGTAGTTGTTCTTCCTCTTGGTCGTCTTGTAGGATATTGAGCTTCGACGAACGCTTCATAGCGATGCTGCCCAAGTGGTTCATCCCCGGCATCGACATCACTGGTTTGACTATCGATTTTTTCGTGTTGCTGCGGTGAAGAAGGACCCAATTGTGTTTTCCATTTAATTTTTGGGGTCCTTGGTGTCAGAGCGAAGTTCTTGTACATCCACCGCTGGAATATAAGTGGCTTCTGGATCCATCGCGCCTTGTTAAAAAAAGAATATGTATGAAAGTTTTCTATCTGCATCGATGCAACATGGATAAATATGGTGGATTCGATGAAAAAAATCCTGGTATAACGAATAAGCTGAAAATACCCTACATTTCAAAAAAAAAGTGTATAATCTAGACTTTGTGAAAATAAGCAATGAAACCATACACAGATCCGAGTAATCACAATCATAATCATATTCACAAAAATGTAAAGACGATAAAAATAAAATTTATAAAATTCATAATAATTTCTAAATGTTGACGATATGACATTTTTTCTTGTGCTATTAAAAAATACAGTTTTGCTAATTCTCACTCGACTGAAAATTAAGTTAGAACTCACTCAACTCTAGAATCAATAGATTTACATTGTGATTTGTGTGGTCAGTGGGTTTGTACATTAGTTGCAACTTGGATTTTCTCAATTACACATGTTTTGTACATAGGTTGTAACTAACTGACATTTCGTAGGTACACGTGGATTGTACATGAGTTACTTTTCTCAGTTATATATGGTTGGACATGAGTTGCAACTGAGTCCTAGTTAAAGGTGGATTGCACATGAGCTTTCAACTTTCTCTATTGCACAACTGAAATTCAGTACATGATCTGAGTGAGAGTTTCTCACGACGGAAAAGTCATTTTGCCTCCCGAACTCTAGTGATCTCACGATTTTATAAATTCAAAAAGAATATTAAAAAGTTTCAAAAATTCTAAAAAAAACTCACGTGTAGTCAATGATGTGTACTATAAGCGTGCAAAATCACAATGAGAAATGTTCCATATTATGGGCTACACAAAAATGACAGAAGTTAAAATTTTAAAACTATACATTGTTCACTATATTCAGATCTATATATTTGTCATTTTTGCGAAGCTCAAACCATAAAGTACTTCCTATTGAAATTTTGCACGCTTGTAAAATACTCCCTCCGTTCCATATTAATTGACTTGGTTTTGTCCAAATATGGATGTATCTATACTTGTATGATGTCTAGATACATCCATGTGTAACAAAATGTATGTCAATTAAATCCGAACGGAGGGAGTATATCATTAAAAACATGTACTCGTATGATTTTTTTCAGATATTTTTAAAATTTTGAATGTAATTTTTACTTTTCTAAAAACAGTGTGAGCACGAAATCTCCACTCTTCTCACGAGCCCTATTCGCTCCCAAAAAATTATATGCACATACACATATGGTCCACGGTACACACACGTGCTACTCTCATCTCTGTGTCTCGCTCTCCTCCCGACCCCTCCCTTCTCTGCCATGACGGCACAACGCCGTGCGACTCCGGCACCGACAGCGCCACCGCTGAGCGCTCCCCCATGCTGCTTTTCCGCCCAATCGATGATTCCGCGGCGGTGGCGCCACTACCCGGCCGTGCGTCACCGTGTACTCTTCACCGACCCGCCCGCCAGCGCCACCACGAACCCTAGACAAAACAAGTCGTCACCTGATTCCAACCTGAGCTACCGGTAGAGTAGACGATGGCGTCAGTCACGCCTACTTGTTCCCCTCCCCCTGTGGCGCCTACCATCGTTGTTCCTTGTTCGGGGGCCAGCGTCTTCCTTGCACCGAGCTCCACCTCGTGGCACGGCTCATCCTCGCCTGCGTCGCTTTAATGCACGCTGCCGCCGGCGCGCGTCTTGCACCCCAGAACCACGGCGAGTGAAATCTGCTCAAGGAGGCGCAAGGGCGGCGCCGCCACATTCCTCCTCCGTGCCCACCGGCTTTACGCCTTGGACCAGGCTCCAGCTCCACTGCTGCACATGTAAGCTCTCCCTTTCTCCCCCTAAATCTAGTTGCTTTTCTGCTGAATTCTGAATCAGTTGGAGATACCGTCAAGATTGGGTTTATCCCCTTTCTTATGGGTTTGGTGGGGAATTGGAGGTGGAGTGTGCTCTGTTTAGTTCATTATTTGGAAAATGGATCCACTTTAAATCAGATAATGTTGCTTGTTTGGGAGTTGTAAGAAGTGACAAATCACTTCAGCAGTCAGCCCGGAATGTAGCTAGCCAGCGACTAATGTATCGTATGGAGACACCTATGAACCTCTCCATGGACATAAGAAATCCCCGCAAAAGAGTCGGTGCAGCCATGACACAGCTGTTTTGTACGTACACATGCCGTGTCATGGTTACACCAGTTGTGCTTAGACAGTAAGCACACGATGCAGTATTTAGTAGTACTACTGACGCCAGTCGGAGTGGATGGCGGTGCGGACTGATGACAGACAAGTAGACAAACAAACACTGACACGGTAGCAGCAGTTAGGTTACGCGAGTCGGAGAGGACAGCGGCGCGGAGCGGCGACACAAATGTAGACAAGCAAACCCCGGCACGGTGGCAGCGGCTAGGGTACGCGAGTCTGAGAGGACGGCAGCGCGAAGTGATGACACACAAGTAGACAAGCAAACCATGCCATTGTAGCAGCGATTATCGTCCATGAGTCGGAGTGGACGTCATTGCAGAGTGACTACGGACACATAGAGTTTTATTGTAGCAGTTTTTACGATCTCGGTTAATCGGTTCTGCAGTATTTTTTCAGTTATGGGGACAGTTTAGTTTCAGTGAGAGGTCAATGTTCAATTGTTTGGCTGCTATTTAAATGTTTTCATGTCAGAGGTGCTAAGTAAGTTTTGTTTCTTCACTTTGGTCAACCCTTATCAAGGATCTACTGGCGATAGGGCGCTTAATTTTTTACTCGATGAGAGGTCCCGTCTTCGATTGATGGCAGTCGCTTTTTATTATAGTTTTTGCGCATGGCTGATCCAAATCGGAAAATCGCATGGTGGCTGAAGCCGGAAAGAAAAGCTATTCAGGATCGACCGCTTGCCTTCCATGCCGCGGCTGACCGTAACGTAGCCACGCCTCCTAGAGGCGATAAGGCGCTTCTGTTTCTGCTCTGGACAAGAGGTCCGGTGTTCAATTCCTGGCAGTCGCTGTTTATTATAGTTTTTGCGCAAGGGCCCTGATCCGAATCAGAAAACCACATGGTGGCCGCAATCGGAAAGGAAAGCTGGTCTTCATCGACCGCGTGCCTCCCGCGCCGTGGCCGACAGTAAAGTTACCACGCCCGGATCTAGTGGCGATAGAGTACTCCCATTTCTCCTCTGGACGAGAGGTCCTGTGTTTGGTTCTTGGCAGTCGCTGTTTATTATAGTTTCTGCGTAACGTCCCTGCTCCGAATAGGGAAACCGCGTGGTGGGCAAAAGCGGAAAGAAATGCTGGTCTGGATCGACCACGTGCCTCCCATGCCGCAGCCACAGACCCTGTCAAAAAAGGAAACAGAGCTGTGTCCCAGCGAGAGCCAGCCTCCTCTCTCTCTCTCCAAGACTCCAGCCACGGCTTTATAAACCTCGGCGACGTCTCCTCCTCCCTCCCTCCCTCCTCCATAAGAAATCATCCGTTCTCGGCGTATTCTTTGCTCTGCACCTCTAGATACCACTGTTGAGAAAGGTCAGGAAGAAAGTTAGAAATGGTGGGGCACAAGGAACAGGGGGGCAGATGTCTGGGGCAGCATGAGAGGAAAGAGACCACGGTGACCACGATGGAGAGCGAGAACAGGAAGGGGAAGGGGGATGCTGGCAGGAAGGAGGAGGAAGGCAAGAATTTTGGGCAGAAATTCTGCAGGATCTTCTTGGCCCCGGAATCCGGGAAGCGATTGGTGAGGATTCTCAAATCTCTGGTTAATGTTTTGCTGACAAAGTTGATATGTCTATGTTTCTCTCCATTAGATTTTGATTCTACATGGAAATTCTGATTTTGAATGTGTGCTCATCCACCCTGTTGGTATGTTTCAGCAGGAAAAGAAAAACAAATCTCCATTGTCTCTTGAGCATGGATGATTTCCGCCTTTTGCAATCTTTGTTAGTTTAGTTGTCTTTGATGAGGATGGATGGTTTGGCTTTGTTTTATGGTATTTTTTCGAAATGATATTTGTGCTGTTTATGCACACTGTTTAAATGGGGCATAAATAGATTAGATCAAGCTAACACAGCACTGTCCGTGCCTATACTGTTAGTCATCAGGGCTAGGAATGGTATTATGTTCAATTGCCTTGCTTGTTCTGTTAACTTCTTGGAGTTTTGATCTGCTTTTCTTTTTTTGGGATGCTTACTGGTTACTACTTGTACAAGAATGTTTTCTCTTAGTCCATTTTATAACACGATGCTTCTAGCATGTATTGTATTAGCTCTTTTTTATCCTTCTGTCCAAAAATATTGTTGTCCATTCGCATAACATCCTCAAGCCGTCAGGTTAATGTACCAAAATTAAGATGGCCCAACCAAAAGGGGTTTACTTTGCATGAGTTTGGTTGTGATAATTGTAGACTTGATGCTTATTTGGATATATAGATTATATTTCTCCTTCCATTTTTAGTTTGGTTGAGATATATGTGATTTCATTCGTAATTGAGATAAAGCAATTATGTGTATTACCTGTTTGTCTCTACATTTCTAACTCAGGCAACATTTATCAGATCATAGAATTGTTAAGGCACCTCCTATTTTATTCATCTTAATGGGCACATGGGCATAGTTGTTGTAACTTAAATATCTAGGGTTGCTTGGTTGAAAAAAGGGCAGCCTCTAACAGGAATGCACATAACGTGCTACCGAGATAATCTAGGTGTTGTGGCGTCAAGTTAGCCAGAGCATCTCCACTCGCGGCGCCCAAATGGCGTCCGGACGGGCTGCCGGCTATGGGGGGTGTCGCTCCCCACTTGCGGCGCCCAAATCGTCCGACCAAAAGTTTTTTTTGGCAATTTGAAATGAGAGAAACCTAAATAGCGGCCATTATTCAAAGTTTCAGCCACACTCGGCCACAAATTCAGAGTTTCGGCCACACTCGGCCACAACTTCAGAGAAACCTAAATAAAATTACAATTCAAACATGTTGCACTTCCGGGGCTGCCGCAGCTGCCATTCCCCGGCGTGCTCACAAATGCTCCACTATATCATTTTGAAGTTGATGATTTTGAAGTTGATGATGAGTATTTTCATCCGATTTCCGGCTCCGGCGACAAATTCTGAGAAAAATAGGCGTACCAGCCAATCTGCCGAACACCTTGCAGGCACGGCGGGTCGCAGTAAGTCGTCGAGGTGGCCTGTGCCCGGAGTAGTCGACGAGCGCCAGCGCCGGAAGCAGGGGGACGAATCCACAGTTGGTCAAGGGTGTACAGATGAACACCCAAAATTTTCTGCAAAACAATTTCATATGTAGTGTACGGTGGACATATGCATTATTTGTGGTATTTATTAGCATGTATACGTCGCATTTCAAGCCCAAATCAAGGTCAAACATCGAATTTGTACTTTTATTTGCATGAAGTCATGAACTATTTCAATTTTTTGCCATTATGTTTTGTGTTGGTTGGATTTTGAACACCCAAAATTAAATTTCTGAATCCGACGCGCGGGCCAACAATTTCATATGTAGTTGGACAAGTGTCATGTAGATGTCATAGCAAACAAAATAGAGAATGCACATTTTGTTGGGAGGTAACCTAAATCATGTGTAATTGAAAGACTAAAATTATGATAATTCATGGGTTATTATTTGAGAGATTTTTAAAGTCGTTTGCTTTCATCATTCATATATACCTACATGTTATCAGTACATTTTTCATCTTGTGGCTACTATTTCATAGTTTTGTCTTCGAGCTGTGATTGCATTGCAATGTAGTTCAAATTGTTAGCAAATTGTCATGTTTGTCCTAGATAAAAAATAACTAGTCTTCATGTTTTATAGAGAATTCCTACATCATTCAATCAGTTTCTTCAGGATCAGCCAACTGGACTGGTTTGCCTAAAAGGTCCAAGTGGCAACACATGGCTTGCAGAGCTTGCTTCAGATACCGAAGGGTTGTTCTTTACACATGGGTGGAAGGAATTTGTTATGGACCATTCTGTGGAGGCAGGAGACATTTTAACCTTCTGTTATCATGGACGGTCACAATTCTCAGTGGTGGTATTTGATGGAATGTGTATTGAGAAGCCGTCAGCTTTTCATGCCAAGCCTTCCAAGTATCTGGTTGGTACAAATGAAAGTGATGAAGATGACAAGGAAATGTCCGCTAACCCACAAGAGGAGAATAATGGAACCAAAAAGATGACTAGAGAAAGTGGTACAATAGAAAGTGATGAAGATGACAAGGAAATGTCCGTTGCCCTCCAAGAGGATAATAATGGAACCAAAAAGATGACTAGAGAAATTGATGCAAATGGCTCTACAATGAGGGAGCCTTCTTATGAAGCTTCAGTTGATTACAAGTCAGCCACGCTCAACAGTTCTGAAGGTAAAACCTCGTTAATTAAAAAAAATGGTATTTATCTGGACTTACTCAGAATTGAGTTTATATAAAGTTGACATATGTAGTAGCTGGTGACAGGTGACCAGCGCAATTTATTTAAACTGTTGACAAGCCGATAAAATCATGTAGAGTGCATATGTCACTGATAATTGCATAACCTGGTGGAAGGTGTGGTCAGCCATCTTCAAACATTTGTTATATGGTGATATTGGCTAATAATTGCATAAATGGCTTGCCCCTGACGTTTCATGCGTAGTACAGTATAGTACTTTTTTGTTCATTGGTTGGCGTGCATGGTTATAATTTTCGAGACTTCTGTTGTGTCAGTACATGGTAGTAATTGCTAGAAGAGATCCATCTCTAAGCGATAGTTTATACGAGGCATATATCATTGTCCTTAAACTGATTTTGACAATTATTGTTGAACCTAGTACATGTTGAACATCCTGAGGGACAGGGTTCATATGGTTTTTTCCTCCAAGCTTACTCTTCTTGTCACAGATTCTGATCCCTCTTACCGTGTGTCAGAAGAAAGTATCTCTCACAATGAGTCCTCAAATTCAGTACCGAGGCTGCTCAATTTTTCTAAGGGTGTGGATATACGTGGCAAAAGTAAGCTATCTGACCCGTGAAATCTTTTGTTGTCAGTGAGTTTGCTACCACATGGTTTAGTAAGAGATGAAATTCGCAGTGCATGATTTTTGTAAGTAATTCAATGATATTGCACTCTCCAGCTGTTGCGGAAGTTCAGAGACAACCAGAAGTAATATCGCAAAGGCCACCAGTAAGCGAAGAACAGAAGAACTACGTTCTTCAAAAGGCAATGCAATATAAATCGAAGTACCCTAAAACTCTGCAAATAATGAAGGAGACTTATGTTTACAAGACATTTTTCATGGTAATGTTACATTCCCCCACATTTTACTACTTATGTCGAATTCAAAACTGCCCCTTTTCACCGTATGCATGTACAGGATTCTTTTGTACACGTATCGAACAGGATTATTTCTCGCAATTGCCTTTTTCTGTTTTGGCTCAGTGTTCGACAATTTCCTTGATGATTTTCCTTCAGAAAGTTACGATTTATGAACCAATTCGGTGTTTTCAACATCTGTTTGCATCATTACTACTTATTTCATCCATGGAATTACCATGATGATGCGATAACTCAAGTAATAAACTATCTGGTTGTTGTTGTGCACGAGATTCATGATCAAAGTTACCGATGTGAATAGACTAGCAAGTGAGGGGGTTTACCACTTGTAATGTGTAGTGTAAAAAAAATCTACTACTCGTTCCAGAATAGGCATTTTGACAGGCAAGCTGGAAGTACCATTGTGCTGTAGATTATCGTTTACCTGAATTACTTCCTTGTCTTGCAGATTATTCCATGTGAATTTGTCAGGAAGCATCTTCCCCGTGCCGACAAGAAGTTGACACTCTGGGATCCACAAGGAAAGGCTTGGGAAGTTACCTATGTCTATTGCAGCCAGCGTTGTGCTGGCGCTTTCAGTGGGGGCTGGGGCAAGTTTTCTGTAGGTAATCATCTGGAGGAGTTTGATGTGTGCGTCTTTGAGCTCTTATCAAAGGACAACATAAAAGTGCACATCTACAGAGCAAACTTCACATTAACTCCATATCTCTTTGACAATGAACAGCGCTCTGATTCCGTATTGACCTATGCCTCTAGTGGTCAATAAGGGACTATTCAGATGCTAAGAGATATTTGAAACAAAGCAAGTGACTCCTTGATAGACAAGGTTTTTCTCTGCCTGGATTGTTGGATAGACATGTTTGTTTCCTGCTGTATCGGTTCAAGAATATTGTTGCAGACTTGCTGCCATTCTGTTGCTGCAGTATATGAACAATACAATATTAGTAGCTCATCGTTTTATTGGTTTCCATTGGTATGCTTATTTATTATTTTGCATGATGTTATGGGTCCACAGGAGGTCAAATAGTAATCATTTCTCCTCACCTTGAATGAAGGAATAAAACCATTTTGACCCTGTGGTGCTGATAGTTGGTTTGGTTTGGTTTTAGTTCAAAGGTATAAAGGAATTTGGAGTGGTTTGGCCAATATCATTTACAGTGAAATTAGCACAATACACGAATATCCATTTTGGCTCGTAGGAGCTTTTCCCCCACTGTTGAAAAACGCATTTGAAAATGACCAAAATTCCAAAAAACAAAACCCGGGCGTTTCATCTCCACATTCTGTAAGCCTGTTTAAAAAGGACAAAAAGGTCTTGTGAAATATCATTTTAAAACCAAATTTGTCTTTTTTGCATAGTCCACAAAAAGGCGAATATCCACAGTGGCTCCCGAGCACCGGTGCACCTTATATTTGAAAAATTGGTAAACCATACTTCCAGGTTTCAAAATATTCTGCAAAAAAAATCTAAAAACACATACATATTATATAAGTACGCCAAAAGTTTTGTAAAAAATGACTTATATTTTGGGCTACACAAAAAGAGAAATTTCTGACAGATTCAACATACTATTTTCACTTTTTCCTGACAAGATTTTCTTTAAAAAAATTATGTAGCTCGGAATACGATTTTGTTGCACCCATAATTGGCATATACGTAGAAAACATGCGTATGTATCACTGGAATTTTTTTTGGATTTTTTTCAAACTTAAACTTAAAAATTTCAAAATTTTAAAATAACAGGTGCACTGGCGCTCGGGTGCCAGAAATCTGCATCCAAAAAAGTCCTTTTTCTTTCATTAAACTTTACGAGAGCACATGGAATGTTGTGATGAACACCCGGTTTACAAAGAAAATTTTAACATTTTGAAATGTGCTTTGCTCAATGAGAGGATCCGCTCCTATGAGCTAAAACATTCTAGACAGCCTTTCCATCTAGACGCGCTGAGAGCAAGTGAGGAAGATTTTATTTTGTAAGATGTTTAGTTTTCTAAAACGGGCTGATTTAAAAATAGAAGTTCATCATACATTTTGTCGGTTTGATTCAAGGAATGGAGTATCTCAGTCTCCCAAAACTTTTTTTAGCCGATGGATACGTTCTAGATGTATCACCTACGTGGCAAAATCGTTAGAGTGTGCCATTCCCTACCTCCTATGCAGCCGTGAACATTGACCGCGAACAGTTCCTCTCTATGCCTTTGGCCTCTCCTCGTCGTCGACTACAACCCCGACATCTTACCTCTCCTCCGCCACAGCTCTGTCCCGCACTCTCGCTGCCACGCGTATCCAACGCCACACTTCCCAGCCATGTCCACACCGTCATCTCGCCTTCCTTGTGGTACTCGGTCCCATCCCGCCGGTACCTGCGCTTCGACCTCATCTTGCCAATTGAAAGACCTCACCCCGCACTTCAGCCTCATCATACCACCAACAAGATTTGAGTGGATGAGAGAAAATGAAAATAAAAACTAAAACGCTGACGCCTAGATCTGATATTTTAGTTTAAAGATAGGGCTAAAATTAGGGCTCAGATATAAGGGCCAATTCTATAAATTTTTGGCAAGATAAAACAGTTTGCTTAAACATCATATAATATGGGGCAGAGGTAGTACAATTTTTTGTCATATAAATTGGGCTTAGCCGTAAAAAGTTGTTTAGGGACGCTGCCACCTTGATGGAACACAATCACGAACAAAACCACGGCTTGAAAATGGGTGGATTTCAAGGAAGGACCAAAAAAAAAAAAATTGGCTGAGTTTTTAGCATGAAATTCCCCACACATCGACTCACGCGGTCACACACTGACACTCCCTCGCGCTCAGATATAAACAGCGAGCGCACCGAGAATCCAAAGAGAACCAGCCCACCCCCACCGCTCAAGAGCCGAGAATGCTCCTCCTCTTCGCGCTCCTCACCGGCGCCGGCGCCGTCGCCTTCCTCCTCTTCAAGTTCGCCACCGCCGATGGTAACACCCCGCCTCCATTTTCTTGGATTCCAATTATTTATTTCTATGCTTCGTTTCCCCTTCTCTTCTCCTGTTATGATAGGGGCTAATCGATCTTGTTCTTGGTGGGTGCAGGGGATTTCACCCTCTTGTCGCGCGGCCCGCCGCGGCGGGAGAAAGTGGATGGCAAGGTTTTTGTTGCTGGACTCTTGCTTGTTTATCATCTCATTGGATTCATTATCTAAATCCCTCTGATTCGCCTTTTCGTTTCTTTGTTGTCCTTCAGGTTGTCTGGATTACGGGAGCGAGCCGTGGGATTGGTGAGTTTGGTTCCCCTTCTTTTGAATTGGGTCAACTCATGGCAAGGAAGAGAAAGGATTTTGGTCCTACTTAATTTCATATGGTTTCGTAGGAGTCACCCTTTGCTGTAGTTGTGATTTACGAGTGCGGGGCTGTTAAACTTGATCTTTCGGCAGGTCCTTGACTCCTGATTGCTGAACTTATGTGCATTGCTTGATTGCTAAACTTAGGTGTATTGCTTAGGTTAGGGTGTTTGTCACAAATTAAGAATTGCATCCAGTGATGAGATCACAATATGATACATATCGACTAAAGCAGAAACAGAGAAAAAAAGCAGATATTAGTGTGAAAGCTTTCGCTACTGCTAATAGTACTCAACCAGATGAAGGATGTATGCAAAAAGAATCCCTAACCCTCTGTCTACAACGACTAAAAGGCATTTAACGTGGCCCTTCAATGAAATTATTTGAAAAGTTAGTGGCTGATTGCTAGTATGCTTCTTTCAGTGTGGTATTATATGGTTAATTCATGGCGACCTATTCATGAATCACTTTCAGTTTTGATAATTTCATGTATGTTGCTTTATCCAATATATGTCATCCTTCTGATCAGTTTTATGGTGTGTTAGCTAAATTTAGCATGGTATTCACCCATAACCAGCTATAAATATTTCTTGTAATGCCAGGGGAGGTTATTTCAATGCAGTTTGCGAGTTTAGGAGCAAATCTGATACTATCTGCTCGCAACAAGGAGGAGCTTGAGAGGGTGAAACATAACATTGTCAGTAAGTTCGAAAAAAATCATGTTTTTCTCTAGTAGGGTAAGTTGAAATCTGAGATCTGGACCAAGTTTGAATTTCATGGTTTGTTTGTGCTCTTATTCTTCAAAGGCAAGCATCCAGATAGCAGAGTTGAAGTGTTGCCCATGGATTTATCATCTGACGAAGAATCTCTGAAAGAAGTTGTACATGCGGCGGAATCACTTTTTTCAAGTGCAGGCATTGACTATATGATACATAACGCAGCCTTTGAGCGTCCAGTAAATATCATCATACATATTCTCTTGTGGTTCTGTCTTCTTAAATCCATTTTAGTCTCGCTAGTACACCACCACCAGTTTTCTGCTTGCTAAATACATCGATCAAATTGCAGAAAAAGGGGGTCCTGGAAGAAACCGAGGAAGGTCTTAAGGTATGTGAACCGTAGTTTACTTTGTTATTGATATACTTATCTGCAATGTAACTTCCTGCTAATTATTTCTTGTTAGGCAGGCTACTTTTAATGTCAATGTCTTCGGGACTATTACTTTAACTCGCCTTCTTGCACCTTCAATGTTGGATAGAGGGATGGGTCATTTTGTCGTGGTATGCCAAAACAAATCTTGCCTGTCAATTGGAACTTATGGTTAACATGATTTTTTATTAGTGTAACTAACTCGCTATTCACAGATGAGTAGTGCAGCTGGAAAAGTTCCCGCACCTGGCCAGGCACTTTACTCTGCTACCAAACATGCTCTCAATGGTTACTTTGCTTCTCTACGTTCGGAGGTATTGAATATTGTAGCTCACTAAGCTTGCAGCATAATACAATTCAGGCATGCTAACTTATATACATGAAGGTTATTCACTTGTATCGACGAGTACTCGTAGATAAATCTTTCTTCTGTTATCAACTACATTGTCTGTGTATTGACTGAAACTGAATTTGTGGCTGGGTGGCTCTCTACTGTTAAGTCGTTGTTTCCTTATATGTTCACAAAAAATGTTGTTCAAGCGATATATGTCTATCAGTTTATTTGATGTATCTACTATGTTGCATGCTGCAGCTATGTACGAAAGGCATTAAAGTCACTGTTGTCTGTCCTGGACCTATTGAAACACCACAAACTCCTGGTGCAACCTCTTCATCACAAAGGCATTCTTCCGAGGTTATCCTTTGTTTATTACTCTTCACTTTTTCAAATAAACAAAAAGTTATTTTCTTGGCAAAGGCACACGGAAGTCTCAACTTGCTCAGCTAGACGTAGCTTGTGGTTGTTGTATCGTGCTGTGCTTATGTCTAAATCTTGTGTGACAAGAAAGTTATGAAAATTCTATTGGCTACCCTGTTCTGTCAGTCAGATTAATGTTACGTATATTGTGTTACCTACATATTTCGTCCCATATGTGTTAGAACTTAGAACCTAGTAATAACAATGGTCAAACCAAACAAGTTAATCATAATCCAAAGGTTTTCTAAAATGCATTATATTTGGTGTCTAGACCTACTGTAATGTTTGTGATATAACATTCTGCTTGTGTCCTAACATCTCGTACCCAACTACTTGCCTAAGTGTTTAAAGTTCCAAGTCCCCTTTACTCATCCTTAATTTTTATAGCCACTCATCTTTGTTAATCTCTGCAGAAACGTGTTTCAGTTGAAAGATGTGCTGAACTGACAATTGTTGCAGCAACGCATGGACTTAAAGAAGCATGGATATCATATCAGGTATATTTCAATTTGAATTTGACTGCTTGGGCCATTTAGGAAGTTTGGAGTCTTGAATCTACTACGTTCATCATATTATCTATCATGGTAGCAACTTACCACCATGTGTAGTCATTTATAATATAGACGCTATTCATCAACCTCGAGGTTCCTAGAAACTTTGTGCTCACGTTTTCAACTGTTAGCTAATGTGCGTAGTAACAATGTAACATATAAAGCTTCCATCATATAATAATGTGTTGATTACAATTATTGTATTGCAGTAACCTATGGGCTATCGTTTCTTATGTTTCTGTTGGGTTTCATATCTAGCCTTGGTTGTTGTTATTGTTGTTGTAGTAACCTATGGGCTATCGTTAGATCATAGCAACTCCTGTTGTTGCTACACCCACTATTTACGTAGTGTATACTATTGATTCAATAATGTATGCATGGCACTAAAATTAAAATTTTATGTCTGCCACTGTGCATACAGTCCAATATTCTCCTTTCTATATTTATGTTGCATATTGAATCTGAATATTTGTGACTTCCTTTCCTTTGCAGCCTGTGCTGGCCGTTATGTACTTGGTGCAGTATGCTCCAACAATTGGATACTGGCTTATGGACAAGGTAATTCCTCTATCATATCTTACTTTAGTGTACTTATTTTTCTTTACCTTGCTGGTGAACGGTCTTTGCATCTGTCATGTGGGGCCAGTACTTTAGGCGCAGGAACAAGAAGGGTCCAGCGTCAGTTTAGTGATAAGACTTATCTTTAGTTTGCTTGCATATCAAGTTAGTTAATTACGTCCTTAGTTAAGATTGGATCTGTACCTGCTGGTCCTATATGTAAAGGGACCTAGTCCTGTACGTGCTATCATAGAATCAATAAAGAAGAAAAGAGGAGGCTCGTCTCCAGTTATCCCCCAACCCTAATCTCTCTGCGCCCACGGCGCACAAGGATCTGCACGGCTACGCTCTCCAGAGCCTGGGCCTGACAGCATCCTCCAGAAATTTCAGGTAGAAACCGTGTGGTCAAACTTGATCAGTGCATTTATCTTGAAAGTACTTCATAATGTGACACTTTTATGACCTAAAGATAGTAAAATGTTCATTCGCGTCTACCAACTATTGGCAAAATTTAGAACCCGTTTGGAACACGTGATTAAAAGAAATATACAAACATGAAAAACACATGAGTTGGAGTGGCATGCCCCAAAAATCCTGTACAGATTGGAAACACATCAAGAGAAGCTAGTTGAAATACAGGATAGAAAGATGTGTACAAAAGAGGTTATTTGTATTGAATTTTAAACAAGTAGACAACTCTGATGATGCTAGAAACAGTGATTTTATTGGCCAACTTATGTCATGATTGCCACCTTTATCTATCTACTTGTAAACTTTTTTCCCAGGTCGGTGCAAAGCGAGTGGATGCAGCTGCGAAGAAAGGCAATGCGTACAGTTTGAATCTCCTCTTCGGTGGCAAGAAGTCGGCTTGACGACGAAGTTGCTCGTTACTCTACTCAACTGATAGGGGTTCTGAAATAGTCAACGCACATCTATCTGGATTATGAACCTTGTAACCCCTTGAGTTGAAATAAACCTTGTTTCCTTTTTTTAATATCAATAATATGTGTAAAACGACCAACAGAAAGCAATGTCAGTTTCGAGTTTAAGTATATGTGAACTCGAGTACAGTTCAGCGTTCCAGCTTCAAGTTTCAAGATGTAGTGTTTATTTGTTGTGTTTCCTGTGTGCATCCTGATTGTTTAGCCGGATATGGCATACTGTTGCACATGCAACACCATTGCATATTAAGAGAACACGCTAATTATTAACTTGACACCCTTCTGGCTGAGCTGCAAATGGTACAGGTACAAGCAGCCTACAACTGGCATTTCATTCAACCTTGAACAAGGCTCAGCCGGATATTCTACAGTACAATTTTATTTGGAAAAAACTCTACAGTGCATTTGAACTAGTGTACACAACTCAGCTTGTATTTCAGTGTTTCCACCCGTTGAGAAAGCCATCTGGACTGTACGGCTCCAAGAATCCAATGAACTGCACATCGTGTGGTAACGAACAATTAATAATCGCGCCCTTTATTTACATAGCTAGAGTTTATTTACATAGTCCCACTGATCAGAGAGTGGAAAAATGGAGGCTGAGCTACATGGAGCCCTTTATTTTCAAAAATTTGAGAATCATATTTCGAAGTTTCAAAAAAATCTGAGAAAATGGTGGATGCAGAAAATCTTGTATTCTACCAACATGAAAAATCTCAACTAGAAATATCATGTATTTTGGGCTGCACAAAAAATGACAAATTCTGACAATTGAAAGTAGTGAACAGTGCAATATTTCAACTCTTCCAAATCTGTCAGATTATGTCATTTTTGTGTAGCCCAGAATATGCAATATTTTGATTTGAGATTTTGCACGTTGATAGAATAGAACATTGTATACATCCAAGATTTTTTTCAGATTTTGTTGAAACCTCAAAATATGATTTTCGAGTTTTTGAAAATAAAGGGTTCCATGTAGCTCGGCCTCCATTTGTGGTTTTCACACTGATCACTGCCACAAAATACACATGCTAGATCAAGATGATAGCATTTTTATTGTAATGAAATATTTTACTCCTCATGGTCTTTACTATTTTTATTCTCGACTTGTGATGCGAACTTGCATCGAATCTGCTCTATTATTCTGACCTTATTGGGTGCTAATCTACACTAGAAATTGATTAGACCGAGTCTCGTTCCTCCGCTCCACCCCCCGCACGCTGTGCAAGGGCACCTCATCAGCGATTATGCTCTCGGCATGGTGGATTTGGAAGCAACGGAACGCAATTGTCTTCGAAAACACGCGGCCTTCAGTTGGCGCTTTGATGGAAACTATCAAGGCGGAGGCTCGTTCTTCGGTGAGCGCAAGGGCCCATGGCCTCAGACACCTGCTCTCCTAGTTTAGGTCACTGGGTTGAGTTGTATGGCGTGGCTGGCCTTCTTATTTTCTATCAATGCATCAAAACACAATGTTTTTTGCGTTTTCGCGGAAAAAAAATCATTAGACAAACTGAATACAAATTTTTCATGTCCCTTCGTCCAAAGTTTTACATGGTTTTCAATTTAAGTTAAATAATGTACATTATGATTAGTAATCTAGCTTTCTGATATCTTATTTGTGAATGCATGTATTAGACAAAAAGGGCAAACATGAACGATCAATTAAAAAACAAAAAAAGGCCAAAATGTTGCTTGAGTGATGATAAAAGCAGTAATAGAAGAACTGATTTGTGAGATGCATCACCTTATTACATCAGAGCCTAGCACAACCAACAAATTAATAGGAAAACGCAGTACCTTGAAACCATCGTGAGACCATCGGCACCATAACCTTCACGCACACGGATTTCAAAAACAGGCCCATAGGGCTGAGTCAAATGAACATTTATCCAACAACCCTCACGGAACAAACGGTCAATGACTTCGGAGGAAAGTTGGTTCTTGTGTGGATCTGTAGATACATATTTCAACTAAATATACCATAATGGTGGTCTCCAACTCGAAGAATGTTAAGCCGGGACATATCTTTATTACCACTTCCATGGAGGCAGCCCCACCATCCATCCCTACTCCTGTGAACATGTTTGGCCAGTGCCCTTGCAGCATCAGTTAAGGAACAAGTTTTCACCTCCAATACAATACGGCACAATCAATCTTAGGTACAAGGGAAATTTCACAAGGTGGAGGCTAGGTAATATTTAAGAACAGAAAAATGTTTGGATGGGACAGAAATTAAATAAAATAGAAAGCTAGTCGTAAAAGCCAAACTTACAGTTGGTTTGTGTAGTTTCATACAAGATGATATCAGCACCGATCTTGGAGGAGGTAGTCCATCTGGAACTGTTCCTGCTGTGTTTGCCAGACCAAGAAGTCTACCCAATCCATCATAACCCAGTCCCTGGAAAATAATGGGAGCCAAGTTCAAGAAGCACAGAACCAGCTCTTGAACTAAAACAGTATTTATTGATAGCCAGAACATGAATCCAATACAAATATTACTAATTAGGAGTTGACCCATTAAGCTTTAACAAACATTCACCAAACACCGAGCTACGAAGTTCTGCAACTGATGTTCAGTGTTGTTGAATGTGTGTTTAGAAAGTACATACATGGTGAATACGACATATCAGCCTTGTATACTCAAAAATTAGACATATAAGGTGTGTCTCATAAATACAATTGCAAATGTTCTGGCAACAGTACAAACAGAAGAAATGCTGAACGAAAACGGGGAACTGTGCCACTCACAGCAAGAAGTTCTGTCATGGTTACATAAGGTTGCCTCAGTGGCTTTGAAATAGAAATTGCTAAGACTCCATAAGAGTTCTCCTTTTCCTCGGTGTAGAATTTTCTGTAGACTTTGACACCTGCATATGCAGATAATTTACTCAATTATCCAGGTACAGATAACCTTTTTTATAAAAGTAATAACTGTATTAGTGACAGGAACATGTTATACCAGCATGGGCTAAGTTGGACTTCAGCTATTCCAGAAATGTGTACTCACCCACATATCATAAGACCTAAGTTGTGTTTTTCAATATAATTACAGTCTGAAGATTAAAGAGTAGCATGGCTAGCATGCACCCTTGGAGCTGAATTAAATTGTATTTCTATGGTGCTTGCCAAACCGAGAACATTCAGTGCAGTATGGTTTCACATCAAGATTTCAAGGATCCAGCAAGCTTTCTAACAAATATGTACAATGTTGTACAGCTATACAACAGTTACACTGATATTACTATCAATTACTGCCTACAGATGATACTCTTCCTGACTATATTGCAAAGTTTGAACAGAGTATTGGTTCGCTCAAACTCCAGTCAGGGAAGTACAGACTCTATTGATATACCTGTCATGAATTCACAAAACTATTTTACATAAGCCAGGGAATGACAAGTGCCAAAATATGTTCTTAAAAGGGTTAACTCATGGATGACAAAAGGTGCAGATAACATGAGAATTCGGAACACAATACAAGTAATGCTGTGATGGTATGAAATTAATTACCTTCTTCAGCTGATGAAATACCAGGAAGAACATTTGAGATCGTCTCTGCTTGCAGCATCTCAGAGAATGAACTGTAATTTCGAACTGCCTGAAATATAAGAGAAGCAATGGGGATTTACAACTCTTGAATAAAAATTATATATGTGCAGGTCAAAAAGGATTATCTGCCCAATTATGTCTTACGAGATAAAATCTAAGCACATATTTAGAAATGACATCAACAATGGAATTTTCCTATCAGATACTTATGTCAATTGACTGGAAATCAATAAAGATGAAATGGTTTCAGCGATTATCTCAACTGTCATGGGAGAAGAAAGATCCAATTGTTTCATCAACCAGTACTGTAGTGTGATGGAAATATAAGATTTACTGAAGAGAAAGAGGCATTTATAAAGCTAGCACATATACCTCAACGTCAAGCAAGAGGCATTTATTGAAGAGCAGCAAAGAACCTTGTGTAATTCTGGGACAAAATGTCAATAAAACATGATTACATGAGTAGCTCGCGCAGTATAAAATAATCCCTAACCATAAAAAAAAGCTTAGGTTAACTTTTGATCAAAACGACAATTAAGGTTTCCAAGTAGTAGCGACGAATCTCAGATTGTATATTGGAGTGGACGAGCATTTAAGGATATCATAAATGCTACGTGAGTCCACAAATTTTGCAACATGTTTTGTATCCTCAAACTTTGAACTGAGAATGAGATTATGGAAGACCCTGATATAGAGGATCCTGAATATACGCCGACACCTAAACAGCATAATAAGCAAATAATTTCACATTTCATAATGTAACTCGGATATATGTTCCTAGTTGATGGTATGACATTAGGGCTCTAACGTTTTTACACCATTTGGCTACTAAAAATTTCAGTTTCCAAAACTTCGAAATCAGATATGCATACCGGTTGTAATTACCAGCTGCTAACCTCCCTTCAACATTCTTGGATCCAGCTGCAGGAGTACATGATTCAAATTAGAAAATGTGTCTGACACAAAAGGTAAGAAAGAATAAATTTAAGTTACAAATTTCCTCGAAATAAATAAATTAACGCCAGCTAAAATCATGGAAGTGGAGACTGGATTCAGGCAATGAAATAAAAATCATCATTTTGGGGAATACAGATTAAACGCAGATAATTGATTAGGTATACTGAGCACCCTAGAAAAATCACAAACACAGTCGTCAGATTAAAGGTCGACGTAATAATTAAGACACATATAATTACAAGGAAAGCAAGATATGAATACCAGTTAGATGACAGCTATAGCGAACCACAAGAAAAAGATTCTGACTTACCACGGAGTTGAGTGAAGTATGGTTCTTGAACATGTAGCACAAACTCCACTGCGTCATACATCTAGTGAATAGAGATGACTATAATCAGCAACAAACAAACACATTGCAGGAAAGGGTATCCCTCTCTATATTTTCAAAAAGTGCATCTTAAAATGTTCAAAAAATCTGCTCAACAATTACAGATAGGCATGGGGGAAAACAATAATAACTTGCAAAAAACATAAAAAAATATTTTTGATTTGTATAAGCTGCACACTGAAAATAAGAAACATGGTCCACATAGCAATTATTGGACAAGTGATTTATGTTTGCACAGCTCAGAAAAATGCATAGGTTTTCCCGCAAATTTGGATGAAAGATCATACATCAATTTGTACACGTTATAATTTTCAACCTTCTTAATACAGAATAGAAAACACTGGCTCGGTTGTAATAGTTCCGTAGAGCCAATTGTACTTTCCGATACCAGGTATTCATATATTACATAAAACGGAGAATTTGCAGCATTTGATTTTCGTTGCGTTTAGTACTCTGTGCAGGAGGATGCCTGCTCCCAGAGGTACATTGGTGCATATATACATGTACAAACACAGAGGCTGCCTGCTCCGTTGTGGGAATCATTACGCTCCTCATCCTTTATGACCATAATTCATAACAGACAGATCCTAAACACACCATCCTACAAGTATAAGAACAGTTGCAAATACATGGTTAAATTATTGGTAATAGCTTCAGATGATTATTGTTCTGACAATCTTTTCTTTTCATTCCACGAAAAATAAAAATTGTTTCTTTCCTCCAATTATCTGGTTTGACGGCTAGACGCGGACGAATTGCACCCGCGCTCGCTTGCTCCCGTTAATTCTGTGTGTGGTAGCAGCGTGGGCAGGCCATTTAATGCGACGCGGATCTATTTCCAGCTAATGATATACTCCTGGGTATACGTGGTAGAGGACCGTATGATTGACCATGCAAATTTAGTGCCGATACAGTGGGTTAGCCAGTATTGATATAAATGCGTCAGAGCTGCATGTCATGTGCGCGTAGTCGTTACAGTGCTGTTTAAGTCTGGGGGACACTCGTCGCCTTCTTCCCAAATTGTACAAATGCATTGGATGCCTAGTTAAGTACAGTTTACTGTTGCCCCAATGTATTTGAATATTTGCCTAAGAACCAACTTATCTGTAGATCTGGACATGGTGCTGCTTTAAACTGAGCTCTGTGCACTCAAAGATTGTTGTGAATAGAGGGCATTGAGATTATCAGCAAACACTGATTACTTGATTAACACAGTGGTAACGAACAGTGCTACAGCGATGGTGACACTTTGCTCCTGGAGTGGAGGTGCTAGCTCTACGAGCTCTTACCACTTCGACTCGTACAGGTTCAAGGACATTTACTCGGATTGGTACAGTTTTGCTTCAGTTAATTCGCCTCACCATGGTACTGGTGCATCTCCTCACGTTCATACTGTCCGGGTGGTTGGCGGCGTATTCGGCCGGCTGTTTCCATTGGCTTATACAGCTAGCTATTTGACGTCAGCGTGTGAAACGGATGGATCGATAGGAACTGGATAATCGGAGCAAGCGAGCGCCGGCTCACTTCGGAGTTTTCGGGCACCTATTCACCTAGAATTCAAGCAAATCCGATAAAAAAGAAAGAGGAAGAAAGCAAATCAGAGAAGCATTACCCGCTTTAACTCGGCGCCCTTCTCGAGCAGGGCCGCCTCCCACTCATCCTCCCTCTTCCGCGAACCATTCTCCTCCGCAGGAGTCCCTACCGCCCCCTCCCCCGCTGGAGATCTTGGGATCCGTCCCTCCTCGATGCATCCCACTAGCTCCGTCGCCAGCTTATCGCACAGATCGTCGTCGAGCAGGCGGGAGCAATAAGATGGGGACAGAGGGAGGGCGGGGTCCGGGGCGGCGACGTGGGAGGAGAGGACGAAGCGGAGTAGTTCGCCGATGTTGGCGGACGAGAGGGTCACAGCGCCCACGCCCGGCGATGGCGGCTGCGAAGGGTGCTCAATGGTCGCCATTTCTTGTGCTGAAGTGACAAGATTCGTGCTCATGGTTCACAAAGGTTTAGCTTATGTTGAACGTTTAGTTGTCAAATTGGAAAAAATTATGTCGAACGGCCTCTAGTTTCTATTTTTTTCGACAAAGGAAATATATTAATATCGAAAACATATAGTTTCAATTAGCCATGAGTATAAAAACACAATAAATAGATATAAAATCATACATATATTACAATATCCAACTTTTATGCCCTAATCCTTCCTAGAGACCACCTCTTCTCAAATTATAATATGTTTTGGGGGTCTACCAAATCGTTTTATAATTTGGGACGGAGGTAGTAGATCTGATCGCACTAACACGAGCTTCTATCTCACCAAGTTGTTCATGTTAACCGAGCAACCTTAAATAGTCCGCCATTTTGACTGATGTCGTTCCATTTCTCTGCGCCTCTCTTGATTCCCACTCAAGGCTCACATTTTTATCCTCAATCCCTATGATGCACAATTCGTTTCACTTCCTATATCCCAATCTTCCTTCCTCGGTGTATAGATATTTTGTCTTATCCATCTATATCTTCTTTCTTCATTGGCGGAACTCATTCCCCTTGCATTATGTCGATAATTATCTGACCTTTGTAATTTGATGGTCTGATAGTTACATAAATCTTGTGCCCGCAACAACGCCCCCGCGAGTTCTTCTAGACTTCTAGTGCCATTACATACCGAGTGCTAGTACTACAGATAATTAACGTGCTTGCAATAAAAATATCCTCTTCCTAGCATGCAGTTAATCGCACTCAGTGGAGATTTTGGTCCTACCTAATTAATTCAAGTTCACGAATTCTTTCGGAGCAGCTGCAGCCATATATGAAGAATGTTCGTTTCTTTGTCGTAATTTTAGTCATGTTAGTTTTTCTCATTGTCCTAGTAAGGCTAACAGAGCCACACATGTTTTAGCTAAGTTTTATGAGGTCGTTCCTGAGGTGTGGCATGACAATCCTCTGTTTTGTGTGTGTTCTGTAATAGCGGACGACGTAACTATTGTGCCTAATTAATATAATCACTACTAGAAAAATGACCTCTAGTCGCGGTTCCAGAGGACCTTTAGTCGCGGTTGGGCAACCGCGACTAGGCTGGCGGGACTAAAGCCCCCACCCTTTAGTCGCGGCGGATTCCGAACCGCGACTAGAGGTCCCTCCACGTGGGCTTTAGGGGGACGTGGGGTGCACCAACCGGGACCAAAGGGTTTTGGTTTTTTTTTTCTTTTTCGATTTAATTGCAGGGTTTAGGGTTTATATATGCCGGGGTTTGGTTATAGCTAGGTTCCCGTGTCCCGTGGTAACGGTAACCCTTCCCGTTGCGATGACGGTTACGGTGACGGTAACCGTTACGGTAACCGTGACGGTTACCGTTACGGTAACCGTAACGTTTTCGATGTCGTAACCGTTCCCGTGTCGTATGAAGTCGATGCACATATTTATAACACATACAATTAAATTAAGTAATACTTGAAGATCGTAGACAAGAGTTCGTTGATGCGCCAAGAGTTATCGTAGTACAAGAGTTGAAGCAAAACAACAAGTTACTTTAACGATTTCATGCTTTCAGCATCGTAGTACTCTCCTTTCTCCTGTAAGGCCTCTGAAAGGTAAAATCCCGCCAATTCCTCTCCAATTGCTCTGAAGCGGTGGTCGAGTGGTAGCCTCTCGCGCTTTTTTGCCAACTCTGCATCCTTTCTCATATTCCATTTCTCGGTGACTAATACATATATATACTCGCAAACGAAGAATCCACAGTACTCAGTTCCCTTTGGTTGCTCCATGCAAGACTATACAAGAATAGATTTCAGTCAATAATAATGAAGTATGCATGAGAAATGTTGTGTGGACGAAGAGGTAGCAGTACTTACTTGGTTTAACTTCCAATCCAGCTTTTGGCGCCACCCACCTTCAGGATCTTCCGCTCGAAACCTTTCCCAAACTCTGCCCGACAAAGAACATTCACAAATGAGTTATTCGTTAATGACTTGACATCAAGATATGAATGACAGAGGCGGTAAGAAATGAATGTACCTTGCTAGTAAGTCGAAACAACTCCTGTAAGTGTCAGGATGATACCTCAATGAGTCAAGTGAATGAATAAGTCCTTCGTGATGTCTAATGACAAGAAGAATCCAGTGGTAGCTGGGCACAGTCATGCATAACTCATCAGTTAAACTTAACATCGGGTGAGCAAATTAGAATGTGTAGAAGACACTAAAACTTACCGGAAGTGGTAAGGCCAATATATAGTTCTTTTGTCGCGGTATCGCTTGAACACCCTTAGCAAATCATCCGGTGTGTTCTTGTTATACAAGGGATTTATTATGGTTTCTTCGTTATATTTATCCGGGTCAATGAACCCAATGTCATGCTGGTTCAGCTTTTTGAGCTCGAGCATCTTCAATCTGCATAATATAGCACACAAAAGATTAAAGTGAGAATAATTACAAACAATGAACGAGACTAGGTAAAGACTTAAATAAATCACTTACAGGCAATAGGAACTCATGATAGATTTGTTGAGTGCCCGCAGATTGTATAGCTGAAAAAGTTCGCTAAAGGTAACAGTGTGATTGTAGTCTTCTAAGAAGTGCTCATCGTCTTCCCTACATTTCAGAACGATAGCAGATGTCTTCTTTGCATTTTTCATGTACCATTGATGCAGAGTACGCATTTTTGTTGGAAGGCCCCTGATTTGCACCAAAGCTTTCCCCGAAACGAACTTTCTTACTGGAGGAGCTGGTGGTGCAGTCTCGAAATTCAATCTCGAAGCATATTCATCTATAAGCATTTGCGCTTCGGCGGCAAGACGACGGATTACCTCTATGTCAAACACCATCGGCTCTTTAGGGTCAGATTGTACTGGTTGTTTTCCGCGCTGGGGAACTCGACTATCTTTGTTCGTCGGCGGCGGGACAATTAGCGGGGGGACAGAACGTACGGGTTGTTCTCCGAGCTGGGGAACTTGTTTACCTATCTTCGGCGGCGGTGGGACCGATGGTGCTGCTTTTGAAGCTTCCTTCGCCGGCGGGACCGATGGTGCTGCTTGTTTTTCGTTTGCCGCCGGCGGCGGGACTGATTCTGCGTCTTGTTCACCTTTCTTCGGCGCCTCCGCCGCCGTCACCTCGTCATATGACTTCTGAATAGAACGGACATAGTCAGATGGCGGCTTCTCTGGAGGGACATATAAGTTGTCAATGACTTTATGACAAGCCGCTGCAGTATAGCCCTCGGTAAATGTTGGCGGCGGCACTTTCGGTGCGAACAATGATTTATTATGCTCCTCGATGGCTGCTTCGTTTTGGTCAAGAGTCTTCTGCCAAGGTTGCCTCAGATCAGGCGTTGTGGCCCTTTTAGCAGGTCGCCTCTTGACCGGGGAAGATGCGCGCCTTCTCCGTTTAAGCGGTACGGACACTTCCGGTGGGGGGTTCCGTACCGGAGATGGAGATGGAGATGGACTTTGCTGACTGAGATGGTCCTCTAGATTATTTTCCGGTGTGGGGTCCCTGTCACGCGGTGCCGGAGATGGATGTGTCTCATCGATACCCCGGCAGGGTGGGCTTTGCTGAGTCGGTGGCTTTGAGAACTTGATGTATTTCTTGTTCCACTGGACGAAACAACCATTGACATCGCACAATGCCTCCTCACCGTTACCTCCAGGAATCTCAAGAGCCAATGATTCCGATCCCGGCACAATTTCATCCACCCCGACAACAGCATAGCCAGGATGAATGACACCATTATGGTAGCTTGCTGTGTCGACAATCGGTAAAGCATAGCCGACCGCCACCTTCATGGATATGTTGCTCACAGGCGTATGTAGCTCACATGGTGTCGGTTCCGTGATATCATCCACGGGGTAGCGAGCATCGAGTTCTAGTTGCGTGGAACCCACGCTGCTTCTAAGCTGAGATCGAGCATCCACGACTTCAGGATCTTGGGGCTGCTGCACCTGGCGTTCATTAATGAGTTGCTTCATCTGGCGTTCCAAATTCGCTATCCGCTCTTCACCCTGCTTCTTCTTTCTTGCACGGCTTCTATAAGTGTCAGCGTGCTGCGGATACTGTTTTTTCAAGGTGGCACCGCCGGGTAAGCCTCGTAAACGTCCCCAGTGTTCAGGTTTCCCTAGGGCCCATGCCAGCTCGTCTTCCTCTCTATAGGGTTCCCACGTACCCGCTAGAACTTCCTTTATTGCATCCTCAATTTTTGGGACCATGGCTACTACTGTTGCCTTGTATTTTGCCAGTGATCTCTTAGCTTCACCAGTTTTTTTTGACTGAAATCTGGATCAACCTTTTCATATTTTGCCCATAATGTTTGCTTATATTTCCGAAAGGCGTCGGCCATCTTGGAGAGAGTCCAGTGCTTGAGTTTCAACTTCAAGGCGGGCTCAATACCATCCGGGAGGTTAAAATGCTGCAAGAGTGTGTCAAAACAGAAATCTTTATAATGCTGGTGGACATAGCAAGGGTCATCCTCGGCAACGCCTGCTGGCTTAAGCCATTCTGCTATGGAGATCGGGACCTCGTCCCTAACAATAACTCCAGCTTGACTAATATATTTTCTGCGGTTCTCTATCGGTTCCACCGGATCGCCATCTACATCAATTTTATAGATTGGTAACTTTGCATCTTCGCTAGTCATTCTTTTCGCTGGGCCTCGAGGAGCTTGATTCTTAGCCTTTTTATGCAAGGTGGACACCTAAAGTAAGAAATATAATGCGTTAATAAGTGCAATACAAAACAGTTAATGCATTTTGTGTTCAAGCAAATATAGAATTCATATATAAACCTCGAGGTGGAGGGTGTTCGAGGTGGAGGCTGTTATTTCTTCTTCCTCTAAAATACCCTCACCAGACGGGTTTAAAAATTGTGATGCAAATTGCTCAAAATCTTCGTTTCGATCGTCGACGGCGCCTTCTCCACCGGCAGCATTTGCATCGCGATGCTCAAAAATATCCTGCATGAATAAGTTTTCTCCTTCCTCGTCTCGCACAATTAAAGGGTCATCCATAGCTGAATGTTCCTACACGCAATAAATTTAACAAATTATGATAAACAATAATTTGATACAAAGTATCAAAGTGCTTGATACAAATTTAACAAATTATGATACAAAGTATCCACATGTGCTTGATACAAAGTATGACAAAAACAATAACAAATTTAACAAATTTGATACAAAAAGTTACAAAGTATATATGATAAACAATTACAAATTTAAATCCTTACTTATATCTATAAATTTACCTAGCTATATTGATCTACTAATAAAATGATTTCTACCTATATTGATATACTAATAAATTAACCTAAGTAAATTGACCTAACTAACTTATGATATACTAATAAAATGATTTCTAACTATATTGATCTAACTAAATTAACCTAAGTAAATTGACCTAACTAACTTGACAAATAATTAACCTAAATTAACCTAACTAAATTAAACTAACTATATTGATCTAACTAAATTAACCTAACTAAATTAACCTAACTAAGTTAAACTAACTATATTGATCTAACTAAATTAACCTAACTAAATTAAACTAACTATATTGATCTAACTATATTGATCTAACTAAATTAACCTAACTAAATTAACCTAATTAACTAAGTACAGGGGAGGCGCGCGGCGTGGGGAAGACCTACCGGCAGCGGCGCGCGCGAGGCAGGGGAGGGGCGCGCGGCGTGGGGGCGCGAAGGCTGGAGGGGCACCACGGCGGCGGAGATGGGCACCGGCGTTGGGGCGCGGCGGCTGGAGGGGGCACCGCGGCGGAGGCAGGGGAGGGGCGCGCGTGGGGGCGCGGCTGCTGGAGGGGCACCACGGCGCGGCGGAGATGGGCACCACGGTGCGGCGGCTGGCCGGAGCAGGGCTTCGCCGGCGTTGTGCGTCGTGGGAGCCCGGAGGCGTTTGTGTGCTTCGATTTGGGGGAGTTTTCCAAAAATTTCGCAAACTCCCCCACTAAACCGCGCGGAATCGACCTTTGGTCGCGGTTGTTGGCTGCAACCGCGACCAAAGACCCTTTAGTCGCGGTTGCAGCCAACAACCGCGACCAAAGGTCGACCTGGGCCGCCCAAATTCTGGCGCCAAGCCCGGGGGGCCTTTAGTCGCGGTTGTTTGCTGCAACCGCGACTATTGGGCTTTTTTACATTTTTTGCTGTTTCTTTTTTCTTTTGTTGTATTTGTTTTCTTTTATCATTTTAATTGAAAGGGAACTCAACGCTTGGTCCCAACTTAATGAGTCGTGGAATTTCCAAAAACTATGGATGGTTCTATGTTGTAACCACTACTTGTGTACCCTAAAATTATTTTTGTAACAATTTTAGAGCAAACTATCACATATTTGTAAGATGAATGTTTGGTGTTGTAAAATGCAGAAGAAAGCAGATAAAAATTATTAATTCATTTATCTTAATGCATTACATAAAAGGTTTAATACATTATTACACATGATACAACGTCTCACAAGCGCTTGAAAGAAACACACCCCTGATCCAACATCACCAACATTATTCTACATAAACGGACTTGCTGGCTCGAAGGCCGTAGGATTAGGGGGAACGGCGGGAGGAGCCAGCCCCGTGGGCGGCCGCCCGGTTCTCGCGCGCACGTTTGCGGCGGAGGGCAAGATCCATGGAGGATGAGTCTTTCAGCGCCCAATCCAGATCGGAAGCCTCCTTCGCCTTGAGCTGGTAGGAAGTCTTGGCTCGCTGGACAGGGTAGTCGCGGATAGACTGGAAGGAGTCTTCCATGGCCTCCTGTATCTGCAACCCACAACCTTCTTCCCCGTCGTCGCTCCAGTCGAAGTCGTCGTCCTCCTCCTCCTCCGGGGAGGAGCGGCGGCGCCTGGCGGAGGTGCAGCGCCGCCAGGTGGAGGTGCGGCGGCATCTGGTGGAGCAGGAGGCCGGTAGCTGGGCATTCCTCTCCACGCCGGGCTCGTGGGCATACGGCGGGATAGACTCCCGCGGTTGCGCCCAAGCGCGCTCTGCCGAGCACGCTCGACCTCGTCCAGAAGGCGCTGCGGCGGGCGTGGCGGATCCATCTCGTGGAGACGATGCGTTCGTGGCTAGGAATGGTGGATTAGGGTTTACCCCGTCGGCGACAATATATAAAGACCTCCAGGGCAGCGCTGGGGGAGGACACGTGCCCAGGGAAGCGCTGGGGGAGGACACGTGTCGTGACCGCAAAGCCCGTCTTTAGTCCCGGTTGGTATCCAACCGGGACTAAAGAAGCACACGGATCGTGTGTTTCTTTCGAGCGCTTGTGAGCCGTTGGATCAGGGGTGTGTTTCTTTTGAGGGATTGTGAGCTGTTGGATCAGCAGTATCACGACCACTTCGTGAGCCACATGACCCTGTTGGTGTTACCAACCGGGACTAAAGAAGCACACGTACCCTATATATAGCCGCCCTCCTCAGACAGGTTACTCACTCACACAAAACATTCCAGCGTCACTCGGAGAAGCATCTTTGGGCAACCAGCGGCAAGACGTCTCTGATGACCTGCGACCGTTCCAAATGGAACATTTATATTCCCTTTATATTCGACGAGAAGCCAGATGGAACCTTCATACTGCGAAGACATTCAAAAAATATTTTCTTCTCTTCTTTCGTAAGAGCATAGCTCGCAGGACCTTGATGATTATCAGAATGATCGTCGTCTCGTGAATGCATACGTCGATGGGCCTGTCTTGCTTCCGGTGTATCTTTTGACTTTCCATACACGCCCAACAAGTTAAGCAGGTTCAAGCAAAGATTTTTTGTCACGTGCATCACGTCGATTGCAGAGTGAACCTCTAGCATTATCCAATAGGGCAGCTCCCAAAATATAGATTTCTTCTTCCACATGGGAACGTGGTTCTGAGCGTCATTCGGAACAGATAGTGCTCCAGCACCCTTCCCAAATATTACTTTTAAATCCTTGACCATATCATGTATAACAGAACTAGAAGGTCGAGTAGGCTTCCGCCGAATATCTTCCTCACCTTTGTAATGTCGGCCTTCCTTTCTTCCTGCATGCCTCGGTACAAGCCATCGACGATGGCCCAGGTACACAATCTTGTTACCTATATGTTTACCTTGAGTCTCACCTAAACAATGCGTACATGCATTGTATCCCTTGTTTGACTGTCCTGAGATGTTACTAAGAGCAGGCCAATCATTGATGGTTACAAACAAGAGCGCTCGTAGATCAAATTCCGTTTGCTCGTGCTCATCCCACACACGCACACCTTCATCACTCCACAGCTGTAAAAGTTCTTCCACCAATGGCCTCAGATACACGTCAATGTCGTTGCCAGGTTGCTTCGGGCCTTGGATGAGCACTGGCATCATAATGAACTTCCGCTTCATGCACAACCAGGGAGGAAGGTTATATATACATAGAGTCACAGGCCAAGTGCTATGACTGGAGCTCTGCTCTCCAAATGGATTAAATCCATCTGTACTTAGACCAAATCTTAAGTTCCTAGCGTCATCCGAAAATTTCGGGAACACTCTGTCGATTTTTCTCCACTGGGACCCATCAGCGGGGTGTCTCATCATCATGTCTTTTTTACGTTCTTCTTTGTGCCAGCGCAACAACTTGGCATGCTCTTTGTTTTGGAACAAACGTTTCAGACGTGGTATTATAGGAGCATACCACATCACCTTGGCAGGAATCCTCTTCCTTGGACAACCTTGCTCGCCCTCAACTTCACCTGGGTCATCTCGCCCAATCTTAAACCGCAATGCACCGCATACAGGACAAGCATTTAAATTTTCGTGCTCGCCGCGGTAGAGGATGCAGTCATTAATGCATGCATGTATCTTCTGCACCTCTAATCCTAGAGGGCAGACAACCTTCTTTGCTTCATACGTACTAGAGGGCAATTCGTTTTCATTTGGAAGCATCTTCTTAACTATTTTCAGCAAACTTTCAAAGTGCTTGTCGGTAGTACCACTCTCTGCCTTCCATTGTAGCATTTCCAGTATCGTACCGAGCTTTTTCTGGCCATCTGTACAAGTTGGGTACAACAATTTGCTGTGATCGGCTAACATGCGCTCCAACTTCAACCTCTCGTTTTCACTTCCACAGTCCATTTGTGCATCATGAATGGCCTGACGAAGATCATCGTCGGGCTCATCAAAGATGGCATCCTCTTCAACTTCGTCTTCCCCCATTGTAGTATCAGCGTGTTCATTGAACAGAGGATAGTTGTCATTATCCTCCTCTTCTTCATTCTCTTCCATTATAACCCCTCTTTCTCCATGCTTGGTCCAACAATAATAACCAAGCATGAAACCATTTCGCAACAGGTGTTCGTGAAGCCTGTCTGTGGAAGAGTATGTATACTTATTCATACAGAGACTGCATGGACAACACATAAAACCATCCTTTCGCTTGCTTGTCTCAGCCACATGGAGAAAATTATGCATGCCAGTAATGAATTCGGCACAAACTCGGTCACCGTACATCCATTGACGTCTCATCTGCATTATATAAGTATATCAAAAAAATTATGCATGCCAGTAATGAATAGATAAGTGACCATAATAATTCAAGCAAAGTAGAGTGGCGACAAATGTAATACATTGTAGCATTAAATATCCATTAATTTAAACTAACATTGAACTATTTAAAAAATTTAAGTCCAACAACAAATGCGATCAGAATCGCAACTAAGGTAACTATTGAACCAACAGCATAATGATACCAAGCCTCTTGACTAATGGCATATCTTCTAATTTTTTTAAGCTTCAAGCGCATCGCATCCAACTTGATCTCGTAAGCATTAACGACGTCGGCAAGCTTCGAGCGCATCCCATCCAACTTGATCTCGTAAGCATCGACGACGTCGGCAAGCTTGAACTGGTGTTCATCGATGATGTTGACAAGCTTAACCTCCAATTCCTTCTTCTCTTCTTTGCGGAGATCTTCACTTATTTTTAATTTAGCTTTCAAATCATCGTTTTCTTTCACAAAATATTCAACAATAGGGTCCACTGGAATTTCCGGTTCAACTACCTCCTAGACAAATATATATTTATGTCAAAGTTGGTCCGCATGATTGTCATAAACGCGAAACGAAACAAATATATAGTTATTAAAAGTCATACCACATCCGAATAATAGAGCGGACGAGAGCCGGTGGGGGTATTTGTGAAAACCATGGCACTATATATATATATAAAACAATTATACAACTTATACAAAAAAACAAATAATAATTATGGAACAAAATCATACAACATAGATTTTTTTTAAATAAAAAAGAAAGCTCACCTAGGTGGTGTCGGTGACGAGACGGTCTATCGACGACGGTGAGGAGGTGAATGTTGTGACACTGAAATACAAAAACATAATTTAGTTTAAGATCAAATTGACAATACAAAATTGAGCTAAATAAGCAAAATGAGCTAACTTAGGCATTTCATCATACACCTACCTAGCACTACAAATATGAATTGAGCTAAATGAGCTAGACAACCAACGAAACGGGCGCCGAAAGAGAGAGTTTGCAGTTGCTAACCCTTGGATAGATGCACCACCGTCAATCTTAACAAATGGTGCAAAAAATCGTGGATGAAATCGAGCTCGGTGGAGAGAAAATGGAGATTCAACTCGAGCTCGAAATGGCCAAGGCTGGCTCGGGGTGGAAGATGAAGGCGACTGACCTTTGATCGCGGTTGGTGGCTCCAACCGCGACTAAAGGTCCTCGCTAGGACAGGCGGCCTTTTTGTGCGGGACCTTTAGTCGCGGTTGGAGCCACCAACCGCGACTAAAGGTCCTCGCGCGTGCCCCGCGCGGCTCCGGCCGCAGGTGGAGGACCTTTAGTCGCGGTTGGTGGCTCCAACCGCGACCAAAGCTCCAGCACAAACCGCCACCTGTCCTAGCCGTTGGATCTGTCGGAGCCGCGAGACCTCTAGTCGCGGTTCGGAAACGAGCCGCAACTAAAGGTCCGCCTCTAAGGCCACTTTTCTACTAGTGAATCCGTCCTGATGGCTTTCCCTCAAAAAATTAAAAATAGGGCTAGCCGTTAAAAGAGATGAAACTGCACAATGTCGCTAGGCTAGAGATCAAAGGAGACTTTGTTTTTCGTTATATATAGATCCATCGAATAACTTGTTGCTGGCCAAGCATGTATGTGGCCTGGAAAGGCGATCAATCCAGTGTTGGCGACAAGATAGCCTGGATCACACGCTGGCAGTCTGTTTCAATAATGCCCGGGAATCACTGGATCACGCTGAGCCGACGCAGCGCCCTAAGGCATGCCATAGCTTCGGCCTCCTCCGCATGACTACACATGATCTAGGATAATCCTCTGCTTCGTCTTTGAACAAAGAATAAAGTTTCTACTTCTCACTGTGATTTTTCGTGAGTGTGGATGGTCACTCGAGCTCCATCGATGTCACTGCAGCATGTCGTTCACACCATACGTGTAGCATCCGTGTAGCTAAATCCTGGACACAATCGGCCACTACTTTGAACAGAGTGACCGAAGGAGTCACAAGATCTCACTCTCATCGATACTGGACAGAACTCTATCCAGTGAGAAACATACTCATCGTTATTCCCCACACCTCCCATTCCCGCGTGTATATCTCTTCAGTTATTCCCTGATTCTCTATTTCGATCTGTTCATGTGATCATCACACCAAGTAAAGCGGAAGAGATGCGGCTTTCTGTTCATATTCGGACAAAGATATATAGTGGGTTATATATAAGGAAGGGTAAGAACATATTCACGTGACCGATATATAGCTGATGGAGCATTGCTTTTTTCTTTCTTTCAAGAGGTGAATGCGCATGAGCTACCATATATAGGTGTACTAGGGACATTTTAATTTATGAACAAAACATTTTGGGTGGACAGCTTGTGCTAACATGAACCTGCACACTATTTTTTTTTTTTGAGAAACACAGTACAGACGCAGACGCTCACAAACACGCACGTACAGACACCCCTATGAACGCACGCACGCAAACCCTATCCCTATGAGCACCTCCGAGAGACTGGTCCGGCAGATCTTGAGGTTGACGAAGTCACCACGGGCGCCTCGCTGTTGACGGGCACGTCACCTACCACTGAAAGCATAGCGCCGGTTAAATCCTGGAAAATCCAGGAAAATGCGAGCACCCATGCCAAGTCTGGGACTTGAACCTGGGTGGGCCGGTTCCACCACAAGGAACCAAACCAGCTGAGCTAGGCTCAGTTCGCAACCTGCACACTATTGCATTCTTACGACTGAGCAGTTTCGACTTCATTCACTTCGCAACGTGACTAGGTGCATGATGGCGAGACCGACTAATTAGTCCACACAATTGACTATGTATTCTTTGCTTTTACGTACATTCCTTACAAAAGCATCATTTAGCAATATCTCATTCATGTTTTTTTAGGGGAGCATCTCATTCAAGTTTATTTGGGGAGCATCTCATTCAAGTTTTTATAGGGAGCACCTTATTCAAGATCGAAGTTGGTTCTCTTAATTCTCTCAAAAACATTGAATCTAAAGAGTATAATCATGGGGGGGTAGGAGGTTCACCACAGCTCAGGAATTACCGACCGTCCATTCGAAACTTGATGCGATCTCAGCCGTCCGATCGAGCGGTGTTTTTTTTTTACTGCTCCTGGTCCCACCCGTCATCGACTGCGTGGCTGGGAGATTCGGTGCAAAACGGGCCGCGGTGGCAGTGCCCGTTATTACGACGAAGCTTTTCTGGGCAAAATCGTCATTTTACGCCTGGGATATATAAGCCACCGCGCCGCGTTGGAAAACCCTAGCCGCCACCCTCGCGTCCTCCCCTCCTGCCTCGCGTCTCTCCTCTAGCTCCCGCCGCCGCGTCTCTCCTCCAGCTCCCTCGCGACCTCCCACTCCTCTCTCTCCCCAACCCTAGCAGGAGCACGGCGGCGGTCCTCCTCGCTCGGGTCTCTCCTCTCCAATCCCCTCCTGCCTCACTCCTCCTCGACCTCCCTCCCAGCCCCCAGCCGCCGCCCCGACCTCCTCCTCTCTCTGCTCGCCTCCTCTCTCGCTCAAGAAGGCGGAGCGCCGCCGTGCACAGAGGCAAAGACGGCCGGGCTGGGCAGCGGTGGCGGCGGCGGCCGGGCAGGCCGCCGGCAGCTAGGCAGGGCAGCGGGGGCCGGGCAGTGGCTGCGACGGCGGCTGGCCAGGCCGGCGACGGCGGCCAGGCCAATCCTCGCCTGCATCTCTCCGCACCCAATCCCCTCTCGCGTCTCCTCCTCCAGCTCACCCCTTGCGCCGCCGCCTCTCTCCTCCCCAATCCTTCCCGCATCTCCTCCTCCAGATCGCCATATCGCGCCGCCGCGCCGTGCTGTCGTCCTCGGCTCGTCCTTCTAGCCGCCTCTGTCGCCTCTCCTGCGCCTTCTGCACGGCTAGCGGACGGGGACGAAAGGGACGGCCGCGGTGGTGGGAGGAGACGCTGCAGGAGCGCGTCTCGGAGGAGGAGCAGGACATGCCGATGGTGTGGGGAAGGAGAGGAGTGGCTGGTGGCATGGAGATGAAGAAGCGGGGGTCGGCGCCTCAGCAGCTGACGGGCGGCCACACGAGCGACGTGAGTGACGGCGGCCTCTGGCTAGCACAGCAAGCGGCCACAGCAGCCTGTCAGCGAGAGCGGCATCCAAGACCGTGGTTGCAGCTTGGGAAGCGACGACAAGCACGGCTGAGACGCCAAGGTGAGCTCCTCCCAGTCCTCTCTTTCCGATTGTGCCTCTCTTCCTCAATCCCGTCCCCCCTGGTGGTACATGCTTGGTGGTACAGGCAGCTGAAGTGGCACAAATAGGGGACGGTGGGGGGATGGATATTGTTAGCCGAAGAAGCATGGATGAAAACCCTAGGCCAGGCACAGTTATTTGCAGGCATCTATTCTGTCTTGCAGCGAGTTCCAAGATGCAATGATGATGCTAGGCTACCAAATAATGGCCTTAACTCTTTTCTAGGAATTTTAGAAGGTTGCTGTAGATTGGCATCACAAGGCACCTGCAAACATTTTTACTTTCTGTGTGGTCTTGGGATTGGTTACTGTGATGCATGACACCCTGCGAAGAATTCTGCAGGACAACGATGGTGCTGGGAGCAAACAACCAAGTTTTGGTAATTAGAATGATATGTTTTCTTCTAACTTTGTTCCCAGCACCACTGTTGTGTTGTAAAATCTCCACTGTGTATTCTTTGTATATCTAATTATATTCTCTGATTCATACATTTTGGGTATGATGTTGTGTGGAGAGCAGCAAAGAAATTTCATGGTTTCAATAATTACTCAACAGATCCAAGGGGCGTACCTTGGCTTGTTTTTAAAATATGTCGCTTTGTGAATTAAGTTGGGTCAGCTCAAGGGATGTTAAAATGGAGGCAGGATCGTCATTAGCTTCCTTGTCATGGAGTTCTTAGAATTGTACCATTTATCTTAATATTTTATAGCTTTTGGAGCAGAAGAATATGTGAAGTGGTAATAACCTCATTCTTCTGGAATTTCAGTTCAAGCACATGCTCAGATGATCCGGGAAGCGGTGGCTGCAGGTGGCGTCAAGTATATCAGATTCGAGGATTTTATGTAACAATCTTATGCCTCGTCACACATTTCAATTTTTTCATTCCAAGATTCAGAGTATTAGATATGTACTTAATACCAAGTATATCACATGTCTTGTCTGCAGATACTGCTGCCATTTACATGTTAAAACTACTCACTGCTATTATATATCTTCCTTTGCATGATTAATTGCCGTTTGATTAAATTCTTATATTTCAAGTTTAGGGCAGTTTGCTATTTTGTCATGCCCTGAAATGGTACATCTCTTTTTACTATCAATCTTATCTCTTGCTATCATATGGTAGTGGATACTTAAGTAAGTTATTTATGTAGTTTACAGTGTTTCAAGTGAGACTCTGACCCGTAAAGCATCATGTAGCATCTATCTATTTATCAATAATGTCATCCAATTAATAGTCATTTTTTAGAAGGATTGTTCCCTGTTTACAATTGATATTTATATTTTCTTACTCTGAAACGTAGACTAGGATTGTCCCATATTTAATGTGTGTGGTTATACCTACTACTAACTTTTTATCAACTTGTATCATGTGAAAGTTCAGACACTTGCATTAGTGGTGTCTTTTGGACAACTCTTCATGTGCTAACCAATATATGACTTTTATCTATGTTATCTAATATGTGGTTTTACCTCAATCAAATCAGGGATTTGTTGGGTGGCGACTATGGAAACAGCAGCACTGCTCTCAGCTTGCCGCAAGTGCATCTATACTACATATGGTAGTATCCTACTTTCAGCTATCCTCATGAACTCTAAAAAGAATCAGTACAGGTTGCTTGGGCATTTGCAAGCATTTCAAATAAAAAATGGTCTCGATCCATACCGGTGTGCTGCTTTGCGATGTAAAGCATTTACAAATTAGCATATTTACTTGCCTAAGCCCTAAGCAGATAACAACTATTTTGCTTTGTGTTCAGGTCTACTGTCCTGCGCTTATGGCCATCAAGACAGATGTGCAAGAGCGCTACAAATCCTAACAAAACTCTTAGGAAACAATTGTTTAATTGTTGGTAAATCATGCATTTTGAGGCTTCGTGTCGCTATTTTATTGCAGGTGAGTAAGCAAAGATACTAATGTGTTTCTTTTGAGTATTTATAATTTATGAAACTGTTTTCATCTTGCCTTGTTTCTTTTGTCAATAGATTTTCAGCATAAAATGTGTGGATTACGAGTTTTTACCGATAGGCTTTCAGCATATAATGTGTACATTACGAGCTTTTGACAATAGGCTTTCAGCACAAAATGTGTAGATTACAAGCTTTTGCCAATAGGCTTTCAGCACATCTTGCATATTGATTTCGTTTGTGTTGCAATCTTCATGTTTTATGCTGCACCACTTTAGTATTTGTGATATTTCAGAAAGATGGGACAGTGGCCTCTTGTGCGGTGCCTCCTCTTGTGCGGTGCAGCCACATACGGCCATGCTCCTTCTGCCGGCAAGGAGGTGCAGCGTCGGTTGGGGGTCGAAAATGGACGGAGATGGAGGTCTCCGGGAGGGGCAGCTGGCTGCACAGGCGCGGCACTGTCCATGGACATACAGGTTAAATCATTCGTTCTTTTTTGTTTTGCTGGTTAGTGTTCAGGGGGAAAGCTCCAGTTTAGTTTACTAGGAAAGCTCCAGTTTAGGCCATCATAGAACGCACCATTGCTTTTTAAGATACGAGTTAATATGTAACCCTACCTTCGATTGAGTTATAAGTAATATCCCCAAGATTAACCTGGGTGCCATTGGATGCATTTGATTGCTTATAGATAAAAAATCCTGTTTACATTACCCGAAAGCCATGTAGATAGATAATCATTTTATCTTTTGCTTAGGCCAGAATCATTTATTTATAAAATCTTTGTACTTTGTCAATGCTGAAAAAAAAATGTGTTTCTTGATTTCTGTACTCCCATGTTTATCCTTGCAGAAAAGAAGAAATTTGTATTGGCATGAAAAAGATCTTTGACTGCACCATTGCTGGCCAATTTCAGTGTATGCCTCACAGGGAGAAAAATGTCCCTTTTCTTGGTTCCTCACTATATTTCCAAGACCAGTTAATCCACCTTTTGTATTTGTTTCAGGACTACATGAGCACCTATTGTGTCTGAGTCCCAAATCCCATGAACCTGGCCCTTATTGTACAATGAAAAGATCTGTTGTATTAAAAGTGAGCTTTCTTGATCAGTCAATGGCTTCTTTGCACGTTTCTTTTTTTTTCATATAATTTCTTAGCCTTTTTAGGTTTTCTAATATGTAGATAAACTGTAGACACAGCGGCATTTTGGTTCCTATAAATCAGCAAGATTTAAACTGGACTATGATTTATTTTTTAATATGTACTTTAGGGTTCCGCAAATAATGAATGATAGAGAAACATTTTTATTTTTTAATGATAGTTTTTATTTTAATCAGCTAGGCTTCTTTAATTTCCGAGTTTATGTTCTCATAATTTTCCCCTATGTTGCTGTGATATTCTGATGTGCACATATAATTACCTACAAGATTGAAACTGATATTTAAAGGCACTTTATCTAAGATTTTGCACTCAAACTGCTCTTTCGGGAGAGGCTGTATGCTCGGGGAGAGCTAAAAGGTCAGATAGGACAGGTTGATCCATGGTGGGCATGCTTTGCTTTGTTTTGGTCCTCTGTTTTTTTGCCTTACATATCACAGTTAGGTTATGTGCTACCTTGATGGCCTTCTCTACATGTTCTTGGCAATGCCCACTATTTTCAATGTGTAATTAGGTGCATGTTCGGTTCTTCTGTACAGGTTTTGATTGATATGCCTGAGCAGCAGCTGGAGATGTTCCTGTGTGCACCAACTATTGGAGATCTTGCTGTGTGGATCTGCTGTCATAGCTGGAGAGGCAAGGTGAGGTGATTTCATCCACTGATTTCTTCCTCTGTTTGGCCATAAATTGTGTAATGCTTTTCTATACTAGCGCCATCATGGTTTTGTCATAGTTTATATAATTCATTCAAATAATACTGTTAGATAACTTTTAAACTGAGAAAACAAATGCTTGGTGTGCTTGTCTGTTTGTACTACTGATTTGCTATCTTTATGGTCATTTGTGAACGTTTATTTTTTTTGTTTCAGGGTCAGAGTGATATCATGATTATTATCGCAGATTACTCTATGTTCGTGTAGCCATTCACCATAACATTGCCACATTGTCTGGGGTTCTCTACTTAGCAATTAGTAGCATTGTTCACAGGTAAGAATTGGCTACTATAGTGTGGTAGCAAGCTGAGCCAAAAGCCAAAATTCCCTTATTCAGTTGAGGCCCTCATATAGTTTATTAGCCGTTCATTCAGAATTCCATATTTTCTGTGTGTTGTGTGGTAAGGCTTACAAGGCACTTCTGTCATCTAATGAATATTGCCTTCTAAAGTGTAGTAAGGTGAAGCATCACAAAGCAATGATGGAACATCATCTTATGAATATTGCCTTTGGTACCGTTATTATATTCTTTTAAAAAAATCATCCTAACCTGCACTATCATCTTCTGTTTGTGCAGAAGATGTGCATAATAGATACTTGAGCTCATGAATGTTGAGAAAGTTGCGAGGGAAAGTGTTGCCAATCACCTATAGGCAAGCTCTTAATTTACATTATGGTATAATAAATGCACCCCTTCTATCATATTACTCATATAGCATATTTACGGATACTACGCTTGCTTTTACTCTACCTTATCCAGAAAACAAGTATCAACTAATTAAGTTTTATTCTTACATGATATCTTTTTGCCTGTACATATTATCTTGTGGTGCATATATCCAGCCTTATCCTCTCGATATTATTTTGGCTCATGTCCAGATTTCCAGGTGCCGCTTTATGGTACCACATATTGGTTATTGTTTATCTCTTCATCTTTTGATCAGGCCCGAGCAGCTCGCCAAAGCAGACGAAGTGGTGTAGGAAGATGCAGGAGGAGGCTAACATGGCGGCTGAGGCGCAAAATCAGGATTCGACGGCCCCAAGCCCTGTTATAGGTTTGGTCTCTTCCTCTGCATCATCGAGTGACAATAATCTGTGTTTATTTACCAATCTCCTTGCGTGATTTTTAGTTTTGTGTACTGGTTTTGTCTTTCCGTTTTTGTTAGTCTTCTTAAATTTCCCGTTAAATACAACTTTGTTTATCCGTCTTCTGAATTTATGCCAGAAAAAGCCCAGGGGGCTTCAGTTGAAATACTAGACTAGGTAATATTTCGTTATGCTTGGTAGCTCAGTCTTTACCAGGCTTAGCCTGCATCCAGAGATAGCCTGCATGTGCATTATATCACCTCCCCTGATCATGTGATTAACGTTAATATTTCCTGTACTTTTGGGTGTAATCCCATAGTCATACCTATCCTTAGCGCTATTTCTGTAGCTTCTTTTCAGGTTTAGTATTGGGCCCAGCTTCCCGAGTGAGTTTGCTGAAGCATGACACACTCAACCTGTGTTTAGCATTGTTGCCATTAGGTTGTGAAACTTCCACATTAAATGTTGCTGTCATTTTATAAATTTATGGTATTCTTGACCACAGCTAGAGCGACACTCTCAGTTGTGTGTAATACAAAATTATGCCGTTGCATGTTGCTTTAAATTAGAGCACCAATGAATATTTGGACCTTTTGTTGAAAATAGTTCACTTACATACTCACTTCATGGGTTTTCTTACATATAAAACAGGTTCACTGCAAGGCTATCTATTGGAGTCTTATCTCTGATGCGCGAAGCCGTTGTGAGACCAATCTTGGCAATCGGAGCATTGGACTCCTTCTGCATTTTGTCCGAATTCAGGGGTTGTTTCATGCTTACACGAATATGCCCTGCTTGGCGATGCTTAAATGATTTGATGTATTTGTACTTCTGCTTTGGGCTTTTTGAGTGTGGTCAGGGCCTTTCTTTCATGCCCTTGAATATCATGTTCTGTACCTAGAGCTTATCTTAGATTATGGAGTTTGGTTTTATAGTACTATTATATGAGTTTAGATATATTTAGATTTACCACCACTGCTTTTGTTTTTGTGTTGATGTATGAAAGATATATTTGTTATGTGTGCATAAACCACATCTGGTACTCCGAGAAACAACTTCTCAGCAAGATTGATATTACCATCATGTTTACTTTTACGTATGGATATAAAACATCCTTTTAATAATCTGTATATAATGTGATAACCACGGGCAAGAAATTGAAGAACTAACAAGTGCTGCGCGGCGAGCCGCGCCGTTCGAATCTAGTAAGAAGATAATATCGGACTGGATGTGCACGTGAGGTTTAAGACGCCAAGGAGAAGTACTCTCCTGCTGCACATATAAATTAAACAAAATATTTACACAATGTAAATAAGGGGAGACGTAAGAATTTGGCAACAAGTGGAGCTTAGCCACACCACATGTTTAGTTTGTTAACATATACAAATTGGATAGAGGCGAAGAATGTTGATCCTACTTTCCTTATGTTTCTTGACGTGTGTATGCACTTAAATAGTTTCTGTTTTACACATTCGTGCAACTGTTTGCACACATGTTTGAATTCTTGTTGAAAATCTCAAGTTTGAACTATAAAAGCATAAAACCAATAAAAAAGGATTCAGGTGAAGAAAAAAGAAAGCCACATGCCACGAGATCGAAACATGATATCTTTCAGCTGCAATGTTATCTTGTTTCATATATATTTTATTTGTAGACCCCAAAAACAAATTCGGAAGATGAAAACAGATACATTTTTTGCATCCATAAATATATTTTTCCCTTAATACATAGTCGATCAAGTTCACATAGAGACGTCTATGTGTTATCTTTGGACTGTAGAGTTGCAGCCATAATCACACGACTAGCTAGTAGGTAAAAGGAACACATACACAGAGTGTAACGTTTCACTTCAGTCAAGGACTTCAGTGTCAAAATGGTCTTTGGTGTCTTAGACGTCTGGCTAAGCGACGATTGCTGATATCTCACATTCCCACGGTTCCTACATTTCTAATGTCCCTTTTCTCACCGTGTGTACTTGTATGTGACTGTCACCTATTTGATTTACTAAGCTAGTGCAACAAACATTACAAAAGCTAGTACAATAAATATCCGAAGATTAACTGAAAAATACATAGCTCACATCTACTCGGGTGAAGATGGAGTGATTTATATAATGGGCAATGGCTGCAAAGAATTATTCACGAAAATGAAGGGAGGTACACATTTAATTTTGAGTGTATAGGTAATAAACCTTTTCCCTACGAATCTACGATGGCGTGATTGAAAGTGCTACCAAATGTAACCACCGTCCTTGTAACTAGAAGTTCTCTTCCTAGCATGCAGGTAATCACACTCATTGGAGATTTTTGTCCTAACTAACTAATTCAAGATTACGCCAGCATTAGGGCATCTAAGTTGTTACACGGGGACAAAGTGTATCCAAAGTTCCAAACCCGGTAAAAGAGAAGAAACAGCCCAATTTTATCGGGCTAAAGATTAAGGACTTTGTTTTGCGAGCCACGAAATGGATGCCGAGCAACTCTTTATTTTGAAAAATTCGAAAATCATATTTTACGGTTCAAAAAATGAAAAAATCTGAATATATATTATATTGTATTCTACCAACGTGTAAATCTCAAATAGAAATATGCTGTATTTTGGGCTGTGTAAAAATGAAAAAAAATCTGAATTTGAGGTAGTGAACAGTGCAAAATTTTAACTCTCCAAAATTTGACGTATTTTGTTATTTTTGTGCAGACCTAAATATAAATTATTTTGAATTAAGATTTTGTACGTTGGTACAATATAACATCATCTACATTCAGGATTGTTTTTCAGATTTTTATTAAACTTTAAATATGGTTTGAAGTTTTTGAAATATATAGAGCTAAACTCGGCCTCCGTTTTGACTTTCCGCTTTGTTTCTCGTTGTGAATCCATCGAATAACTCATAATTGCCAACCAAGCTTGTACAAAAGTGACGGGTTGACCTCCCGGGAACATAGTTCCTATGGTTTTTGCCATGTTCACCGAAGGTATAACGTGTTAGGTGAAGTCGTGATTTCTAGTATTCGTCATTGCGCCACTTGAACTTGACCAAAAAAGAAAGATTCACAGAACTTTCTTCTCCTTACCCTTCCCCTAAACTAAACTAAGACTACTAATTCATATTTTCCAACTCAACTAACAACCTTGGGAGCTATTTTTCCTCTATGTGTATTTTACATCCCACAGTAATTTGCTAATTCAAAATTGCCTTGCAAAGTAACAATGTCGTAAGGACATAATATACCGCTTTGGTAGCTAACCGTCAAACTTTTGAATTTCAGTGTTTAGAGACAAGATAACAATAGCGGTTACCACACATGACTACGTGAGCTTGGAGTATCCTCCGCTTTGGCCTTCGGCTGCTCTTTAACACACACAAAAAGAGAATTTCTCGCTTTTCTTGTGATTTTTTTGTTGGTGCAATTGGTCACTGGGGCTACAGCCATGTCACTACATCATTCCTCGCACCAAGTTCATTACTACAAAAGGTTTGCAGCTCGCATACGCGCATTATCGGTGTAGGCGCCAAATCCTGGACTCATCTGGTCACTGCTCGGGCCAGAACCACCAAATGCAGCTAGGAATTTATCAAACCCTATACACACCGCTCTCAACAAATGTTTTCCAGCTAACCTCAACAGCTCTTGCCTGTACATCACCTAGGATCGCTCCGACAGCTTGTAAGAGTCTTCCTAAGTGGCGTCGTCGGGCCTGGAAAAGTGGCCAGGGTGCCCGGGCGATAAATCTGTCCCTGCCCAAATGAGTCTCAAGATCTCACTATGATCAATACTAGACCGAAATCTACCCAGTGAGAAAAATATCCGTTGTTGTTCTTGAAACCTCCCATTCCCGCGTGTTCTTAACCTCTCTTCGAGCATCCCTCCATCACTCTCTCTTCGATCTGTTCATGTGATCAATACTAACTTGGAGTTGTAAAGAAGTGACTTTATGTTCATGTTAGGACAAAGATATAGTGGATATATATAAGGGTAAAACTTATTCTCGTAGCCGGTGGCTGGCGGGGCATCTTTTTTTCTTTCATGAGGTGAATGTGCATGAGCTACCGTAGGTGTGCTAGTGACATTTTCTTTTATGTACATCTTTATACTAACATTTTAAAAGACAACCATATTGGACCAGATGTGTACGTGCGGCTTATGACCCTAAGGAAAAGTACTCCGGCTAACTAGACAAAAGGAGAGAGATTGGCTCAGTTCAGTAGGTGGAATTTCTACCGATTATTGTATTTGAATCGGACTGGCACTCTTCTCCTCTCTAGGACCCAAACCCGGTAATAACTAATAACTTGTAGGATTCCACTACTTTTCTAAAGGAGCCACAAAATCTACAAAAGGAAAATGAAGAAGCAAGAACTTGACAAACAAGTGGAGATTAGCCCGGCCACATTTTTTGTGAGTGTAAAATATGAACTTCATTAGACAGGCAGGGTTACGGCGAGATCAAGTTCCAGCAACTGAAGATGTTTTTCAGGTCCAGAACCTAACCAAGTTTTGGAACGTCATTCTATTCTAGCAAGATTTGCTAAAGCGGCAAACCCTAACCTGACGACGTTCCACATTTACAAAAGTACACACTCTATTTTAAGTAGGGGTGTAAATGGATAGGATAATTTTCGCACCGTATTCGATTTTGAAACCGTTTTTAGCAGTGGCGGAGCTGGCACACAACCGTTGGGTTCACATGAACCCAATAACTTTTTGTAAAATCAGTGTTAAATTAGTGTTTAATATTGCACAAACACTATGCACACAGCAGGGTGAACCCAATGAATCTATTCTGCAGCTTCGCCACTGGTTTTTAGGAATAATTCGTATCCGGTTTGAAGGATTACAATGGATAAGGATATCTAATTCCAAACTTAACACCCGAATATGGTATCTCAAATAGCTCCGAATATGGATTATCTGAAAATGAAATAGGATAATCCAATGGTTTTAATCCAAATAATCTTATTTTCTACCAAAATGTCTAACTTAATAGCACACAAAGTTTCGTTAACGACTTGCCGAGTTCATCCGTTGAACGAAAACTCGCTTACACATTCGTTATACAAGCTATGGTGTATAGTTTGTTAGGCTACTAGGTTATCGAATAATTATTTCTATTGTATGGTTTGACAATGTACTTATGCGTGCACCGATCCGATTAATTTTATTTCTGCCCCGAGTCCGCTCCATTTCTGTTTCGAATCCGTGACCACAAATATTCGCCTCCAAATCCGCAACCGGTCATTATCCGCTCCGCTCTGATTTCGATGACAAAATGTGGTCAATGATATGATATAGGAAAAATCCGATCAAACTCATCCGTTTACATCCCTGATTTTAAGTAGCAAAGTTCCTAATTTCAGGAACTAGATGAAGAAAGGGATCTGTCCCTCACAACAGAATGCGTAGCTTCCACGAGCTGAGAGCAATGTGTCTCGAGCGTCTCGACGATGATGGGCAGCTGGTAATGATTCAGAACAATATGAAAACATCGGATCACGCTAGCTTCATTACGCAGCACCATCCCCACCACACATGTTGACATATACAAAATGAATACAGGAGCACTGCAGGACGCTACTGTACTATAGATCGTACTCAACACCATGCGGAATCGCGATTAAGATGCAGGGTATCTAGTGCCGAATGGGGGCGATAAGAGCATGAAAAAAAATAGCGCGCTATATCACTGCTAATATAGCACGCTAAAACGTTTTGAGAATTATCTCGCTATATCTATCAGTATACAATGTCTTTTTAATAACACGATATAACGCGATATATCACGTTAATAGCGTATTTTAGCGCCGGCAGTATTTTGCTATAGCGCGCTATTTTTTTCCTTAGGTAAGAGTGCGTAAGTAGAATATTGATCTTACTTTCGCTTTGTTTCTTGACGTGCGTTTTGCGGTTAAGCTGTTCTATCTCTAGCTAATGGACACACGTAAGTGTTTGTGCAGCTGCTTGCCCATATGTTTAAATTCTTGTTGAAATTCTCATGTTAAAACGAAAAATGCATAAGACCAACAAAAAGGATTCAGTCAAGAACATGGAATGCCACGTGCCACGAGTTCGCAACATAAAATATGTTTAGTCTGCTTTGTTGTCTTATTTTTGAAATATTTTGTTGTTATATGCAATTTAAATATTGCAATAATTTATATTGAGAAAACGATAGCCAATTTATTGGCTAATTCGAATTCATATGTACAAGGAAGATGAAAGATGCATTTTTTTCATCCATGCATCTGTTTTCCTTAGTGCCGGGCTCGATTCTCTGGCCGACAAAGCTGCATAGGTACGTCTGCCAGTCATCATCCAACGGTAGAGTTGCAGCCATACTTATGACTAGCTAGTAAGTAAAACAAGTTAAAAAAAAGCTAGTAAGTAAAAAAGAAGAGATACAAGGACCGCAACATTTCACTTTGGTCAACAACTTGGATCTCATGTTCGTCTTCAGTACCTCAAAAAGCTGGCTAATCTACTATTACTGACACCTCATATTCCCACGGTTCTGACATCTCTTCTCTCATCGTCTACGTGGTGTGTATGACATTGTCACCTATTTGATTTACTAAGCTAGTGCTACAAACATCATAAAACTAGTTCAATAAATACCCCAAGACCGTCTACTTGGCATGCGTATGGGATTTGCCACATATTTGATTTACTAAGCTTGTCCTACAAACATTGTACAAACTAGTTCAACAAATACCTGAATATAATTAAAAGTACATAGCTCACATCTACTCAGGTGATGAAGATGGAGTGGTTTATATAATGGACAATGGCTGCAAAACATTATTCATGAAAATGAATGCAGGTACGCATTTTTACATTTCCCGCCTTCAATGTTTCATTAGAGTCCCCATTTGGTGTCTTAGTCCAAAACAACTACATTTTTCAAAACAAAAAAATTTCAAGACTGTACAAATTTCTTCTATCAGACCATCGTTGGGCATTTTGCATCACCGACAGTCGTTGCCCAAAAGTGAAAAAATCCAGTCAGCAGCTTTTTCATTAATTTCCAACCTAATTAGTGAATCGATCAGCTCGTGAAGTTTAGTTCTTCCTACACTATGAATGTCACCTCCACCATGTACATATCCCACATATTTCTTATCAACGGGAAAATAAGCACTCTATAAATACATTTC